>JARBWK010000001.1:101912379-102298200 GCA_030556195.1 Anolis apletophallus
TTCTACAGGCATTCTCTCCTGACATTTCACCTCCATCCATGACAAGCATCCTCAGAGGTTGTGAGGTCTGTTGGAATTAGGAAAATTGGGTGTATATAACTGTGGATTGTCCAGGGTGGGACAAATAACTCTTGTCTGCTGGAGCTAGATGTGAATGTTTCAACTGGCCACCTTGATTCGCATTTGATGGCCTGGCAGTTTTTTGGTGTGGCTTGTTAGTGCCTGAGGGAATCTTTTGTTGAGAGGTAATTAGCTGTCCCTGATTGTTTCCTCTCTGGAGTTTCCAGGAAAAAGAAACTCACCAGAAATTTTTCAATAAGGCATAAAATCTGTTGGAGCTAGTCACTGTATGTCCCATGCAGAGCTGGGCTCAAGACAGAAATGTAGGCTGCACATCAGGACAGGCCTACCATTGCTACATTTTAGAAACCTGGAAACAAAACTAGATCCCCATCAAACATGATGCTGCACATCAGCATATCCCACCAGATGATGTATAAAAATGAATATTCATATGTTTGTATCAATTTTCATTTAACGGAACTTAGTGGTCATCATCCCAACCTCCAATTGATTGGGAGGGAGGGCTGTGTAAGCCCTCCACAGAAAACCAGCTCAGACTTTGATGGCTGAAATGGCTGTGCAGAACCACCCCTCAGAGGGGAAGATAGCCAGGGGAGCACTTTGAGTTCAGCATGGAAAAGATCAGCAGCCAGTGAAGGGGGTTTCATTTTCCCCCAAATTTAATATGGGATGTACTTGCTTCCAATATTTAACTACCTCCTACAACATTTAAAATCAAATTCTTGATCATTCCACTTTTTAAATGCATTGTGAAATATTTGATTATATAGGGCCCATATAATGCGGTGTAGAGGGCACATTAGTCAGGGGCATCCAAATGACACTCCAGGCTGATGTGATTTAACTTGGATTAAACCTGTTAATCCAGGTTTATGCCAGGTTTAAAAAAGAATGCAAAGATCTTCCTGGAATACCTGGAACTTTGCAGGTATGGGGGCAATTCCAGGAGGCGTCCCCACAGCTATTTCATGCTCCCCAGGCTCAGGCGACCTGGGAAGGTGGGATGATAATGTCACCCTCACCTCCCTCTGTCGCATTTCATACTCAAAACATTGAGTGACAAGGTTTTCCTTAACACTGTGACACACAAAATTATGCAACTGAGCTTTGGAGAGAAGAGGTGGGAATTCCCTCACCAAAGCTCCATTGTGTCATTTTTTAGCACCATGGAGCTAAGGGATGGTACCAGGAACAGTATAGAGGCTGTTTCTGTTGTTTTGGTCATGAAATGCACCCACAGGGTGGGGAGGAAGACACTGGTCATGCCTGCCTGTGCCAAGAGCACATCGCATGAATGAGTATATGGCCATCCCCTTCCCACAATCAATGAAGTACGTTCTCCCTGTCAGTGCGCCAGTGATGAAGTGAAGCCAGGTCTGAACTTAGAAAGTTCTTTTATTCCTTAAGTGATCAAAGTAAAGCATTTCTCACATAGAGCAATACAGCAGCCTGCATCTCACAGAGGAATCAGCATGGTTTACACAGCTGAAGGTCAAAACAGTGCTGGACTCCACTTCTGCTGTTTTAACCCTGTACATGCCTGGTTACACAACACAGCATCTTCTACAATGGTTGAATTGCTGAAACATTTGAAAATCACACTCTGACCCTCCCACCAATGAGTGTGCAAAATACAATATGAACTGTTTTTTTATGCTGGTTCATTCATGTTGCATTTTGGCCAGTATAAAATGGCGCATAATGAAAATAAGGGAGGATATACTTAGAAACATCTTTTGTCTTTTGCCTATGTGCTCAAAGACTTCTTGCTGATCATCTAAACATGATGAGTCCATTGATATTTGTTCTATGGAAAAGAGATAAATAAAAAAGACACAGCGGTTTGCCTTTCTTGTGTATCACTTCATTGGGGAACTACAGGTAAGCTATGGGGAAAAAATCCTATCATTTTCCAGAGCAGAAAAACATTGGTCTAAAAAAAATAACCCTCAGATCTTTCAATCCAGATACAACCGTCACTACTAAAAATTCATAATTCATTGTTGTGGGGCTCCCTGGATTGCCACTAAGAGCAGCATTTTCTTTTACTATGCAGCAGGGAAAATATTGCTTTCTGAGCTACTGTGACTATGATTTGCAGAGATGTCAAACTCTAATGGCTGAAAGCCCACTGAGTGTTCCACAAATAAAAATTTGGCAGAGAATGTAAAGATTCCTATAATTGTGTGCCGATTTCTAAGTGGCACTGCAGAGGTGAGTTACAAAACTCTACACTGAAAGATTTCATACTGAATTTCATTTTCATAGTGGAGTGAGCCCTGGAGAAATGTAGAACAACATGGCAGTAAGCTATTGAATTAGCCAGGCGACAATATCAAAAGACCTAGAAATGAAGAGTCTTTTTCAGCTGAACACCAGCTCTGACTTGATTATTTTTAACCCCTGTATACTTAGGATGTGTAATGCATAATGTAAAATGTAGAGAATCTCTTTTAAGTATTTTCCTAAATCTTGGCCAGATTTCTTTTCCTTGCCAAGGAAAAATATCTCTACAACATGCTTCTGCACTATGCTTCACCATACGAATGTTGTTCTCAGGGCAATGAACATTTTTCACACTACATACATACGATTTTGTAGCGAAGCCAAAGGGTTATATTTTGTCTTATTAGACGAGATATCTTTTTCCACATGTTTGATGTTTCCCCTTGATTTTCTACAAACTCAAAAGAGACTTTCCTATGACTTTTTCAGCAATGGTTTTCTTCCCACCACTCTTCCATAAAGACCAACTCTGTGGAATGACCAAGTGCATCTCTAACTGATGCCTTCTTCCCTGTGTCACTGAGATTTGATGGACAGCTTTCATTAACTATATCCTTGCAATTTTGTAAAATTGGATTTAATAGTGCTCCAGGGAATGCTAAGAAGTTTTTTTTTCAAAAAAATGCTTCTGCAAACTTTATTTTCAACAGTTCCATGGACTTGATGAAACTGTGTGTTCTTAACCTGTGGGCTGCAAACTACCAGTCAGCCACGAGGACAAAAAATCTGGTCCACGAACCTCCTTCCTCTTTATTTTATTTCTGCTCCTTTTGCTCCAAATGCCACTCCTTCCCTGTCGCAGACCAGCTCCAACCTCCTGGATAGACCACATCAGCTCTAGATTATTAAATATGGTTTTCTGTGTGTGAGCATATGGTGACTATGAGATAACATATATTCTGTATCAGAAACTAGAGCTGATGTGGTCTATCCAATGCAATTTTCTGAATCAGCACTCCAAATAACCAAGCTGAATCTAAAGTTGAACAAAAACTGATTTGTAACCGTTTTGGTAATAATGTTGGAGAGTAGTCTCTGGTCAAAGTGGTCCTTGGTCGAAAAAAGGTTGGAAACCACTGGTTTAGATACACTCTCCAACAAATTGTGGGGCTTTCCAGAAACAGGTGCATTTAATCAGAGATCATGTGGCACTGAGTATGCTTGCAGGTGGGCTACATTCAACACTATGAAAAGAAATGACATAGTATTCCTATCTCCACTTGTATATATGTTGTTTATTTGATTGTCTATGATTTGATGTGTTTTCTTTTGTTTTTCTTTGGCACAGAATGTTTGCCAATTTTTGTTGTAAACTACCCTGAGTCCCTTTTGAGAGAAAGAGTGGTATACAAATAAAGATTTTTTATTATTATTATTATTATTAGAAACACAACAAGATGGGTCCACAGCAGACACTTTGCTGGCTGTTATATTGGCTCACACGTCAGACACTTCCCAAGTGTCTAAGACTGTGTAAGGTATCGGCGAATAATGCGCACAGATCCCAATAAGGTGGCCTTCTGTAGCTGGCAGATGGTAATTTTGTCAGTGCTGATTGTGTTTAAGTGAAGGCCAAATTCTTTAGGCATTGCACCCAGTGTGCCGATCACCACTGGGACCACCTTTACTGGCTTGCGCCAGAGTCTTTGCAGTTTGTCGCCCCCTTGGGCCCCTTGGCACTTGACCTCCCCGGACAACAGACAAGACAGCTGAGGTACAACAAGCTTTATTGATTATAAGGTAGCAAGGCAAGTATATAGTCCAGGAAGCCTTTAATATGCAGCCTCTGGATACCAGCAAATACTGGAATCAGCAAGGCTTGAGTATCCACAACGGCAGGATCTCAAGCGGAGGAAATTCAGGAACAAATGCGGGATGCGATAGATAGTCTCTGAGCCCCCAACCGGCGCAAGAAGGTTGGCGGCTTTAGGTACTGCAGGCAAAGTCAATGCAAAGGCAATGTGGCTTTCCTGCAGGGCTCGACGATGAACAGGAACAGGGCTGGATGCTGGAACGAGACAGCCGAGGAAGGCTGGCTGGCTGGATCTTAGTAGCTGGCCGAAAGGCCCGGTTCACTTTGACATCATGGCAATAGCGGTTGTTGGTACGAGATACTGCTAAGCAGGATCTCACAGCTTTTATAGGATTTCTGCCAGCAGGGCCCGGTGCGTCGAACATCAAGTTGGATGATGGATGAGCCCCGGGTTGTTTTGAGAACCTCAGTCCTGAAGAATGTAGGACCTCGTTAGTGCGAACCACCTGGACTGGGGAGTAGCGCTTACTGCTCCGAGTACCCGCTTCTGCTATCAGCTTGGTGGGCTCCGCTTGGCCTTGACATGCCTTTAGCATGGCATGTTGTTTAGGAGGCACAGGAGAACAGCGAAGAGGCCCACAGAAGGAGCCGGGAGTTAACCCAGCTGTGCTGGAAAGTTTCTTGAAGTCAAGCGGGCAAAATGCAGCCCCTAGGAAAGATGCCGTTGGAGGCTCTTGGGGTGTGACACAGTTCGATCTTTAAATCCTCATCTCATGGCAGCTTTTCCATTTGTTTCTCCTCAATCCTGCTATCACCTGGGATTGTGACATCGATGATCCATACTTTGTTTTTTAACAATTATTATTGTTATTATTAAGAATGCATACTGCAATTCCAGAATTTCTGAAGACCCCAAAAGAGGTAAATTTGTCATAAAGCTGAAATGTGTTGAGACGTTTTAAGAATATAAAATAATAACCATTACATAATATATGGAGCCTAGTCTCCTTTTATTCTTCCATTTTGGTGGCAAAATGAACAGATCTATGGTTTTTCGACATGTCAAAGTAATTGGTAAGGCATGCTACTCTGCTCTTCCCTTTTCAAAGGTAAATACACTACAGTTTGTAGATTTTTGTTCACTAAATGCCAGGTTTCCAAACATCACAGCTTCAAGTACAATGGAAAATGAAGAATTCAGAACTCCTGAGAACAAACAGTGTCTCCTAGCAAAAAGCTAGCACAATTACAAATTCAGACATTTGCATCTTAAGTCTGTTGCCAAGATGTATGGCAACCCTATGGCAGCCTGTAGGGGTTTCTTGAAGGGCTTGCTCTGAGTGGAGTTATTTTACCTTCTTCTGAAGCTGAATTATTTGCCCAAGGTCACCTATTGGGCTTCCATGGTCAAGGGGAGTTTCAACCCCTGGTTTGCCATAGTCCTTGCCCAACACTCAGCCAGGCTGGCTCTCATTTGCATGTTATCAAAATCTCTCAATTATGTTAGGTTTTTAAAAGAAATCTTACCAAGAATATGCAGTGTCAGAGTCACCTATGGGTCACCATAAGTTGGAACCAAAACAACAATTAATCAATTAATTACAAAATTAAAATCTTTGATGGACTGTTTACTTGTCTTTAACAAACACAAATAAAAATGTATTTCTCTGTCACTTGAGTGCTGTTAGCATTTGAGCTGATATGTAATAATTGGATGTGCACATATGGTGTACTTTAAAACTTCTGAACACAAAGCAGAAGGTGTTATTTCTCACACAGTACTGAGAACAGGAGAATTTTTGTTTTAAAAACTATCAGATATTATCTTCCAGGAAAATGACATGATCCCAGATAATATTAGGTGTTGATGAAAGCGAGAAATGAATCATGCCACCTAGGGGTTTTGGCACCCTTTACGTTCTTCAACCACAGGGTTTTGTTTTTTTTCCTACAACCCTTGGCAACATGTTGTGGTATTCATTGTGACTGATCCAAGACAAAAGGTAAGTGCCCATTTTAACCTCTCTGTTAGGAAAAAAAAACATGTTTTTGTGTGCATTTCAAAATACTGGATCTTATGACAGATTCAAGAGTTTTATGATGAAAGCTATCAGGGAGGTGAGAAGAAAACCTGTCATACAACTGCACGAACAAATGCTTGAGAATTTGGTTCAGGTCACACTTGGAAGTCAACCAACATGATCACACCTCCCGAATGGACCAGAATGTAAGTATTGTTATGAATTTGCATTTCTCTAAATTTCGTGATGCCATTTTCTGCTTTAAACACATTCCAAAATATACATAAATATGCATATTTTACAACAAAATGTACATAGAAATTCACAATTCTAAATGAATCCATATAAAACTGACATGAAGCAAAAACAGGCTGATCCAGAAAACCCTACTAGTCATTCCTTCCTGGTTTAAATACTGTATGAAATCTTTTTTTAAATTTTTTAAAAAAATGTCAGCTTCATTTAGGCAAAATATTTTTAATATCTGCAAATTATGCCTGGTTAATTACTTGAGTGAATAATTAAAAGAAAAAAATAATTGGCCTAACACAGTTTAATAACAATATCAAACATAGGATTGGCTAAGTGCATTTATTTATTTATTTATTTTATTTATAGCATTTTTACCCCGCCCTTCCCAACCCCCAAAAGGAGACTCAGAGCAGCTAACAAAGGCAGCAATTTGATGCCGGAATTAAAAGACAATATAAAACCATAAATATAACCAAAGTTAAAAACAGTAACAATTAAACAAGTTGTCAACAATCAATTAAATTAAAAAACATTCCGTCCACATGCAATCAACACCCAATCAATAAACAGTAAGCTGTATTCTCATGTCCATCATCATATCAGTCCATTCCAGTTAAAGTACTGCATTGAGTTATTGTGCAAAGGCCTGGTCCCAAAACCAAGATTTTAACTTCTTCCTAAATGCCAGGAAGGATTGGGTCGATCGTATTTCGCTTGGAAGCGCA
Organism: Anolis apletophallus; assembly: GCA_030556195.1. Lineage (NCBI taxonomy): Eukaryota > Metazoa > Chordata > Lepidosauria > Squamata > Anolidae > Anolis > Anolis apletophallus. The sequence goes on from JARBWK010000001.1 coordinate 101,919,501, forward strand.
TTCCACAGGTGGGGGGACCACAGCCAAGAAGGCCCTGTCTCTCGTCCCCGCCAGCCGCAGTTGAGATGTTGGTAGAAGCGAGAGTAGGGCCTCCCCGGATGATCTTAGGTTATGTGGTGGGATGTAGAGACAGATGCGTTCAGATAGATAAGCTGGGGCAGAACCAAAACTGAAACATATTTCTGTTTGAATTTCTTAATGACTTGGTAGATTGTAAGGCACTTCCATCTTTATCAGCTTGTATAAGAGTAAGGATATAAACAGGCAAAATAAAAAATACTCCTAATGCACACTAAACAAGCCCACTTTCTTACATAGTCTTGCCTTGCAGATTTGGTAATATCCCCAATTTTGGTTCTGTATATTCAGTGTTGTTAAATGCTGTTGCTTCTTTTTCGTCAAAAATACGGTTCCATCACTAATTAAACTTTCACAACTATCCCTGAAGAGAAGTCATTAGAGGTTTTGGTGGCTAAAGCTAGCAAGCCTCAGTCTCATTTTTGCCTCAAGCTTGACTAATCTAGATTTAGGAGACAGTTTTAACACAGAGATCTAGGGTGTACCAGTTAATCAGAAATTTTTGTAACCTGGCTTCCGATATGAGGCCAAAAGCCATTCTCATCCATGCTGTCATGCTTACAGGTTTACATACATCTCAGACCACTGAGCAGGTGACCGTCAGGCTGCCAAAATTTTAGTAAACTTCTTGTTTATTGGTTTCCTACACACGTGTGCATTTTGGTGTGGAATCAGTTTGGCATTTTTGTTTGATACAGGGCATACATAGGGAATTCATAGGGGCAGAAGCAGAGTTCCACATATATGGTTGTTACTTATAGTTTTATGTTGCACATGAATGGATATGCATACTCCACATAGATGCACATATGATCACCAGATGGGTCGCATGCAGATCTGGTTGTACACATTGCAGAGTTGATCTTGCATAACTGCCACCTAGTTCGATGAATGTCAGATTATAACTCATCTTGCAATGTTGGATTTTGGCTACATCTTCAGGATTACTAGGGAAACCAAAGTTTTAGCACTTGCCAGGGTATTGCAGATCAGCAGAGACACATTTTTGTTTAATTAGAGCGCTCCAAGAATATAGAGAAGCCTAATTAAGATTTGCAAGAAGCCTAATTTAATTGACTTCATGAGCCCTAGAGTAATGTCATATGAATCATGCATACTATGATACTTTATAGAAAGACAGACATGCACTAATACATAGTTCTGCGCTGCTCATTGTAATGATTGCAATCTAAGGGAAGTCATATGCTGTCAGATCCTTTTGCAAGTAATGGCTGCAATCCAGGGGCGGCTGAACCATTAGGCCAATTAAGACTTTGTTTAGGGCACCGCATTCCCAGGGGACACTCTTGAGGGGACCCGGGCGCACAGGAGGAGCTGGAGCAATAGCTCCCAAAAGGATAGCTACAGGTAAGGGCTTGCCATACCCAGCACAGTCTCACCTCCATTCCGGAATAAGGTCTCTCCTGTGACGCCTTCAGGATCCCTGCCCTCCCTTTCTCCCTCCCTCCTTCCTTCCTTCAGTTCCTTCTAGTCGCTCAAGTTTTACCTGCAGGGTTTGTTTTTGTGGGCCAGCCTAGAAAGATTGGCCTTTGTATCTTGTCATCTGAATGCTGCTCAAAACATAAATCAGAAAAAGGGCTGGGGGGGGGGGGGGAGGCTGGATGGCCATCTGTCGGGGATGCCTTGATTGCAATTTCCTGCTTCTTGGCAGGGGGTTGGATTGGATGGCCCACGAGGTCTCTTCCAACTCTGTGATTCAGTGGACACTTCCACACAGCCCTCTATATCAAATATCAAGGCAGAAGATCCCACAATATCTGCTTTGAACTGGCTTATCTGAGTCCACATGCAGATAGTGTGGGATTTCCTGCCTTGATGTCCTGGGATATAGGGCTGTGTGGAAGGGCTCTATGATTCTATGACCCTTCTGCAGCACAAATGCCTTGCAAACTCAGGCAGAGGCCTCTTCCATACAGCTGAATGAAATCCCAAATTATCTGCTTTGAACTGGGTTATCTGAGTCCACACTGCCAGATAATCCACTTCAATTTGGATTTTATATGGCTGTGTGTAAGGGGCCTCAGATAACCCAGGCCCCTTCCACATGGCTATATAACCCAGAACATCAAGCTGAATAAAGTCCCACCTTATCTTCTTTGAGCTGGGTTATCTGAGTCCACACTGCCAGATAATCCACTTCAATTTGGATTTCATGCAGTTGTGTGGAAGGGGCCTCAGATAACCCAGGCCCCTTCCACACAGCTGAATAAAATTCCACATTTTCTGCTTTAAACTGGAATATATGGCAGTGTGGACTCAGATAACCCAGTTCAAAGCGGATATTGTGGGATTTTCCAGCTTGATGTTCTGGGTTATATAGCCATGTGGAAGGGCCCAGAGAAGGCCTTTTCACTGCCATGGTTCAGTGTTATGGCATGACAGGAGTTGTAGTTCTATAAGGTCTGGCCTTTTCTGCCAAAGAGTGCTGGTGCCTACCCAAACTACAAGGGCCATGATTCCAGAGCATTGAGTTGTGGTGGTTCAATCAAGGAGTGTCTGGTTGAAGTCGTTTGGTACTTCAACTGCCATGGCTCCGTGCTATGGAATTCTGGGATTTATAAAAAGATTACTTGCTTGATGACATATCATTGAGCTATGGCTGTTCAAGTGGTACCAAACTGCATTCATTCTACAGCGTAGATGCACCCTGAGGCCCCTTCTGCACTGCACTTCTCTGTTATTAGCAAGCCCAAAGTCTGAAAAATCTTCTGAAGAGACAGCATGACCAGGAAACCTTTGTGTAGTACTTGTAGACCAAAAATAACAACAAAAACTTAAAATTGTTGCTAAGTTTAATAAAACATTTGCATTCTTTAAAAAGTTAATTTGTGTTAATTCTATGTAATGTAACTATATGAACATAATGTTGTAAGTAAACTTCTGGTTTGTAAGGTAACTCTTTTATTTACCTCTACCTTCTACCTTTTATTTTTCAGTGATTGGTTTGGGAGTGGGGGGGGGGATATTGTTTGCTTACATTTTAAAATTACCTAGGGCCAGCCCTGCTGCAATCAGATTGGTCTCAAAGGGACACCAGCCTGCATAATGTTGGATGTAGACCAGTTATTATACCTTCAAGTAGTGAATACAGTGCTAACAGAACCAAGGCCAAAATAAAAGACCACCAAGAAATGAAAGAGACCGTGCTCCTTCTCCATATCCTTCATGCTTCTTTTTTCTAAAAGTGTCACATGTTGTGCTTTTTCATTTGTTCACACAAGAACAACGAAGGTTTCTTTTTATTCACAAGGCAATCTGAAATTCCCTTGCATAGCTAGGAATGCAAGAAACAGCCCTTTTTCAAAAACATTTGGGCTGTAAACAGATTATACTGATGCTTTCAGGGAGTTCCATATCGCCTGTTCTTCTGCTATTTTCTCCGAGGAGCTCTCTGAAACAGCAGCTTCCAAGGACAGAATCACATTTCCACACATAAGGTACAATGGCAAATCATAAATGGGAATCACAAAAGTCTTCAAATCCATTAGATGCCCCAAGACCCTAACCAAAATATTTTTAGCTGAAAAATTAGTGTTTTTCAGCAAAAAAAAAAAGCAAGCATTGTTGTTCTAGGTTCCATAGTCAATCTCTGCTCGAAGTTTACTGCATGGTCATGCTGGAAGACCTAAAGATCCCTAGAGAGATGTTGTCTCAGGTTTAAAAAGTAGAGGATGTTTTAATGGCAGCTTTCCCACCTTCACATGGGGCCTGCCCCTCTAACCTCAGTGAATATGGAGGGGTTACTGCATTCTGAGCATCTCACAGAATCTCCCATCCAGCTTAGTCACTAAATTGTTTATCGAAGCCTGCTGGTTGAAGAGCCAAAAGCTTAGTGGTAAAGGAGTTGGAATAAGCATAAAACAGGATGTTAGGCCCCTTCTACACTGCCGTACAAAATCCCAGATTACCTGCTTTGAATGGTATTATATGGCAGTGTAGACTCATAGAATCCAATTCTAAGCAGAGAATGAAGTTTATCTGATTTGATAATCTGGATTGTATGGCAGTGTAGACAGAGCCATAGATTGCAGATTCTCCACCCCTGGTACAAATCCTATTACCTTGTCACATGGCCGCTGGAAACATTGTGCATTGTTGGGGGGTGTAGAGAAAACAGTGTCCCACTCCCTGCATTGCCCAGCTCCAGATGAGGGAGATCCCATGGGGGAAGCATCTATCGCAGGGGTCCCCCCCCCCCCAAAGAGTTAAATGGCAACAGAGGAAGCCTCCCATGTTGCCGCATCAGCGGCATGTGCCGGCTCCACTCTACTTCACCCACTGAGCCCTGCTTGCATTGGCAGGCTTCGTAGGTGAATTAGGGTAGAGGCAGCATATGCGGCCAAAATCCACCCTTTGAGGTCTTTAGCACCAACACAAAATACCCTGAGCAGGAGTCATTTCTAATATTTCTAAAATGTGTGGGCTTTGTATTCAAAGTAGTTTCAGCATCAATATTTTAGACTAGGCTGTTAGATGATGGAGACAGCCAACATGTCTGCTTTGAGAGGAATCACATACTATTAAGTGGCAATAGCAGCAAACAGCTTTAGCTGTATTAAGAGAAGCTTCACTGGACACCTCCCTTCTCAAGCAATTTGCTTCCATAATAAAGTTAACAGGAAACATTGTATCTTGAGAGATTCAGAGCTAAGCTTGTATAAAGCTAGAAACAGAAATGAATTTTCATTGCATCATCTTAGGCCCCTTCTACATTGCCCTATATCCCAGGATCCGATCCCAGATTATCTGCTTTAAATTGGATTATATGAGTCTCCACTGCCAGATAATCTGGGATAAAAAGATAATCTGGGTTCAGATCCTGGGATATAGGGGCTGTGTGGAAGGGGCTTTAGTAAACCTCATTTGTAATTCCCATCCATTTGTCTCCTACTCTTTTGCAAGCAGAGCCGTGTTTCTTCCTCCACAGCCATTTTTCCAAATTCTATTTTAATTGTTTGTTTACTTGCCCCTACTCCCTTGTGAATATGACTGAAATTGGGTTGAATATATTACTAAGGCTCAAATGTCCATGTTTATAGTATTTGTTGCTTGCTAGTGTATGACCACTAGTACCATCTTTGAGATTTGATCTATCCATCACTAACCAAGGTTCCCATAAGCAGCCAGACTTCAATCCAATCAAAACTATAAATAATACACATTTAAAATAGAGATAGATTATGAAACTACTGCAGAACATCAATATAGCAGGGGTAAAGAATTGCATCACACTTCAGATGTTGTTGGACTGTAACTCCTAGTATTCTATTGGCTATGCTGGCAACAACTCCCTATCACTTGCAGTCTAACATAAGAACATAAGAAGAGCCATGCTGAATCGGACCTCAGCCCATCTAGTCCAGCATTCTGTATCACACAGTGGCCCACCAGTTGTACACGGGGATCTCGAGCAGAAGGGAGGGCAAAACCCTGACCTGCTCCCGACCCCCAACAACCAGTACCCAGGGAAATCCTGCCTACCTCAACCAACTCCGAGGTGGCACTTGAATGTCCTTTTCAGTAACAAGGCCAGGCTGTAGCACAGCTGGTCAATCACTACCTAATCACTAGTTGCAATAGATCACTGCTAACCAGAAGGTGACCGGTTTGAAGCCCGAGTCACATTGGGCACCCGACTGTTAAGCCTAGCTTACAGTCCACTTTATCAGTTCGAAAACAGCTAAGCTGCGAGTAGAGAAATTAGGAACTGCTTAAAACACCATAAAAATGCCAGCAGTCAAAGAGCAAGGAGGAAATATGATCTAATGCTCCACCTGTGGCCAGAATCAAGTATAACCTCAAGACACCAGGCACCAAAGTGGAAATCACAAAAAATACCTCTATCTTTCTGTTTTGTTTGTATGTCTAGAAAACGACACTGAAAGTTTGCTGTGTATGTGTGCATTGTGATCCGCCCTGAGTCCCCATTGGGGTGAGAAGGGTGTAATATAATTACTGTAAATAATAAATAAATAAATAAATAATAGCAACATCTGGAAAGTAGCATAATTTCCTCCCCTTCCTCAGAGTGGGGTGGACAAGTGTCGGGAGGGACATATAGCCTCCAACAGAACACCTTGAGGTTCACCTCTTTTCCAAAAGAAAAACATTTTTTCATGTTTTGGCCCTCCCCTTGCTAAGATTTATTTCTTGCCCTGGTAAAAAATACAGAAATTGATTCAGCAAAAAAAGATATTATGCATAATTTTATAGCATTTCTGAGATAGATCAAAATGGCAGATCTTTGATAAACAACAAATAAAACACAAGTGCAATGGCAGGCCTTCTTTGACATTCTGCCCTTTCCCACTTTGAGCCAATGTCATATCAAAAGTCTGTGGCTTACTGTAATATAAAAGTTAATTATAGTGGAGTTTTGTTGTCTATGTCTATTAGTGTTGATAGTATGGCAAGGGCAGTCATGAGTTTGTTACATCTGATTGGTTGTTGGGTTACCAGGGATACATAGCCTTTGCAGTAGAAATGTATCCATTTGAGAGTGGCTAACAAGAAAAGGGGTGGAGCAAGATTAAAATAGAGGGGAGCATTTTAAAAAGTAGTGAGTCTCTAGCCAGGAGCTAGAGAGAAGATGATATTTAAGTTTGTAGCTTCCATTGTTATACTGAAGTAAAGAAAAAGCAAATATAAGTCTAAATTATCAGTTAAGAAGAACTGAGAGACAGATATTCCTTTGGGAATAAGTTTTTAGTCAAAATATTGGCTAAAAGTCTTAAGTTAGCCAGCCAGGAGGCTGAGGAGAAATATATTTTGAACAGGAAGAAAGTGGCCTAACAGAGTAGAAACAAGTTAACTGTTTAAAAGTTATGTAATAATAATTTTATGTATTCAAAAGAGTGAAAGACAGTTACAATAATATCTAAGTGGAACTGAAGTAAAGTAATTTGTAACAGATAAGCTTATGTGCCAAAGAATTCATGAATAAACATTTATTTGTTTCAACATATATATTGAAGTCTCGTGTCAAGTTACAGGACTAAAGTTATACTGCTGGAAGTCAGTCTGTGATTACATTGAGGTAACCTGTGAGGAGAATTGGAAGCTACATATTGACTCCAGGTTTGGAATACACATTGAAGAAATATACAGACGTATACAGATTGCATCCCGTAACAAACACATATCAAAAAAAGGCACCACAGAGACAGAGAAAGTGTGTTCCAAGCATGAACTACAGGTCACTGAATTTGTGAGGTTTGATTCCTCACTTCCCCTGTATCGCCTCATTGCATTAGTATATTGCCCGTCCTGTCTGACCTCAACATTGCACTTACATTACACCCATAACTCCCCCCCCCCCCAGCAACTGATTTTACCCAAAACATCTTGGATGTCAATGCTTCATCTAATTAAACGGAAGCCCAGTAGACAGTCTGTAGGTCTGCTTTCGTATCCTTCCAATAATACTAAATAGAGCAAAATCATTTTTTTAAATGAATATTTTTTATTGATTTGATTTATTTACATACAGAATAAAAACCACATCCAAACAACAAAACATAACAAAACAGAACAGTGCACTGTGAAAGTGCCCCTTCCACCCTCACTAACATCCACACCCCTCCACCCTTCTGAGGGTTTCATCGCCATTCTTCTTCCCTTCAAACTTCCAAGCCTTTGGACAGTTTACGTTACAAATTAAACAGTAGATCCAACTTATTCCTCGTATCTTGATCTCGAGTTTTCCAGATAATATATTGTCTTACCCGGTCCCATCGCCCCAACAGTTCCTGCAGTTTATTCTCCTCCATCTCATTAACCTAATCTCCATAATTTCAAATTGAATGTGCTCTACCAGGTACCGCAGCCAGTTCTTAATTGTCCATTTGGAGGAATCCTTCCAACCCAGAACTATAACAGATTGTGCGCTTTCAATCATAGCTTCCTTAATTCCTCCATATTCCCCCAAGTCACTCTTTCTCACCAATATCGCCATTTCCTTTGTAATTACCCAATTTATGTTCAGTGCCTTATTAATTTCCCCTTGTACCTCTTTCCAAAATTTCTGCACTACTGCACATTCCCATATCAGGTGCATGTATACCCCTTTCACTTGGCACCCATGCCAACACTGACTACTCACATTTTGAGAGAAGTATGCCAATTGGGCCGGAGTCCGATACCACTTATGCAGGAGTTTCCTTCTCATTTCCCTCACTCTGGTGTTTTTAATTTTGCGATATTTCCCATTATCCTTTCCATCTCTAATTCTGTTACTTGTACTTCCCTCTCCCACAATTTGGTTAATTCTTGTACAGGGCTTTCCCTGACACTACTAACAACTTGTATATCTTTCCCACCTGAGTCCTTTTCCCTTCCTTCCATTCCCTTACCATCCTCTCAAAAGCAGTGTCCTCTCTTTGCATTGCCTCTCTAACCTCCCTCTGCATAAGGAATTCACATATTGCCCGAATTTGTAGCCACCACCTTTGTCCCAACCAATTCTCTAATTTATCTCTCCTAATTCTGCCCCCTTCATCCACTAATTGCTCCAATCTTGTAACCCCCTTTCCTTTCAATTCCCTTATTATTCTGCTTAAATTTTCCTCCTTTTTAGGGTTCATTACCTGTAACGAGGCTACCTTGAAACTCCGGTGCCATCCTCCCTGCCACCTTCTCCACACCTCCAAAGTGGCTCTCATAGGCCCTGTCAATTCCTCCACCTCACCTTTTCCCCATCTCCTAAAAATCAGTTCCTCCAATCCAATTGCATTCACTTCTCTCTCCACTTTCGCCCATTTTTTGTCTTCCACCTGTAGCTCTATCAGTCTTTCTATCGAAACGCATCTCTATATAGCTCTAGGCTTGGGATTCCCCATCCTCCTTCCTTCTCACTCGCTATCAACCATTTTTTCCTTATCCGTGGTTTCTTATCTCCTTCCACCCACTGGTTCACTTTTCTGTCCCATTCTTTTATCTTGACTCCTGAAAGAACTCCTGGCAAAGCCTGGGCTAAATACAGAAATTTAGGCAATATCATCATTTTCACCGCTCTTATTTTTGACATTCTCCTCAAACTTTTGTGTTTCCAACTTTTAATTTGTTTCAGGAGTTTTTCCAAATCTGTCCATAGTTTCCATCTACTATTTTCTCCACATTCTTATAAATCCACACTCCCAGATATTTCATTCTTTTTATTCCTAATTTTAACCCTGTCTCTTTCCTTACCTCGATCTGTTCCCTTGGGCCTGTATTTATAAACATTATCTCCGACTTTTCCATATTCACCCTGAGCCCTGACTGCCTCTCGAACTCTCTCAGCGTTCCCTTCATTGCCTTAACCATCTCCAAAGGGACTGGGTTAATATAATTGCATCATCCGCAAAAAATAGTTTAGTTTCATCTCTATCCCCCTATCCTATATCCTTTCCACGTTGTATCTTTTCTTATCTTATTCGCTAATATTTCTATTGCCAATACAAATAACATTGGAGATAATGGACAACCTTGTTTAGTTCCATTCAATATCCTAATCTTTTCCGTCCTGTTTCCATTAACTCTTATATACGCCTCACTCCCTATATATAAACTCCTAATCACCTCACAGAAGCTATTACCCAAATTAAGTTCTTTGCACACCTCATACAAATAAGCATGATTCACCTTATCAAATGCCTTATACACATCCAGTTTTAATATTCCTAATTTCCTCTTGGTTGCGGTAGCGTGTTGTAGCACATTCATTACATTCCTAATTGGTTCACTTATCCGTCTTTTTTTAACAAACCCATATTGATCCCCCAATAATTTTAGGTAATATTTTCTCCAACCTGTTTGCCAATACCTTTGCAAATATTTTATAATCTTGATTCGCTAAACTTATGGGGCGGTAGGACTCCGGGCAGGTCTCGTCTCGACCAGCCTTTGGGATTGTCACAATCTCCGATATCTTCCAGGACTGTGGAATAACCTGGTTTAACAATACTTCATTAAAAGTTTCCGTCAAATATGGTAACAATTCATACATATATGTTTTATAAAATTCACCCGAATACCCATCGGGGCCTGGCGCCCTTGACATTTTTAACCCCTTAATAACCTTTTCCACCTCCCCCTGACTGATTTCTGCATTTAAGTAAATTTTGTCCCCTTCACTTACTTTCTGTCCAACTTCTATTGGTGTCCTACTAACCTCTCCTTGTTTGTACAGTTTTTCGTAAAAATCTTTCATAATCTTCTCTATCTCCTCCTTACCCTCCTGTATCACTCCACTGGTATCCTTTAATGCTCTTATACACGACTTCTCCTTTTTCTTTTCAGATATCTCGCCAATTGTTTAACTGACTTTGTCCCCAAGAGCTGATTTTTGCCTCATTGCCATTCTCATCTTATTCCAATGCCTTTCGTCATATTGTTCCAATTCTTGTTTTCTCTGTTTTAGCAACCTATGCCACTCTCTTCCCTTAGTTCGCTTCAATTGATCCTGTATCATTTCAATATCCTTAATCTTATTTTCCCTTCCTCTTCTCCATCTCCTATTCATCTCTACCTCAAGACTTATAAGGTGACCTCTTATGACTGCTTTACAGCAATCCCAAACCACTGCTTTAGACATTTCCCTTGTGTTATTCAGTCTATAGTACTCTTTTATTTCCTTTTGTATCCTACTTTTATCCTGTTCCATAGTCCCAATCGCCATATTATATTTCCAAACCCTTGGGTTCCTCCATTGCATCATTCTTATTGTCACTACTAAGGGAGCATGATCGGACAACCACATAGCCTTGACCTCTGCTTTTTTTACCTGGGCCTTCCCTGTCCTATCCATTAATACATAGTCAATACAGCTGAATACATTGTGCCTTGCTGAGTAGTAAGTACTTCTGTTCCCTACCCCACTATGCAGATCTACCATATCAAGTTTACTTAAATGCAGAGACCTTCTATTGTTACCTCCTACTGATGACATTTGCATATTAAAATCTCCCGCCAAGATTGTCGTCCCCTCCTTAAAGTTATCCAACTTCCTTTTCATATTCATGATGAATTGTTTCTGCCCCACATTTGGCGCATAAATAGCTGCCACTGTCATCTTCTGTCGATTTATTGTACCTTTAATAAAAACCCATCTGCCTTGTCTGTCCTTCTGCCACTCCACGCTTTCCCACGGGACCCTTTCATGAATCAGAATTGCAGTTCCCCTCGCCCTGCGTGTCCCCAAGATTCATACACCCATTTCCACCTCTTATCGTTTATTAATTGTTCCCGGTCCCTTCCTTTATGAGTTTCTGACAAAACCATTATGTCGACCTTATTATCCTTTGCCAATTTGCTTACCCGGTACCTCTTAAAATTCGAGTTCAAGCCATTCGGATTTAAAGCTAATATTGTTAGATCACCCATTTCCCTTTATCTTTTCATTCTCTGGAACTGTCCTATCATGCTTGCTTTCCTCCTTTCTCACCCCTTCCACCCTCAGACACCCGTGCCTCTCTCGTGACCCCACCTGAACCAAGTGGGGTGGCGAGCTTTTCGCTGCCCTTGAGTAGAGGCCCTCATTCTGTGAGTGCGTTCCCACCTCCCGGCTCCCTTACTCTTATTTAGGTTTCCCCCTAAACCCCCTCCCTTCCCCCTCTTTCTTCCCTTTCGGCTGCATTACTACTTAAACTATATCTAACCCATAGTGGCCATAATAGCCATAGACCATCCCCAAACACAATATTCAGTCCTTCTTCCCACTTCTCTCAGCTTCTTTCTTCTTTCTTCTTTCTTCCTCTCCCTTCCTTTATTTCCGTTTAGCCTGCCGCAACAACATCCTCTTCCGTTCCTTCCTTAATGTCTCCAGTTCATCGGTGAGCTGTTTCATTCGATCATCTCTTTCTATTAAAGCAGCAATCTGCTCATCATCCGGTGTCGCTCTCCCACTGGATCCCTCTCCGCTCTGCCCACTCAGACCACTGGAGGGCCTCGTTTGCTGCTCAGCTGCACCTTCTTCTTCTGTTCCTCTTTCTCTCCCCCTCTGCTGCTGAGTCATTGAAATTTTCAGGCGGCTTAACAGCACCACCCCCTCCTCGTACGTTCTTGCCCGCCATGTCTCCGTCCCTCTGAAAACAAGTATAGCTGTTGGAAAAGCCCATGTAAATTTAACCCCATGCTGATAAAGACATGCTGTAATTGGTCGGAGTCCTGCCCTCTCGCTCAGAGTTTGTTGGGAGAGATCACGGAGACAGATGACTTGATTGCCCTCCTGATTAAGATCAGAGATGCTTCTCAAGTGACGATAAATACTTTCTGCCAGACTTTCACTTTTAAAAGCTATCACAATGTCTCTTTGTCTCTGTCTTTGATTCCTCCGGCCGAGAGCCCAGTGTGCTCTTTCAATATCCTCACTTTGGATTTCAACATTATTCCTCCGGAGCCACTGCAGTATTGCTTCCACCAGCCTCCCTCCTTTTGCAAAGTCCTGTTTAAAGTTCCTTAGGCGGATGTTTCGCCTCCTCTGCCGATCCTCCAGGTTAGTAAGCCTCTGATTTTGTCTCCTTATTGTCTCCTCAATCCCTTGATTTGATCTTGGGTCTGCTTTTCATTTTTCTCCACTTTTTCTCCCAACTCTTTAGCAGTCCCTTTTAAATCGGAAACGTCTCTGACCACCTCTCCCATCGCTTTCTCCACTCCTCCAAGCTTCCGCTCCACCGCACCAAATTTCTCCTCCAAGAGATTGAGCATTCTATCCATTTTTGCCTCCAGCCCCTCGGCCGGTCCCGAGCTGGATTCCGTGGCCATTTTGGGTTCCTCTTTCCTCCCACAAGGCTATAAAGTTTAATCCAGCCGCATCCACTTCCCCCTTCTCTCCTGGGCCCCACTTTTAACTCCGTCCTACCTCCTATACTTTCTTCATCCACTGGCCCAGTTTCTGAGGGTGGGGGGTTGGTTTAGCCGGTTCACCAGTCTTTTTCCTTCTCTCTCATATGGGAGCCACCCATGGAGCGTCTAAAAAGTTTGCTGATGCATGCGCACTCCAAATAGAGCAAAATCATAAATGTAATAATAACAATAATGATAGAGTAAAATAATAAATGTAAATAATAATAGAGAAAATTATGGAAATGTAATAATAGAGTAAAATAATAAATGTAATAATAATAAATATAAAATCTCAGCTTATATTCAAGTATATATGGTACATATTTCTGTTCTCCAGGCATATTCAATAGTCTGATACTGTGGTTTTAACATTTGAAACTGTAATCATTGTGGTCATCCTCCTTCATCATGTTATAGAAATTCCACATTGGGTGTGCATTGGCAGCTATGAGATTCCATTCAAGTTACAATGGGGGGGGTTGTATTCACTGGGGTTTGGTTATAGGACCCCATGGATATCAACATCTATTGATGCTCAAGTCCTATTATACATAATAACATAGTAAAATGGTGTCTCTTGTATAAAATGGCAAAATTCAAGGTTGCTTTTTGGATGGAGATAGATAGATAGATAGATAGATAGATAGATAGATATTCATTCATTCATTCATTCATTCATGCACGCATGGTGGGATGGTTGGATACATGAGTTTAGAATCTGCAGATACGGAAGTGGTTGTCAGTACCAAAATGTTTATGGGGTAACAATTTGCACTTGTGAACAGATGTGGGCATCTTATGGCATGTATTTTTTTATAAATCGATCACTCCTATATATCATTTAGTATGTTAATGCTCTTTAATCCTCTTTGATTTTCTGAGCAATGAATAAAATAAAGCAAAACTGAAACACTTGAAATGCCAACATTTGGAGAATGATACTACTTACATACGGTATTAAAATTTAAATGAGTCTATGCTTCCAAAGCTGCATAATTTGTACTGTTTCCATTAATGGTTTATGCAGAGCATTAAATGCATGTGACTTTATAACGTAATTACACGTCTCCACAAGCATCTGAATTCTAGTAAAGGTGAACCTTTACTCCCTTGTAACCGCTATGGGACAGGTCATGCTTTAGTCAACAAACGCTATTGCTGCTTGAACCTGCTGCACTTTTCAAATACCTCTGAGAAAAGTGAAGCAAACTCATGTGGCTACTTAAGGACTTCGGCTGACATTGGAGACACAAGTTAAGTGGATTACATTCAGAGAACAAACAGTTCAGAATTCATGAAAAAAATAAACCTTCTGTAAGCAGTAACCTGGCAACATAGCTCAGAATTCAGTATCGGGCTTATAGTCAGCCCTGAAATACAGTATAAAGAGATCTGTACACTCTTTGACTCCCAGCAACCATCAAATACTCGAAATACCTTCCAGAACCATGGCTCAAAATCCAAGAGGACTAGCATAGCTATGGAGAAACACAATAGTTTCGCTCCCACATTTCTGTTCTTCTGTACTTCTCCTTTTATTTTTGACTATCCTCCTCACTCACCATTCTGGTGCTTTCTCAACCTTTCCAGGGATTTCTCTCTCCTGCTTTCTTAGGGGTGCCATATTCTACTTTATGAAATCCAGGCATGGATATTTACATATTATACAAATATACAAATGAAAGGGTTGATCAGCATCCACATCCTGCTAGTTTTTCATTCAGAATCCCACTTTTTCAAATTGCTTTATATAAAATGTTGGGTTTTCTTAGGCCCTAAACAAGGCTCTAGAGCTCTCTGATAGAGAATTTTACATACATCACGAATCATAGATCTCACAGTTCCATGGAATTTGTGTGGGTGTGTCTTCATGTTGCTTGTCAACCTATGGCAACGGCATGAATTTCATAGTGCTTTCATAGGCAAAGAATACTGAGATACTATTTCTGCCAGTTCTGCCCTCTGAAATATAGTCTAACAGCCATGGCAATTAAAGTGGCATCAAAGTACTATAATTAATTATGTAGTATGATACAGACTTTGGATTTTTTTTGCATATGATGTTGGCAAGTGTTTTGTGCAAAGTGCTTCTGTGTCACTTTTTGTCCCACTAAGCTCCTATGTATTTTTTTTTAAGTGCAGGCATTCATCTAGTACAAACCTCTTAGGAATAGGGATTTTGCTAAGTTTGGAACAACCTTTGCCACCATTCTTTAACAGTCTTCCTAGCATTCATACTTGAAGGCTATCACTTTCATTCTTTAATGACAATGATACACACAGTAAAACTGTAGTGCAAACATGTTAAATGTCTAAAGCTCAAAATTGTGCTGTTATTGCACTATTTAGTTTAAAAAAACACTGAAAAGAGCAACACTATTAAGAAAAATAGTAATAATATGTTTTACCTTGAATCTCAACTTTTGAAAGTGGCAAGTGTTGTTGTTTATTCATTGAGTTGCTTCCGACTCTTCGTGACCTCATGGACCAGCCCACGCCTGTCGGCCGTCACCTCCCCCAACTCCTTCAGGGTCAAGCCAGTCACTTTGAGATACCATCCATCTTCCCCTTGGTCGGCCCCTCTTCCTTTTTCCTTCCATTTCCCACATCATCATTGTTTTCTCTAAGCTTTCCTATCTTCTCATGATGGGGCCAAAGTACTTCATCTTTGCCTCTACTATCCTTCCCTCTAATGAGCAGTCGGGCTTTATTTCCTTAAGTAGGGACTGGTTGGATCTTCTCGCAGTCCAAGGCACTTTCAGAACTTTCTCCAACACCACAGTTTAATGATGGCTGGGTAAGTTCTCTTCCACCCCACCCCCCATTTTAAGGGGTTTTAGGGAGAGGGTGTGAGTGTCTCCCTATCCTTCCAGAAGCTTACAGAAGGGCATCTAGACACCCCACCACAAAAGTGTGTGCTTTTGGGGCTAGTGTATGGACCACACCTAATCTCCATTCTCCTGTTGGCAACAAAGGCTGATAAGGAGTTCTATTCCAGAAATAACTGAATCCTGAACTATGTAAATTTGGTCAAAAGCTACATCATCTGAGACATAGTTTAAGATATCTCTCAATTCCAATAGTAATTTTGGCCATGAGGATTCCTGGTCTATCTAGAACAGATATGCTATGGAGGTAGGTTCTGATTTGGAGATCTACTGAGGACAGGAGGCACTGGAGGAAATGACAGGAAATTGATCTATTACTATTGCTGAGTCATCTACATTCACCCTCCAGGAAAAGTCTGGGCTCCAACAGGTTCATTCCTGAAGGAAGACAGAATTTGTGCCAGGAGAACATTCTTTCTGGTAGGCTATTGACTTTGTACTGGTTCCCATCTGCCATGCAAGCAAGGGAAGCAGTGCAAACTGAAGGAACAGAAGGAGGTGTGTAGAGAGGCCAGAGATGCTTTGTAAATAGTACAGAAAAGCATTGATCAGTCCTCCTGATTCCTTCCTTATAGTGTGAAAAATATAGTGTAGTGTCCTTTCCTATATCCCACCCCCCAATCTGCCACACAAGACACCTGTTACTTGTAATTTCTGGATGCTTCCATGACGACAGTTTGAAATACTGGACAATCCACTCCTTTCATGTAGACCGAACTGTTTGTATGCATTTTGGGGAGACTGAGTCTATATCAATGTACTGCAACATGATTTTCTTGTTGAGCTGTTTCATGCAGGTCTTTGAGAGGTAACCCATGAGTTTTTTCAAAGGACAATAGATTCCTGTGCTTTCTTCTTCCTACTTGAAGCTAGATGTAGCAAGCAATCAAGGTTCAAAACTTTTCCTAGCTGTCATGACAGCATCTGCCTTGCCCCGAGACACAGAGAGAGAGAGAGAGAGAGAGAGAGAGAGAGAGAGAGAGAGAAACCCTCTGTCTACATTAGAAAATGGTTCACAAGGTCCTCACCTCTCTTCTCTAGATGTGGTAATCATTTTTCACAGTTTCCAGATTTGAGATTAAAAACTGGGAAGAATCAGCATGCTGGGGATCAGCAGGATTTTCTTTTTAATTCTGCATGGGCTGCTGCTCATCTGTCTTGTTAAATTCATGGTGCCTCTCGCACGAATTCACTACCTGCCCCAGGTTAGTCCTTTGACGGCTACTGCAGAAGCCATTCCCAGAGTCATATTTTTGCAGCTCTTAATCACTTTGCGCTTACAACGTGACACTTTTTTTTGTACATGATGCAGTTAATAAAACAGCCTAGGGGGATTACCCTGGTCCTTATTGTGTGAATGCTATCAGCCTGCATGGCAATGTGGCACTTCAACAGAACCCTAACTGTGTGTTAGCAAGTGTATGCTCTTTTGGGATGCTCTCCTTCACTGCTTGTCATGAGAGAAAGTGTGTGGCTTAAACTAAAGGCTTTATTATAGGAATTCCATTCTAAGATCAGAAGGTTACTAGGATGCTAATCTAAACTAGCTCCAGAGAGAGGACCGTTGGGAGGGAATGGGTGGGGAAACATTTCTAAGAGTATCAGTTTACACTGCAGAGGGGTCGGGTTAGGTAGGGAAGGAAGGAAGGAGAACACTCAAACTATCTAACCCTGTTATTACTGCCCACTTTGCAACATTCTTAACTACAACATCTCAGAGTAACATAGAAGCCAACAATGCTCATGATGTTCCTCCATTTTTTCCTGTTGCCTAAGCAGTATTACTATGTGGAGAACAGAAAGGAAGTACAATGTGTGTCAGCTAGTAAGCACCAACAGGAGAAGAAGAAAAAATATAAGCTCAGA
The DNA here is from genome assembly GCA_030556195.1 of Anolis apletophallus. Classification (NCBI taxonomy): domain Eukaryota; kingdom Metazoa; phylum Chordata; class Lepidosauria; order Squamata; family Anolidae; genus Anolis; species Anolis apletophallus. The sequence continues at coordinate 101,937,176 of JARBWK010000001.1, forward strand.
AATAGAAAGAAAGCCTCCTCCCTCATGCTCAGGGCAGTTCCAACCAGTCTTTTAGCCCAAAAGCATCTGTGCTATAAAAAAACGAAAAATAACACTAACTCGAGAGAATATGCGGAGGCCCTACCCCCCTCCTCCCAAGCCCCCAGACCCTTTAGAAAAGTAAAAAAAGCTTGCCAGCCATGTGGTCCCCTCCCCGAGCAGCTCCATCTCTCCCAGCACGTACAAATGACATGCCAAGAGAGGGGGGGGGGGGGGAGATAAACAGCAGCAGGCTGTTAGAAATTGTGGGAGTTGAAGTCCAAAACACCTGGAGGGCCGAAGTTTGCCCAGGTCTGATCTAGACACACACACACACACACCAGGAAAGCACAAGTTTTCTGGGGCATGTATGAACTGTAATGTAGGCCCAATTGGGTTTTTAAAACCCGAATTAAAGTCCTGTCTAGACCCGCCCCTAAGTTACCCTAACCTGTGGTTTTCTAAGCAATAATTTGTCAAAGGCCATATATTTGATTTGCACAAGTCCAACCTTGAGGTTCAAGCCCTGGTTTCTCAGAAATGTGGTCCAATACTCAAACCACTACACAAGCTAGCTCTGTGACAATACTAGTCTATTTCAATAAACAGAGTTTATACAAGGACAGGGATCCCCCAGCTCATGAATACAATTTGGTCTATAGAGCTTCTTCATCTGGTTAATGGACCTGCTTCAAGTTATTTCTACCACCAGAATGAAATGGCTATTTAAAGATGTGTAAGTCTTTGTAACGAAATTGTTAGCAAACTACCAAAGTTTTACAAGGCATGGGGACACATCTTTGAAGGGTTCACATGGCACAGGAATATTGTTTGGCAGAGACCAAGGATTTCTCTGCTTGCACGCTGTTGTACTGAGATCCCTATCCATTTTCTTTTGATTCTGGTCTCTGCCTTGAGCCCTCCTCACAGCTGGATTGTGGTTTCAAAAATCACTTTCAAGATTAGAATTTGGCCCCAGGCAAAAGAGTGTCTTGTTTCTCCTCTTCTTGCCCTAAGTCAGGGCTGTCCAACTGGCGGCCCGGGGGCCGTATACGGCCCCCCAGCCCCTTTCCTCCGGCCCCCTAAGCTTTTAAATAAAAAATAAAAAATGGAAAAAATAATAATATTTTTAAAAAAACAACTCCTTCCGGGTTTGGAGCAAGTATCGCGAGAATACGCAATCCACACGGGATTTCGCTGTCAACGTGAGATCACGCCGCCATTGACAGCGAAATCCCGTGTGGATTGCGTATTTTCGTGATACTCTTCGGCTACTCTACTACTGGATCGCTGAGGCCCACAGACGTGATTAGGACCTTATTCAACTCAGTCGGTCGTCAACTCTCTCGTCGTCCGGGTACTCCTGGATTCTACGCGTTTGGAAAAGGTAGGCCGAAGCAGGGGGCTCCTCAGGGGGCTCCTCATTCCCTGCCCCCATCTTCCCTCATGTATTTAATATAAAATTAAATATATTTAAAGATGAAATAAGGGGAGATGGGATACATTAAGGGGGGAGGGGAAGATGGAATTAAATATATTTAATATTAAATTTAAAAAAGGGGAGAGGGGAGGATGGAATTAAATATATTTAATATTAAATTAAAATAAGGGGAGAGGGGAGGATGGAATTAAATATATTTAATATTAAATTAAAATAAGGGGAGAGGGGAGGATGGAATTAAATATATTTAATATTAAATTAAAATAATTTAATATCTTATCCCTGCATTTTATCTCAGTAAAAGATTATATTTGACTGTATGGATGCCCCTTTTGAATGCCCACCCTGCATTTAATGTTAGTAAAAGATTATATTTGACTGTATGGATGCCCCTTTTGAATGCCCACCCTGCCTTTTATCTCAGTAAAAGGTTATATTTGACTGTATGCATGCACGCAGGCCCAGGGGGTGGGGCGGAGCCGGGCGGGGCAGACCCTACGGCCCCCCAGGTCATCCGTGACCGGAATTCAGGCCCCTGGGCCGGTAGAAGTTGGACAGCCCTGCCCTAAGTCATAGAGCTCAGAAGAAACACTAATATTTAGATAAATTAGAACGGAAAATGGTATATTACTTCACACCAATGAAAGAGGATATATACTGTATATGTGCCCACATAATACATCATCGTCATACAGCATAATTTTTGCCTTTTTAAATTGAAATGTATCTTCAAATTTTTACATATCTTTCTTTCATATACATAAGAATGTTTATTGTTTCCATATTCTCTAGTTCACTGTGTAAAATATAATGTAATGGATAAACTTTTAAAACATGAAATCCCAATATTGGAATTTTTGAAGGGTTCCCAGTCTTTCCTGAATATTGAAGATATCTTGTCAAAATGTCCATTTTTGCTATTTTAGCTACTTTTACTATCCATTCTTCCATTTTGGGTGTTTTTTCTAGTTTCCGCATCCGTGCATACACAATTCTTGTGGCAGTTGTCATCAGAATGAAAAGTCTGTCATATGACTTCAAAAATAATCTCTCTGTTATACCTAGTAAGAATGCCTCTGGATGCATGGGTATTTTAGTTTTAACATTTGTTCAATAGTTTTCTCTCGATCCATTTTTTTTTTGGCTTTCTTGCAGGACCACCACATATGAAAGAATGATCCCATTTCTTGTTTACATTTCCACCAAGTAGTTTTCAATTGTAGCAGCATTTTGGCTATTTTTACAGGTTTTGTGTAATATTGATATAACATTTTGTAAACGTTTTCCAACAGTGAGTAATTTCTGAATACTGTATTTTTATTTTTACTTTCCAGAGGCATTCCCACTCATCTAGACTAAGTGTATGGCCAATAGTTTTAGCTCATTTTAGCATATTTTCTTTGATACAGTCATCTTCCGTGTGTAGTTTTAGCAGCAGGGTGTAGATTTTGGATAATTGTTTAATTCTTACTTGTAATATTACAAGTTGAGGTCTTCTGACATTTTTCCATAAATGATAAAGCATGATGGGTTCCATCATATCTTTTCAAAAGTGCAGAGAAGAAGGGAGACAATGTGAACTCCAGTTCTTGCAACATCTGGACAGATAGAGCTGCTCTTATGTAGCTCGTGCCCTGGTTTTGCTTTGGAGTTTTCTATATCTTCTTATTCTTCTGTCTCTGAGTCTCAAACAAAACTAGAAGGGATTCCATTGCATAAAAACTGTGAAAGCAGAGGACATTAAATACTGTCCCATGGGGTGTTAAAATCTAAATGGACAAGCCAGCACAGAAACTGGAAACCATTCTATGAATTGATTTTTACACCTATCATCTTCCACGTCAGTGTTACATTGCAAAGGGGATTTAACTCTCTACCCACAGGTTTGGTCATTTTGTATTGAAAAGTAGTTCTTAAGACTGTTTGCAACATGCCCTAGAGCTGAGATTTAAAGAAGACTAATCATTCCCACTTTCTGCTTAGCATGAGTCATTTTCATTTCCACTGCTGACCCAAGGTGCTAAAACAAGATGCAACTTGTGCCTTTCACTCCACTCATCAAATGAATCCGCCAAAAACACACAGCTTCTGCTAGCCTTGACTTCACCACAAATTACTCTGTGAAACCAATCACTTGTGTTTCCATCTCGCCACTTTAGAGAAGTGCAGATCTTTTAACCACCCTGCACAGTCTTCCTCCATTAGGTATGCAGAGCCATACTGGTCAGCGAGCAATCTATGGGTATGCCCACAATTTATTTATTTATTTTATTTACTATATTTTTATTCCGCCCCTCTCAGCCAAAAGGTGACTCGAGGTGGTGTACACATGGCAACGAATGCCCACAAGATAAAACACATTGAAACAATAAAACAACTGTATAAAAGCAACCCACCTGTTCCTGTGTGTGCCTTGCAAGATGGTTCTGACTGCAAAGAAATGGAAATGCTTCTCTGAATATCCACTGTCCAAGGAGAGCCTAAGTACTCAAAAGACCCCAGATCTTCTCTGATCTTGAAATTAAGCATTGTCAGTCCTGATTAGTACTTGGATGGGAGATTGTTACCTTTAAATAATACTTAGGATAGACACAAGTTAAAGGATTTTTTTGGGAGGGGTATGTGTTATAATAGAAGATGTAAAAGCATTTGCATTTGGAGCTTCTAAGTGCCACAATGCCGCTAGTGTCAGATCTGTTCAGTCCAGGCACAAGCTATTTAGTTAATGGGCATCCTGGTGAAACTGCCACTTTTCTTTCACTTAGTGACATTTCATCACAGCAAGAAAGCTCCAAAATTAACATTGCTACAAAATTAACAGTCATCTGAGCCAGAGAGAGGCGAAGTCTGGAAACACAAGATAATGTCTCCCATAGAAGAGGAGAGCTCAACAGTCCGTTAACTGCCAGCAACAATTTTTCTCTTCTGCCCCTAGTACTCCATTATACTCTTCCAGAAGACCCTATAACTGTGCTACAGGGGGATGAAGGGAAAATCTTTGAACATTGGTTAGGCATGCACCACCTTCCATTCTCTTTTATCCATGTAGAGTTATAAAGACCACATAAGGTACACAGTGTGATTAGACAGACGTTATGGAAGTGATTTTCAGTTAAGAAAATGTCCATAACATAAAAATAAGGTCTATGACCAAGATGTACTTAGATTAGACAGACAAGCGGTTAGTAGCTCTTTAGAGGAATCTGAAATCAAGGTCTTGCCCAACTAAATTTTAAACTGGAAACACGTTCTCAGTGAACTTAGCCCTGCGATTAAGTTGTTTGTGCACCAAAAATAAAGGTCATGTAGAAAATCATATTGCCATGGGATAAAGGTCAAAAGGGCATTGCTAGACAGATAATTATTTCTTCAGTAAATGTGATTGGTCAAAATCTTTTGGGGAAACTTTACAAGCTTCACTTTTAAGATTATTAAAGGCAAATGCTTTGTTGATGGTTCGATCACCTTCTTCTGGAGTTGTTCTCCACATGCATGAATGAAGGTGCACACTTGCTTCAAAGACCGTTTTATTTTTAGAGTCAACTTTGACAAAGTGTTGATAGTTCTTAATAATTTAGATACTCATCTAGAAATATTGCCAAGTCATTTACAGGATAATCCTATATATTTCTACTCAGAAGTTCTACTGAGAGATCATCTATACTGTAAAATAAATGCAGTTTGATACCACTGTAACTGCAAAGGTTCAATAAAATGGAATCATGGAATTTGTAGCCTGGTGAGACACTGACACTTTGGCTTTCTCAGCCCATAGCTGGAAGAATATAACTGGGTCAAATTACTACTAGTAACTTAAGCCCCATCCACACTGACACTTTGATCCAGCTTCAAGATGACTCAAGACCGTGGTGGCCACAAATGCTGCAGCACACTTTTAAGTGTATACAGCACATTTTACAAAATCACAGGAAAGTCTGAGCACAGCCAAATAATGTCCATCAGAAGATGCCAGTTGTGACGACTTCGGATGCACCCAATATTCTAATCACTGCCACCAACCTAATTAACTTAATTAGGATTTTGAAAATTAACTAAGATGTTCAGTTAGGCTCCTAACTACATAAAAAGCTGTGAGGAAACTGTGAGGAAACACAATGGAGACTGTGGTAAAAGTTAAAATAGAAAGAGTTTATTAACTTTTACAAACAAACGAGGCACAAGCTTGATGGTTAACTACTAACGATGCACCAGTAGTATGGTTATTTACTTTGAGGTAACGAGCGTATGGTTAACAAATTAATGGCAAAAGCATATGGTTTCCACAAGATCTAAGTGTGCTGGAGCGTACGGTTACAACAGAGGTTTCTTTATCTTAGATCTTAAACCAGCTATTCCAGTCAGTGCTGAGTCGTGGCTGGAAAAGCCCTGTCCCACTAAACTGCAACTAGTACGAACAGATAGTTTCAACCAGGAACTTCCTACATGACAGTTCCCTGAGTCTTGCTTCTGAATGGGGCTAACAGACTCGTGCTAGTTCCCCCCAGTCTAAGAGCCCACCTTTCTCTGTAACAAGAGACTCCAAGGTGTATACTGGCTCTACCCTTCTAAGTGGTCCCCTGAATTCTATCCTGTCCCTAAGAACTGTCAGCTTAGCTGATCCCTTAGTACAGACGAATTCCTAGGTGATCCACTAAAGAATAGACTGTTTCAGATTCACATCTGAGGCTTGGATGTTGCTTATCCAAAAGCCTCTTCAAGACTGCTAAGGCTTAGATATTTCTCAATCACAGCCTAGCACAAGACACACGAGGCTCAGATGCTTCTCATCTAAAGCCTCTCACAAGACTGAACTTTCCTGTCAGGAGTCCTCCCTCCTAGAAAGCTAGACTCCTTCCCCTATGGCTCTCAGCCAATCTGTTGGGAGTGTCTGTATCCATACAGAAGAGCAGCTAAACCACTCCCCCTGTCCCTGGCAACTCCCTCCCTCTAATGTCTGCTCTGCCGAACTCCCCTCCCAAGATGGATGCCAGCTATTTCCACCAGGGAGCCAAACTGCAAAACAGGCCCAGGCCTACCTAGAATGGGTGAGTCCTTACACCAGTGTATCCCAGATCCAGGCTGAAATCAGCTCCATAAAATGCAGAGCTCGTTGCAGACATCTACCCCTACATACTCTAGAACAGGGGGTTCCAAAGGTGCCCCAAGGACATGGCTGAGCAGCAGAGGGCTAACTGACCCCCAGGGAAGGGGAATTGATTACACCTGCTGCTGTCGCTTTCCTTTCTTTACCCCATAATTCTCTGGAGTCCTGATGCGCATATCTGCAGGAAATGGCGGGAGGACTCTTAGAGCTATTTGAGGACAGCTATCGGGTTTCTCCCAAGCCTGACTAGGTAGAAAACCACAGTCACAAAAGAATAAGCCAGAGTCCGTCCAAGATCAAGGCACCAGTCAATCAGCATACATGGGATAAACAGTAAAACAAACCATGAAGCCATTCCAAAGTTCCATAACTAGGAAATTCTTAGCAAACAGAATCCAAGGTATAATCCACAATCCACTGCCAAAATCCAAAATTTGGTCCAGCATACTAAGTTTAGGAAACACATGAGGCCTCAAAGCTACAATTCCAACAAAGACATTGCTGCTAGCAACTGACTGCCTCAACTCCCAACTTTTTATGCTGATCTCAAAGCTGGTCCCAATTGTCGGCCCTCTTCTCTGCCAAACCACTGGACATATGAACTTGAATTCCTTCTCAGCTGCAGCTTGGGCTGGAATGCTTAACCTTTTGTCTTCCAGTTTAGGGACCTGATCCTGCTCCTGACCTGCAGCCTGAGGCATGGTAGGCTATTCATTGTCCAATTGAGGGTGCTGTTGCACTTCAGAAGTGGTGGGGTCTTCACTATTTGGTTGACGATGCTGTTGTCTGTTTCAGATTCCAGTTCAGACACTGGGAGAGACAATCCCTCATCCTCGCTGTCAGCTGTTCAATTGTTGATATAATCACCTACCTATTCTCAAATGAGTTCTAGACCAGGCAATCTAATCACTCATGCAGCAAAACAGCCTCCCCCACCCCACAAAAAAATCCATGCTGCATTATAGTGTTATTGTAGATGTGGCTGGGTTGACATTTGAATCTGGAACTCCCAGTCCTAGTCCAATACTATAGCAATATAATGTACTAGATTCTGGATACTGTAGACTTTCAGTTAACTAGCACTCATGGGGATTGGGAGATGCCAGATAAATGTAGTTTCTGGTTACATGAAAGCTATTATTAAAATAGGCCTAAAAAGACAAATAAAAACAAATAATGTATGAATTTTAATGTATTTATTTCCACTAAGCATGCACAGTACAGTTATGAATACAGTAGAGTCTCGCTTATCCAACATAAATGGGCCAACAGAACATTGGATAAGCAAAAATGTTGGATAATAAGGAGGGATTAAGGAAAAGCCTATTAACATCAAATTATATTATGATTTTAAGCACCAAAACATCATGTTTTACAACAAATTGACAGAAAAAGCAGTTCAATATATGCTAACATTATGTAGTAATTACTGTATTTACACATTTAGCACCACAACATCGCAATGTACTGTGGATCTGGGCAGGAGGCAGATTGTGTTGGATAATATGGAACATTGGATGAGCGAAAGTTGGATAAGTGAGACTCATGAGCCCCAGTGGTGCAACAGGTTAAACCCTTGGGCCGGCAGGACTGAAGACTGACAGGTCACAGGTTCGAATCCGGGAAGAGCGCGGATGAGCTCCCTCTGTCAGCTCTGGCTCCCCATGCAGAGACATGAGAGAAGCCTCCCACAAGGATGGCAAAACATCAAAAACATCTGGGCATCATCCTTGCAGATGGCCAATTCTCTCACACCAAAAAGTGACTTGCAGTTTCTCAAGTCGCTCCTAACACACAAAATAACAAGACTCTACTGTAGTTTCAGATACCTGCTCACAAGATATAAGTAAATGTTTAAACATGAAATTCTCAGAATTTTGAAAACCTTTTGTCTTGAAAGGAAAGGGGAGAACGTGCTGTAGCAAACAATACAAAATATTAATGGCTGGCCTTGTTTTATCCTTGAACCCAAGTCCTGCATATTCTGGTTTTTTCCTTGGGAAACTTTCAAAGTTATCCTAGGATTTGACAGTATTAAGGAGCACAGAGAGAGATGGTGTCACTGGATTAATCTTAGTTAAGGATCTTGACAAATTATGGGGAAGAGATCATCAACTATCCTGCCACTAACATGAGGTGAGAGAAAATAAATAATCACACAAAATAAACATGCCCAGCAGTGGTTAGAGGAAGGGATGTGGGGCTTCTTTGCCCTTTTACAGCTGCATAGAAGAAAGTATTTCATCAAGTAAAATATGAAAAAGCCATATTGGCTGGATGTGGCTCTAAGTATTAATTTTGCATTGTTTTTTGTTTTTTTTTACAATTGTAATCACACATGTGTTTTTAAATTATATTTCTGTGACCTGGAATTTAGAAAAGACAAATGTTCAACATAGAGCTGCATTTTTCAATGGTCAGAAGAATTTCATTATCGAATGAATGTAGTTTGATACAGTTTAAATGCCATGACTATGGAATAATGCAAGTTGTAGTTTTGCAAGATCTTTAATCTTCTCTAGCAAAGAGTACTGGTAAATCACCAAACTACAACTCCTACAATTTTATAACACTGAGCATAACATTTAATGTGGGGTCAAACTGCATTAATTCTAGGTGCATCCATTGCCCTACTCTCTGCACCCTTAGAATGGGACCATGACGACCCTTTTGCATGTCCCTCTGCTTTTCTTGGTTTTCCCAGAAACTCATTGGTTCATCAGCTTCTTGACCTCTGGACTATTACCACAAAGCTTCTCTCCTCTCTCAATGTATTTTTACACTGAATTCCTCTGAGGTTTTAAGAGGATGTGATTTTCCCAATGTCATCATGGCTGAGCAGGAATTTGAACCTGGATCTCCATTCAAAATCTGAGCACTCACATCACTATACCAATCAGATGCACCGAAACCAATGGTTCTTCAGTTACTGGTCTCTTCTCTCATGGATCTCACAAGATCTACTCTACAAGTGGCTAAATCATGTCCCACCCAATAATTTGAATTTGAGGGACGAGAACAGGTACAAACTTTTGAAAATCAGAGTCTTAGAACTGTCTATAATCAGATACTAAAGAGAATCAACAATAATTTATATTCTGTCACATTATTCCCTTTAAGAAACCAAACATCTTTCTTTACATACGGAGATGGAGAAGGGTGCATAACAATGCCACCTAGTGGCATCGTTATTACAAAGGAGATTTATAAGCCAGACTTAATCAAAATGCTGTTAGCCACTCTGGTCAAACAGGATAAAAATCCCAGAGCCAAATGAGTGTGCTTTTTAATTCAGTATGTAAGCTTTGCCATTGGCTATACCAGTGGTTCCCAAACTTTTTTGGCCTACTGCTCCCTTTCCAAAAAAAATATTACTCACCGCCCCCCTATAAATTATTTTTTACAAAATTTAATAGCAATTAAACAGAAAGATATATGTATTAATGCAGTGGTTCTCAACCTTTCTAATGCCATGACCCCTAAATAAGGTTCCCCATGTTGTGGTGACCCCCAACCATATTTTCATCGCAACTTCATAAAAAAATTGCTACTCTTAAGAATTCTAATCCAAATATCTAATATGCAGGTCAAAGCGAAGGGGGCGGGGCCAAAGAATAGGGCCGTGCAACCCCTCCTAAATGACCAATCGTTCATCAATAGTCTTTCGTAGACGCCAGATACAGTCCATATCAGTAATACAAGCCATGATTGGCAATCCCGTGGACTGTATCTGACGTCTATGAAAGACTATTGATGTACCATATATATGCCATAGATATGCTATTATTGATGTATTATGTTTGCACATATTGTTAGCTTATGCCAAATTGTCCTTTGCTATTTGATAATAATGCTATATAGAAGTATGCTCATTTGAGCACCTCTACTGTCTTGAGGCCTAGTCAGGGAAATCAAGTTAATGAAGCCGTACTGTAAATTTTGGGCCTGGTTTGTGATTTGTAGGGGCTACAGTGTTTTCTGGGAAGTTAATTGGGTGAAGGTACTGCAAATCCCATCATTCGTGGCCCATCCTGCCCTAAACTCTCTTTTGGGGCCTGGCCATACACAATGTCCCATTAACTGAGGCCTAGTCAGGGAAATCAAGTTAATGAAGCCTTACTGTAAATTTTGGGCCTGGTTTGTGATTTGTAGGGGCTACAGTGTTTTCTGGGAAGTGAATTGGGTGAAGGTAGTGCAAATCCCATCATTCGTGGCCCATCCTGTCCTAAACTCTCTTTTTAGGGCCTGTAATGTTCTGGCTGCTCTGCTGGTAATTGGTAACTTTAAAAGGCGGAATGGCAGGCAGCCATTTTCTAAAAGCTGAGGGGGAGGAGAAAACAGGAATCCATTTTGTTTTCACAGAGCCAAGTGGGGAGGGAATGTTGATGGTGCATTTTTCCCCTCAGTGGGAAGAAATCCTGTTGTTTGAATGTAGAGGCCTGGATTCTGGGATGCTGGCTAATCAGTGGCAATCAATGCCCTCTGTCTGGTGCCTTAGAATTTTGGAGTGGCGAGGCTGGCCAATCAAAGGACTTTATGCAAATAGCTGCCACATATCCGCCCTTCCGCCCTTCCGCCCTCCGCATACATACATACATACATACATACATACATACAAACATTCCGCTTTATTAAGGTATACAGATTAATTGTTCAAACACCTACATCTTTTTGACTCTTTGGCTTAAGCACCATGACTATGTGAGTACATTTTGTGACTGTATCTAGCTTGTGATATTATACATATATTTACTAAAGTTTTGATATTCTTTTGCATACCAGTTTGTTTGTTGTGACAAATATAAAATTAGCATTGCCCATAATGGTTATCCAGATAGTAAATGATACATCGTCTTTCTTTCCATGTTAACACTAAATTAATAAATATCCAAGTATAGGTAGCCTGTGACTGCCTTCAGCTCATTTTCAAACCACTCCGGAATGGTTACTTATTTATTTCATGTCAAAAGCATTGCATAAATAAATATAAAACTGATAAAATAGAGGGAATACAACCAGCTAAATAATTTTAGACCAAGAAATGGGCAACAGTGATTGCATTGTTTGTAGTTTTAAACAATTCTTCCTTTGTGCATGAGGCAGGGCATTGTGGGCCAGCACACAGTTGCTGAGTTGTTTGTTCTGCTCCACAGTCACACACGATGGAGGATTCCTCCAGGTAGTGCTATTTAGCCAGGGTGTCTTTTGATTTGCCAACTTCGCTTCTGAGTCTGTTCAGGGACTTCCAAGTTGCCCATTCTTTGTTTGCCCCTGGAGGCAGACTCTGTGGGGGGCTGACCAATTGGGATTTCCTGGTTTAGCTGCCCAGAGGGAAACTCTTGCTGTTGCTGGGGGAACATTAAGAGGGATGGGGGTTCTCTGAATGGTAAGGAACTGCTTTCTTGCTTCTAGAAAGAGTGGTCTGCTTTTCTAGCTGTTTCTTGGATCAAAAGAAAAGAGGAGGGGAAAGAGAGGGGGGGGCATAAAAAGGGAAAGGAAAGGAGCAGGAAATAAAATAGGTGACCCAGCCCTTTGGGGATCTGGGCTTGACTACTGAAGTCTCTACTCCTCTTATAGCATATTTCACAAATAGGTAATCAGTACTTCCTTGTGCAATGCCTTTCCCATACTGTGCAATCTGAGCTGACCAAAATCAGATACCCCATCAGCTTCAATAAAGGATGGGCCATAGCAGGAAGTGAGGTATGTGCAAAGCAGATTAAGTCTGTAGCAGTAAAGCCAAGCAGCAGGGAAAATAATTCCTCTGCATAAACTCCCAAGGAAATATCTTTAAGAACTAGGTGGTGTAATTATCAACAAGCTAAAAACTAACAGTTGCAAGTGAGTAAAAAAAACCCAAAATAAACCCCTGGTCCAAAGTTGCAGTGGAGAACATGTTCCCTTTGAAAATTCAAAACCTATGACAAAGTGTGGCAAGAATATTCCATTTACTTCTTGTTAAATTTGCATTCTGCTGGTGAAGCCTATTTCAAGCAAACAATTTTCAACCCAGTTAACGGAAATGTGTTGCTCTTCAAGAAATGGCATGGCTGTTGACCTCAACAGTGCTATTCCCTATAATTGTCTTCCACAGCTGCTCACATTTTATATAGTTATCATACTCTCTCATTTTGAGCATCAGTGGGATGTGGTTGTTTTTAAACCAGAAGTAACAACTGGCGGTGCTAGTCTTCTTACAGTTGCTCATTTCAAGTTTATAATCAGATACCTCCTGCTAAGAGTTATTTAAAGCTGTTTATCATTGTTCTAAATGATGTTAAGATGATAAACCAGTCAATTCAAAGACTAATGGCCAGGTGTATCCTAAGCATTTAAAGACTCATAAATATTGATTTGTAGATTCAAACTTCTTGGCCGCCATCTGTTATGCCACCAGTACAGTAATTGAAACACTATAAATCTCATGTTTAGGTTTTTCCCTCTTTTGGAGACTTTGGATGAACAGCCATGTAAAAAATTTTGTATTCAGATGTAAATACATTGTAACCTATTGATCTAGAAATCTGGAGATGATGAACAGTGAGAAGAGGGAATCGCATTCATGCTTGGCAAGGTTCCTGCTTATGCACAAGTTGCTAGAGGCCACCAGAGGCACACATACACATATTCCGAATCTCCTTCACATCCAACCATCACACAAGCAAAACGTGAAATCTATCACCATATTCTTTCTAGAAAGTCTCGAGCAACTGTTTTTATGATGAATAATAGAAGCTGGTACACAAAATGGCCCACAGGCAAACCCTAATGTACAACCATCAATCTATTACTGACACCGCAGTCAAGTTCTATGAGCCATATCCAACCCATGGGTCATCTGCCAAGCACCTGACCAGGCATATGCACAATCAATGGCCATAAAAGACAGACTTGTCTGCTATTTAAAATTCAGAGTACAGAGTCTGTGTGCTTTCTCCACAGCTCAATCTGTTTCTTAATTCTTGCGTATAAATATCCCCAAGGTAATAAGGAATTGATCTGCTCATAGATTCTCTGTGGAAAAACAATTATGGAATGGTTAATACCGCAACGTTTCCAGTGGTTACGACATAAATTTACACTAAAAAATATGATGAAATGATTAATTGTATATTTCACCTGTATATTTCTAGGGCACAGCCAACTGTCCAGCTCAAAGGATCCCTCTAGGCCAGCATTTTCCAAACATTTCATGCGGGTGGCACATTTTTAAATGCATCATTTTGTGACACAGTAATTCAGTTTTACTAGCAAACTGGGGGTTAAGCCGATAACTTATAAGAGATACAGACACATACATAAATTGTAATAATGAAATGCATGGGAACAGAACATATCTCATGAAAACCTTATGGAAAATAAAACATAGAATTAAAAATATTAGCTACGATTGAAGTGGAATTTTAAACAATTGAGAAAGACAATTAAAAAAGACATAATTAAGAGAAATGTAGGATCCAGCTGCTAACATTAGCCTTCCACAGCAAATGGTCAGTTACCAAAGTAGCTTCCCTGAACGAATGAAGTCTATCCCTGTCACTGGAAGGACTACCATGAGGAAGTCAACCTAACTTCCACTAATTCTCTTGGGGCAGATTGAATAAAGGCAGCAACATTCTTGCTTAGGAAGTATAATGAGTAAGTATGGAAACATTGGTTTGCTTCTAGTCTGCGTCACTGTTGTGTTTCATTTCTATATTCACCCACCAAAAATTAATATTTTTAAAGCACAATTGAAATATTTATTTGAATAATATTTGGATTTATGCTTTCTTTCAAAGTTAATTGGATACATTTGAAACGTTCACAACTGTGTTGTAACAAAAAATGTAAAATCCAATGGATAGCCATATGAGCTTGATGAATTTCATTGCAGAATTTACAAAGATCAGATTCTTAAAGTACCCCAATGTTTAGCCTGCAGGGATCCGGTGAACCTGACTACAGTAGTTGCAAGGCAGATCAGAGCAACACATCTTGACAATGGTATATCTCCATAATATGGATGTGTACAAGTACATACTGGCTGTGGCCGATGAGACTGATAAGTTCATGTGATGTGCCTTCAAGGTGACTCCAGTTTATGGCAATCCTCACAAAGAGGTTTTTTGGCAAGATGTATTCAGAGGTTAACCGTACTTCACCCGTTGGCGTTACTGGCACAACTGGGGGAGCAGCCAGCCCCTCAGTTTGTCCCTCATTGTGATTCATTTGGCGTTTGTGCATTGGTGCAATAGCAGTTATTTCACACTGCTTGGATCACACGGTCATTGGACTGGGGTCCTTTAATAAACATATTTTGATATATTTATACAACCGTGAGGCATGGGATACCATTTTTGATTCGACTGGTTGCTGCCCACCGCTGCCTGGGCTCCTTCTCAGGCCTGCCGGGCTCCCCTTCGGCCTCCGTCGTTGGATCATTGCATCCGGCTTGGGACCTGATCCGCGTTGCACCTGATCTTTCCTGCGGCTGCTTGCCTCACCCACCCCTCTCTTGGAAGTTGCCTTTTTTCCCCCTGACGATTTCGAGCTGCACGGGCTTTCTCTAAGGCGTCCCTTAGCACAACGGCATTGACGTTCATCCATTGGGCATAGGCCTTCCCGCCCGGGGATTCCCCCAGGCCGGCTCCAACGCATTACGTGGCTGGGACACCCACCCTACGCACCCTGACCAGGATACCACACGTCATCTTGACTCGCCGCACGCTGCTGGGTTGCCTCGGCAACGACGCGGCGTCATCAGACTGCGCCAGACTCCCGTAGCCGCTTCTCCTCCCGACCGCATCCAGCTGTCTACTTCATTGTGGAGCTACGTCCGGACGGTACTGACGTTTGGGGGCAACCCATGGGGATCTCACCCTTGGACCTTACTGGGCATTTTTGATTCTTTTCATACTCCAGGAGGACTTCTGTGTATTTACTGGGGATTTGCATTGTGCCATTAGGGTGGGTGGGACTCAACCGCGCTTTTCGCTGGATTTGTATTCTCGCGGTGTCTGTCCCTCGGGGGTATTGTCCCCTTGGGGGTGGCTGGGGCTACGCCCGCATGGCCCTGGGCGGGACCCAATAGCGTGGGGGACCACGGGTATTTACCAGGCACGTGCATTATCAGCATTTTGCCGGCTATTGCCACACGGTTTGTTTTTGCATTTTTGATTTAATACTGTGTACCCTGGGTACATCAGCTTCTGTGTGCTGGTCTTGTCTATACAAGAAATATCCCTCCTGTGTGTAGTGTATTCAGAGGTTTGCCACTGAACTTGTATTAATTTGAGTGTGACTTCCCCAAGGTCACCCTTGGCTGAGATGAAATTCAAACCCTGGTCTCCCTGAGGCCGATGTTCACATCAGTGCACCACATTGGCTCTTAACAAGACATTTCTGTCATGAGATCAACTTTTGGGCCTTTCACATGGAGCCCTCAGTGGCACAGTGGGTTAAACCGCTGAGCTGCTGAGCTTGCTGACCAAAAGGTTGTCAGATCGAATCTAGGGAGCAGGGTGAGTTCCTGCTGTTAGCCCCAGCTTCTGCCAACCTAGCAGTTTGAAAACATGCAAATGTGAGTAGATCAATAGGTACTGCTCCCATGTGAAAATAATGGTGCTCCATACAGTCATGACTTTGGAGGTGTCTACAGACAACGCCAGCTCTTCAGCTTAGAATTGGAGATGAGCACCACCCCCTAGTTGGACACAACTAGACTTAAAGTCAGGGGAAACCTTTACCTTTTTTACATGAGCAAAGCTTCTATTTCAAGAAATCCCCTAAATAGCTATTTGATGTGGGTAACCTAATCAGCATTTTCTTTCCTAATCTGCCAACAACTGAAATTATATTTGTGCCCATTGGCTACAACTGTTTCTTTCCTGGAAATTCACTGTGGGCCAGCAGTCAATGACTCGGAGACTAAAACTTGACCAGAGACTACACTTTTGAGTAACAGCGTTCTAGAACAGGGCTGTCCAACTGGCGGCCCGGGGGCCGTACACGGCCCCCAGCCTGTTGGACATGGCCCCCGCTATGCCCCCGGCCGCCATTTTTATTTCTTTTTTAAAAAATCTATTTTTTAAAAAAATGGCGGCTAGGGGGGAGGGGGAGGCGGGGCAGGGAGGAGGAAGTGAGCTGACGTCCTCCTCCTTTGCCGCTCCTCCTTCTCATCCCTGCACAGCGGCTCGCGATTGGAGCCACGGCGCGTCCGAGGGGAGGGAGGGGCGAAGGAGGAGGAAGTCAGCTGGCTGCCTTCTTCCTCCTTCGCCCCTCCTCCTTCCCCTCCCCGCGCCGGCGCTCGGGATCGGGGCAAGGGCGCGGGCGGGGGGAAAGATGAGGGACGAAGGAGAAGGCCGTCAGCTGATTGCCTTCTCCTTCGTCCCTCTTTCCCCGCGCGCGGGGATCCTGGGCGCCGGCGCGCGCGCGGGGAAAGAGGGACGAAGGAGAAGGCAGTCAGCTGATTGCCTTCTCCTTCGTCCCTCTTTCCCCGCGCCGCCGCGCGCGCGGGCGGGGAAAGAGGGACGAAGGAGAAGGCAGTCAGCTGATTGTCTTCTCCTTCGTCCCTCTTTCCCCTGCGCTGGGCGGGGATCCCTGGCGCCGGCGGGGGGAAAAGAGGGACGACGGATAATGCAGTCCGCTGATTGCCTTCTCCTTCGTCCCTCTTTCCCGCGGCGAGATCCGGGTGCCGGCGCGGGGCGGGGAAAGAGGGACGAAGGAGAAGGCAGTCAGCTGATTGCCTTCTCCTTCGTCCCTCTTTCCCAGCGGGCGAGATCCCGCGCCGCGCGCGGGCGGGAAAGAGGGACGAAGGAGAAGGCAGTCAGCTGATTGCCTTCTCCTTCGTCCCTCTCCCGCCAGCCCTGCGCCCCGGGATCCGGGCAAGGGCGCAGGCGGAGGAAAAGAGGAGGAGGAGGAGGGAGAGTTCTCCCTCCTCCTCCTCCTCCTCTTTCCCGGCGCTGCTGGTGTCCCATGTGCCGCGGCGCCGGAGACAGAGCATGTGCTGGGCGCCGGAGAAAGAGGAGGAGGAGGGAAATGACAGTTTAGGAGGGGCTGGGGGTGGCGGCGGGGCTGGGGAGGGGCCTGGGGCAGGGCCTGGGGGCGGGGCCGAACGGCCCCCCAGGTCATCAGTGACCTCAAGTCTGGCCCTTGGCCGGTTAGAAGTTGGACAGCACTGTTCTAGAATATGATTCGAGAAGTCAATGTGAGCAGTATCACATACCCCATCGTAGCAGCAAATTCAGAGTCCCAAAACTCTGAAGGCAATACCTTTTTACCTCAGGCGGCGCTTCCGTGCGAGCACAGGGATCGAAGGATGATGCGACAATTTTACTACGATTCAAATGAAGCCAGTATTTATTTGCACATCAGCTGACGGGACCTTCCCGGCAGAACAAGCTGCAATAGGGCAAGAGCCCAGTACATTCCAAGCATTCAGGTTTTATACAGGTAATGGCGACAAAGCCCATTATCCCGCCCTTCTTCACACTCCGTATTGGCTGGCATACATCTATACATTTTATCATCCAATTAAACAAAGCATTTTTTAGCATTCTATTTCTATTTGTTAGAAGGCATTGCGCATGAAGTAATTCTGGTTCTCAGGCTAGATTATCTCTCCTAAAGGCACCATGTTCTGTAAAGTTGCAACAAATCTCCACGGCTTTTCTGGGAAACCAGCCAAGGAAAAGCCTGCATTTGCCTTGCGCATTAACTAACCATTCAAGAGCCTTGTAAACAAACACGCATGGCTGGTATCTGACCAATCCAAGCCGTTTTTATCTAAAACATCACATGATGTTCCCTGGCAAATCACTGCTTGTGCCTTTGTACCAATCACAGTATCTTAGTCTCGTCATCATTACTTGGCAAGCTACTCCGCTACTCCGATGCCTATACTGAGCAGCACTTTCTCCTAGCCTTAGTTCTGCTAAAAGCATCAATTTCTACTTCACCATTTCAACTAATATGAAAAGCACTACTCCAACTATGTAACAATGGCTGGAAAGTGGAATAGACAATGTTTTATTGCAGCAGCAAAATACTGAGAAAATATTATATCCTGAATCAAAAATGTTTAACAAGGGAGAAAGGATTCCACACCACTAATAAGCAGTAGTTGTACATGTGTTGCCTATAAACTGATCATCAAGATTAGTCAATTTCTGTTAAATATGTCGCCTTGTCTTCCTTTTAAAACATTAGAACTAGTTGTTCATGGGTTTTTAGAGATTTGTTTAGATGAAATTTGCCTTTCTCTGAGGCTGAGAGTGTGTGACTTGCCAAAGTCACCAAGTGATTTCCACAACCAAGTGGGAATTTGAACACAGTATCCGGAGCAGTAGTCAAATACTGAAACCGCTACACCATGATGGCTGCTATTAGAAATAATACACATAGGACATTTTTGTGAAAGCATTTTAGACCTACCATAGCTAGTATAAACCAGTGCTTTTTTAAGCTTTCTGATGGAAAGAGTAGTAATGCATCAGGAACTGGTAAAACATTTGGGCCAATAGTTGCAATTGCATTTTTTCTTGGAAATTCTTCAGGAACTGGCATCAGTTTATGGACCATCACTTAGAGTGGCACTAGCATATTGGCAAAATATTTATGCCACTGTATTGTCAAAGGTTTTCATGGCTGGAATCACTGGGTTGTTGTAGGTTTTTCAAATTATATGGCCATGTTCTAGAAACACAGTTGTAACCAGTGGCATAAATGGGTTGTTTATGTACAAGAACATTGATAAATTTAAATCGGGCTCCTGACAAAGCTAAGCTGAGTACTCAGGAAGGCGGTCCCTCCCGGTTGAAAGTGGTGCTGTTTAATGCCAGGTCAGTCAATGGCAAAACATCAATAATACAAGATCTAATTCGTGAAGAACGAGCTGACCTGGCCTGTATAACGGAGACCTGGCTGGACGAGGCTGGGGGGGTTAATCTCTCCCAGCTCTGCCCACCGGGTTACTCCGTACAGCACCAAGCGAGACCGGGAGGGCGGGGAGGGGGAGTCGCAGTGGTCTATAAGGATTCCATCCCCTTGACCAGGTGCCCCATCCCACAGTCAACCACGTTCGAATGTGTCGGCCTAAGGATTGGTGACCGGGCCAGGATAGGGATTCTGTTAGTGTACCGACCACCCCGCTGCACTACAGTCTCCTTACCTGAGCTAGCCGGAGTGGTCTCGGGCCTGGCCGTGGAGTCTCAGCAGCTCATCGTGCTGGGAGACTTCAACGTCCATGCCGAGACCACTTTATCAGGAGCGGCTCAGGACTTCATGGCCGCCATGGCAACCATGGGCCTGTCCCAGTTAATATTGGGTCCCACCCATAGTGCAGGACACACTTTAGATCTGGTTTTCTGTCAGGGATGGGATGAAAGTGGCGGAGTGGAGGAACTGACCATCATTCCTTTGCCATGGACCGACCACCACCTGATCAAGTTTAGACTCACTGTGCCTTTCCACCTCCGCAGGGGTGGTGGACCTACTAGAATGGTCCGCCCCAGGAGACTTATGGATCCGAGCAGTTCCTGACGGCTCTTGGGGATTTTCCCGCCTCCTCGGTAAGTGACCCTGTCGAGGCTCTTGTCTCACTCTGGAACAGGGAGATGACAAGGGCTATTGACACGATCGCTCCAGAACGTCCCCTCTTGAGTAACCGAGGCTAAACCAGCTCCGTGGTTCACTGTGGAGCTGGCAGCAATGAAGCGAAAAAGAGGAGGCTAGAGTGCGTGTGGCGTCGGAAACGGAGCGGATCAGCTCAGGCGCGCCTGGTCTCTCATTTGAGGACCTATGACGCAGCAATAAAAGCCGCACAAAAAACATCTATTGCGGCCAAGGTGGCCGCCGCGAAGAACCGTCCAGCGGAACTGTTTGAGTCGTTAGGGTCTTTAAATCCGCCCCAGTGCGAGATCCCTGACGGCTCGGCGGCACGCTGTGATGAGTTTGCCAAGGTCTTCGCGGATAAGGTGGCTCTGATCCGTTCCGATTTCGATACCACTTTAACGGCAGTCTCTGAGGATGTGACACGAGCATCTGCTTGTCCGGTTTTGATGGATTCGTTTCAATTGGTTCAGCTTGAGGATGTGGACAAGATCCTTGGAGAGGCGAGGCCCACTACATGCATCCTAGACCCCTGCCCATCCTGGCTGATCAAGGAAGCCAGAGGGGGTTTGGCAGAGTGGGTGAAGGTGGTGGTTAATGCCTCCCTTCGGAAGGCAACATTCCTGCGAGCTTTAAAAGAATCTGTGATAAATCCGCTGTTGAAAAAGCCATCACTGGACCCCACTCAATTAGTGAACTATCGGCCAGTTTCCAATCTCCCCTATTGGGCAAAGTCATGGAACGTGTGGTGGCCGCAACTCAGGGTTCTTGGTGGACACTGATTATCTGGATCCGGCACAGTCTGGCTTTAGGCCGGGACATGGGACTGAGACAGCCTTGGTCGCCTTGGTAGATGATCTCGCCGGGAACTTGACAGGGGAGTGTGTCCCTGTTGGTTCTGCTGGACCTCTCAGCGGCTTTCGATACCGTTGACCACGGTATCCTTCTGGGTCGCCTTGCAGATATGGGGCTTGGGGGCACTGCATTGCAGTGGCTCAATCCTTCCTGGAAGGTCGTACCCAGAAGGTGTCGTAGTGACACCTGTTCGGCTCCACAGCCGTTGTCCTGTGGAGTCCCTCAGGGCTCAGTACTGTCCCCGATGTTGTTCAACATCTACATGAAACCGCTGGGAGAGATCATTCGAGTTTAGTCAGGTGTTATCTGTACGCAGATGATGTCCAGATCTGTCACTCCTTCCCACCTGTCACCAAGGAGGCTGTCAGACCTTGAACCGGTGCTTGGCCGCTGTGTCGGACTGGATGAGGGCTAGCAAATGAAACTAAATCCAGACAAGACAGAGGTCCTCCTGGTCAGTCGTAAGGCCGAACAGGGTATAGGGTTACAGCCTGTGTTGGACGGGGTTACACTCCCCCTGAAGACGCAGGTTCGCAGCTTGGGAGTGATCCTGGACTCAGCGCTGAGCCTGGAACCCCAGGTCTCAGCGGTGGCCAGGGGAGCTTTTGCACAGTTGAGACTCGTGCGCCAGCTGCGCCCGTACCTTGGGAAGTCTGATCTGGCTACGGTCGTCCACGCTCTGGTCACATCCCGAATAGATTACTGCAACGCACTCTACGTGGGGCTGCCTTTGAAGACAGTTCGGAAATTGCAATTAGTCCAGCGGGCGGCAGCCAGATTACTAACGGGAGCTACATACAGGGGAGCACACTACCCCCTGTTGTGTCAGCTCCACTGGCTGCCTGTCCAATTCCGGGCTCAATTCAAAGTGCTGGTTTTGACCTTTAAAGCTCTATACGGTTCTGGCCCAGCTTACTTGTCCGAACGCATCGGCCGCTCGTCCCATCCCGTAACCTAAGATCATCCGGGAGGCCCTGCTCTCGCTCCCGCCGACCTCTCAGATGCGGTTGGTGGGGACGAGGGACAGGGCCTTCTCGGTGGTGGCCCCCCGCCTGTGGAATGCGCTCCCTATGGAGGTGCGGTCCATCTCAGCCCTCCGGACATTCAGGAAAAGGTGAAATCCTGGCTCTGGGACCAGGCGTTCCCACACCAGCACTAGGCAGCATGTGAGATGGGATTCTAATGGGAGGGAGGAAGGGGGTCAATGTTTTTAGGGTTGAATACTGTTTTAATTGGAATGACTGTGGATGTTGTTGGGGATTGTATTTTAATGTTTTAATGTATTTTAATATGTTGTGGGGTTTGGGGTTTTACGCTGTTGATGTGGCATCGAATTGTGCCGTGCTGTAAGCCGCTCTGAGTCCCCCCTCGGGGGTTGAGAAGAGCGGGGTAAAATCCTGAAATAAATAAATTGTTGTAGGTTTCTCTGGCTATATGGCCATGTTCTAGAAACATTCTCTCCTGATGTTTCACCTGCATCTATGGCAAGCATCCTCGGAGATTATGAGGTCACAACTTCTGAGGATGCTTGCCATGGATGCAGGCGGAATGTCAGGAGAGAATGATTCTAGAACATGGCCATATAGCCAGAGAAACCTACAACAACCCATTTATGCCACTGGTTACAACTGTGTTTTTATCCCCTTGGAAATTCTTCAGGGAATGCCCTGCCTGACTTACCGGGTGGGGCCGATGCAGCGTTGGGCACTCTCTGCCCGGCTATGGCATCCGCAGGGGCTTCTCCTCCCCAGAAGCCCCTGCGTGGTGGGAGAAGTTCCTGCGATTCAGCCAGCTGGCCAATCGGTGGCAAGCCCCACCCTGCTTGCCCATTGGACGGGTCTGGCTGCCATTTTGTGCCGGCAGCCTCCATAAAGCCGCCGCAGTTGGCTACTGGGCCTGTTTGTGGGGGCATCAGCTCTGGGTCTGGCTTGCTTATCCCCCGCTAGTGATGGGGAGGAGCGTGCGGTGGTACCAAGGGTGCTAGGTAAGCATATGCCTGGTATTGTGCCAGTAGCACCCTGGCATAGAATTGGTATTGGTCAGCAGTGGGCTGACCGATCCTTGATCCAGAACCCATGCATGACAGCCAACCCTTCTTCCTGAAATCAATAAATAAGTTGTGGCCTGTTTATATCCCAACTCCAATGTATGTGTCTTCTTTGTCTGCTGGTGGCAGGTGTGTCACTCATGCACACGCAACTGGTGTTAATCCATGCACCACCACTTTGAGTGGCATTAGCACACATAGAAATCACAGATTCTCTCACTTTCCCCAGCCAATTAAGATTCTCTCTGGGAACTTTCTTGCACAAGACAGGCAAACCAGCATTGCATCTATCCCTATAACATAACACTGTGTGCATACCGCCACCTGTGTGCTCCCCCCTGTAATTCTCCTGTCTCTAGCTATTGGCAGATAAAACTCGTCAATAGTCCTGGATCTGACCGGAACATTAGAAAACAGTCATTTAAAATAATTACTTGCCAGATCTTTTTCCCCGTTTGTATTTATTCATGAGAATAAACAATAACAACAAATCAACTCACTCATAAAACAATAAAAAAGAAAAGACCAAAACAAGGGAAAATAAGAGCACAGCAAATCAGGTAGCACGGACATTGATTTTAAATTTAGCTGTATCCCGAAATGATTATACAATAATGGTTTAATAGCATCATTGTCTTAAAGAGACAAGACCCAAAGTGCTCATTGATTTGATGGTGGACCACATAATGAATCTTGTGAGTTATTGATGAAATAAATGAGACTAAAACATTGAGTCTTTTTTTCAGTTCTCCTCTAACTATCAGTATTTTACAAGTGATGTTTTTGATAAGATTGTCTCCCTGCACACAGTTCAACCAGTGCCAAAATGAAAGCTGCTCAGTATTTTCCATTTTCTTGAGACCCTTAACCAGGAAGATCCCCGCGATAAAGCAGTACGTTCTTTATGTGAAAAATTTGTATTTTCCACTTACAAATGTTGTACTTCCTACCAGCTCAAAATCTTTGCCCGCCTTTGCTGCAAGTCTCTTTCTTTTTCCACCTTTCCTAGTAGTAACTTTGGTCCCACATCTCACAAGATATTGCTTTATAGATGATATCTGAGGAACTAAAGGCTTTACCATTAAGATACCAAATATTTAACATGGTTCAAATGTCGGCTCTGTAAATAACCTTGCTCTGTGCACTGCCATAGAAATAACTCTTTTCCTATTACAAAAGTTGCTGTTATTATTTAAAAAAACCGGAGTCAGTTTCACCAAGAAAATTGGCCCATAAAAGCCATTGCTTTACAAGCTTTGGATTTTTTTCCCCTATTTATTCTTGCAATCCAGAAAATGTAATTTCTACCTCCTAACTGTAATATAAAATATCTCATCATCCCTGACTGGTTTAGCTTTGCCTTTCTCTCCTTTCTTTCACAATAAACCATATTTCTTTCCTCGTTCACACTCTCATATGAATACACCTCTACCTAGACTGCAAATTCAAGCTGACAGTCAAAGGTGTTTCATTTTTTATGGGAAAGAACTCGATTCAATTTATTTCAATTCACTCTGTAAATATATTTTAAAGGATTTGAAACCAGGGGGAACATGCATTTCAATCCTTCTGTGTTTCTTTTTTATTTTCCTTCATGCAACTATTGTTTGATTTTGGTATTCAGCACTGTTTGGAAAATCAAATGTAGGAAAACAGAATGAAAGGAAAAGGAAATTTGCATGAATACATTCTACTAATTGCTAAAGCCAGCAGAACAAAAAGGAAACATGAAGATTTCCCCCAAGAGTTAGAGTGATCTCTTATTCATCTACCTTATTACTCTGAAAGATTGGACTCTAAAGGGAGTCTCTCTAAATCTGGTTATATTAAATCATTATGCAGAGTTGTTGAACTATATATGAATTTTAAAACTGCATTTCTGATTCCAAGTGGATGAAAGCCTATGTACTTCACTATATGATCAATGCACTACAAACATTGCGGTTATCAGATCAACAATAATCACGGAAGTCATTCTAGTTTGCGAGGATAGTGAGAGGCAAAGTAACTGTTTAAGGATGAAAGAACAGGCCAGAACTATCCATAAGTCAAGTAATGGAAAGAAATGGCCTGAGAAAACCATTATAGCTGCAATGCTATGCATGCTTCTCTGATAGTAAATTATATTGGGAATTACTTTAAAATTAAAACATGTGTATAGAGCTATGCTATAAGAGATGTTCTGGGTCATGCATGATGGAAAAGGATTGCTAGTTCTTTTACAAATACTATTGTAAGGATTAAATGTTTATGATAATTAAATGATTAATGCACAATATTGATAACTTTTTTATAAATCAATTATTATAAAAATATTTATTTTCATTACATTTCATCATTATCTTCACTTCTCAAGATTGAGAAGTACATTGCAGAATATAAGAATGATGCATTGCAGAAGACAAGAATGATAAAACAGCCCATAGCATGCCTACTAGAGTTCCTAATATGGATTTTGGCACTATGGGGAATGACGAAGATAGAGAAAAGAAAAAGGTAGGAAATGGAGGGCAATATTTTGGTCTTCGGCTCATGATCATTGGGCATAACATAAGAACATAAGAACATAAGAAGAGTCATGCTGAATCGGGCCTCAGCCCATCTAGTCCAGCATTCTGTGTCACACAGTGGCCCACTAGTTGTACACAGGGATCTCTAGCAGAAAGGAGGGCAAAACCCCTCACCTGCTCCCGACCCCCACAACCAGTACCGGGGAAAATCCTGCCTGCCTCCATCAACACAGAGGTGGCACTTGGATGTCCATTTCAGTAACTACTGATTCCCTTGGTATCCATGAATCTGTCTAATCCTGCCTTGAAGCTGTCCAGGCTGACAGCTGTCACAACCTCCTCTGGAAGTGAGTTCCATAACCCAATGACCCTCTGGGTGAAGAAATATTTCCCTTTATTAGTCCTAAGTTTCCTACCTTGGAGCTTTAGGGAGTGCCCCCTAGTCATAGTGTTGTGTGACAGAGAAAATATTTTTTCTTTATTCACCTTTTCTATCCCATGCATGATTTTATACACTTCGATCAAGTCACCTCTTAAACGCCATCTTTCAAGGATGAAAAGACCAAGGCGTTGCAACCTGATTTCATAAGGGAGCTGCTCCATCCCTTGGATCATTTTTGTTGCCCTTCTTTGTACCTTTTCCAGTTCCGTTATATCCTTCTTGAGGTGCGGTGACCAGAATTGCCACCATAGATTTGTAGAGAGGCAATACAACATTTGCCGACCTATTTTCGATTCCCTTCCTGATCATGCCAAGCATAGAATTTGCTTTTTTCACTGCTGCAGCGCACTGGGTTGACATCTTCATTGAGCTGTCCACCAAAACCCCAAGATCCCTTTCCTGGTTTGTCTCAGAAAGCTTTGATCCCATCAGTTGATAAGTGTATTTGGGGTTCTTTGCCCCGATGTGCATGACTTTACACTTGTTTAGGTTAAAATGCATTTGCCACTTTGTTGCCCATTCACTCAATTTCGAGAGATCTTTCTGGAGCTCTTTACAGTCAGTTTCATTTTTAACTACCCTGAACAGTTTAGTGTCATCTGCAAACTTTGCTACCTCACAATTTACTTCTACATCCAGATCATTTATGAATGAATTAAAAAGTAACGGACCCAAAACTGAACCTTGGGGTACGCCACTTCTCACCTCTTTCCATCCAGAGAAGTGTCCATTTATTACCACCCTTTGTTTCCTACAGTTTAGCCAGGTTCCAATCCAGGACAAGACCTGTCCTCTGATTCCATGGCTGAAGAGCTTATTTAGGAGCCTTTGGTGAGGGACTTTGTCAAAAGCCTTTTGAAAGTCAAGGTAAACAATATCGACTGTGTCCCCTTTATCTATGTGTTTATTTACACCCTCAAAGAATTCTATCAAGTTAGTAAGACATGATTTGCCTTTGCAGAAACCATGTTGATTTTCCTTCAGCAATGCCTGTTCTTCTATGTGCTTAGTATTTTTTTCTTTAATAATGGCTTCCATCACTTTGCCTGGAACTGAGGTTAGACTAACTGGCCTATAATTTCCTGGATCACCCCTGGATCCTTTCTTGAAGATCGGAGTTACATTTGCCTCCCTCCAGTCCTCGGGTACAGTGCCTGATCTTAAAGAAAGGTTATATATTTTGGCTAGAATTTCAGCAATTTCACACTTGAGTTCCTTAAGAACTCTGGGCTGGATGCCATCTGGCCCTGGTGATTTGTTGACATTTAGTTTAGTAAGGCATGTGAGAACATCTTCCTTGTTTATCTCTATCTGGTTTAATTCATTTAAACCAGATAGCTTCAGCATGTTGGCTGAAGCTAAAATCCTAAACTTCTAAAAGGCTGAAGATTGTGAACTACTTCTATATTTCAAGGTATCTCAAGCTACTTGCTGTGGAGAACTAGCACTTGTTTACCCATAGTGCTAGGAACCTGGACCATGCCTGTGCCCATTGGCTCCAACCAGTGGTTCTTAACCTGTGGTCTGTGGACCACCAGTGGGCCGTGAGGATGAAAATCTGGTCTGCGAACCTCCTTCCTCTTTATTTATTTTATTTTATTTCCACTCCTTTCACGGCGTCTGCCACTCCTTCCCTGTCGCTGACCATGGCATATGTTCTGTATCAGAAACTAGAGCTGATGTGGTCCATCCAATGCAATTTTCTGAATCAGCACCCCAAACTGAATCTAAAATTGACACTTTTGGTACTAATGTTTGAGAGTGGTCCCTGGTCATAAAAACGTTGGGAACCACTGGCTCCAACAGTTTCTTTCTTTCCTGGAAATTTGCCATCCACAGGCCACCACTTTGAGCAGCACCACTTTAAGGCATGCCCAAAACTGCTAATCCTTCAGCATCAGGAGTGGCAGGGAAGAAACCAGAATGAAAGCTACTCCACCATCAGTCCAGATGAACCAGGCTTTTAAAGTAACTAGTTACAAGTAAATTGTTGTTTGCAATTAATGTATATCCCAATAACTAAATTACATTGTGATGGTCACTTAATGGCAGATAATGCCCTTCCATTTGCTTCTGTAACTTTACACTTACAAGCATGTAATTACTCAACAGTGAAGGAGAAATATCACATCATTCAAGCACTCCTTTGTGTTGCTGGATGAAAACCATTTAGACTTTTTCAACATAATTACAAAGTGGCTATTTTAGTGGCTTTTGAGAAATGGGAGAGTAAATAGCTACTTTCATAATTTGCAACTGCAACAATCTACTCAGGGAGTCTTGAAAATGACACTGTCACTCACTGTTTGAAATGGCAGCTTTCCACGCTCTGATTCAGACTTGCAGCCGTCAGCATGAAGACACACGTTGCCCTCATAGGAACTGCAGGTGCCATGTGCTGATTCATCAGAACCTGACATTCACAATTACCCCTGTGCTGGTAGCTCTCGGCTGAAAATAAGTGGGACATTGCGTCTAGTATCATCACACATTTCCAGGCAAACTCCAGGTCTCCTGATAGCTGACTGTAAATAGTTCATCTTTTCAGTCAGCTTTTGGCATTTCCTTCCTGTTGCAGATAAAACAATATAAAGTGCAATATCAATCAATCAACTTTATTTCTTATGAGTCGCCCTCCACCAAAGATGCTCTGGGCGACTTACACAATTAAAATAAACAGGTTACATAGTCACAGCTTGTTATTTAACAATCATAGGTTCTTCTGAAGAGCCATGTCTTGAGTGCCCCTAAAAATGTATGTAGATCAGGAGTGGCTCTTTGGTCTGGCGGTAGGGAGCTCCACAAGATTGGGGCTACAATTGAGAAGAATCTCTGTCTCTCTGGACTCCAAACGAACCTCTCTAGGGCCAGGGACATAGAGAAGATTCTCATGAGTTGACCGTGGCAGTCTCTGGTGGTGGAGTGGCATTAAACAGTCTCTTAGATATGAAGGACCCTGACCTCGAAAGGCCTTGAATGCTAGGACCAGAGTCTTATAGAAGAATCTGTGTTCAACTGGCAGCCAATAGAGGTATTTGTCCATTTAACTCATCAAAGTATTCAACTTTTAAATTACAATTGTGGATGTGGGTTGTTGTTGGTTTTTCAGGCTGTATGGCCATATTCTAGAAGCATTCTCTCCTGACATTTCGCCTACATCTATGGCAGGCATCCTGCCATAGATGCAGGTGAAACGTCAGGAGAGAATGCTTCTAGAACATGGCCATACAGCTCGAAAAACCTACAACAACCCAGTGATTCCGGCCATGAACACCTTCTACAATACAATTGTGCATGTAATGATTTAGACTGGTCCTGCACAACCTGAAAGGAGAAAGTCGAGAAGAGGGTGGAAACATGCCCTTTTTAGTTGACTCAGGCAATAACAAACTCTGTTATCTTCTCTTAAGGCCCTTCCACACAGCCCTATATCCCAGAATATCAATGCAGAACATCCCACATTATCTGAGTGTGGACTCAGATAACCCAGCTCAAAGCAGATATTGTGGGATTTTCTGCCTTGATATCCTGGGATATAGGGCTGTGTGGAAGGGCACTTAGCTTGTGCTTTCTTCCTCATTAACAACTTTTGCCATTTTGACCACATTCTAATGTTGCTTGGCCATTAAAACTCATGAAGACCTCACCCACCTTCGCCATCACCCTGCTATATCTATGGTGGTGTTCCGTATGCACAAGCCTGTATTGAAGAAACTGGGTGGGCATCACAGCTTCTTTTGTGGCTCCTTTCCAAACCCAGTGTGATGAACTGTGGCATGAAAGTCTGGTTCACTTGCCCTCTGTGGGGACAGGACATGGGGACGATGGATAGCAGGGACAAAGGACAGTTGGAGAAGAGGCTTATTTCTGATTCCGTCAGGTTGTCTTAGATGAGCCATTCCACGGGTAATTCTTTTCAAAGACAGTAAGACTTGATCTTTACTGAGTGACAGGTGAAGCACTATCTTTTACTGTATTTCAAACGGATGTGTATATGGGGGGAGAAAGACAACATATTACTTTCAATGTTTTCCTGCTTTGTCTTCTTTTCCTTACTCAAAGTGAGTTTTGATCAGTAAGCTTGAGGTTTTGGGTTGTGCTTTTGGAGGATCCACCTAAACTTTGGAGGAACTGGCTGAGACCAGATCCTTTTTGCCTGTCTATCACTTCAGCTGCAAAGTCCCTCTACTGTGAAACCTATTTTCTCCCAACTTTGCTACAAGTCTACTTTTTATATTACATATTGTTTCCAGCCATTCAGGAATATAAATTCCATCAAGACTGGTCTTTTTAGATTGCATTCTTTTATCGGCCAAAGAGAAATATACATTCTATCAAGATAGTTTTCTTTTCTTTCCTTTCCTTCCCATTGTACGATTGCTGCAGTGGTTAAGTGACAACTGGATAAACAGAAACTATCTCCAGGACCAGAGAGATTAGGTTACATAACCTTTTTATTTATTTAGAATGATATCAAAGTTGTTTCTTATCATTGCTCAGGTACACTGCATTCAGGAATAAATTAAACTGACAATTCAACAAGGGAGAAGATTCTCCCCCTCCAACCTCTTCCTTTTGGCTAATTCTCTCTCTATATGTTCCCACTCTATTATTAGGAGAATATAAGCTTCAGGAAATAGGGACAATTCTGCATTCCGCATCCCTTGTTGCTAAGATCCACAGTCAAAGTGGTCCATCTATCGGTCTCTCCAGGCTATGACAAGACAAAGTCAAAAGTACAACGAGGCCTTCTTTACATAATAACTTGCTGATGTTGACAAATACAGTGGCAGCTGTGCCCTTTTAGGGTAGGATCTGTGCAGAAATCAAAGTCATGGGAATAACTTCTCCCTCCCTCCCTCCCTCGCCATGTCCCCTTCTGTTTCTCCTCCGCTCCATCCCAGGCAGAAAACCCAATTGGTCCATGGCAGTCTTAGGCTTGGACTAGTCATACATTCAAAAATAGTCATACATTTCGGATTTAAAAGGTTGCAGGTTCAAATCCGGGGAGTGGCGTGAGCTCCCGCTGTTAGGCCCAGCTTCTGCAAACCTATTTTATTTATTTATTTATTTATTTATTTATTTATTTATTTATTTATTTATTTATTTAGAGCATTTGTATCCCGTCCTTCTCAACCCCTGAAGGGGGACTCAGTACGGCTTACAATTGGCAGTCATTAGATGGCGACAAAGAAACAGAGCACAACAATTAACATGAACAAATGAACAGCAATAAAAATACATTAAAAAGGCAATAAAAATACATTAAAAATATTAGTCCTTAAAATATTAACACAACCAAATCTGAGTCCACAAATCTAAATCATAGTCCCAAGTTCCAGTCCAAGATATCTTAATTAACAATTCTCATGAGTCATTACAGATGTTGCTCGGCCAGCTGCCTGAATGCTTGGTCCAAAACCAAGACTTGAGTTTCTTCCTGAAGGAGAGGAGAGAAGAAGTTGCCCTGATTTCACTGGAGAGTGCATTCCACAGACGGGAGGCCACCACCAAGAAGTACCACCACCTAGCAGTTCAAAAACATGCAAATGTGAGTAGATCAATAGGTACTGCTCTGGCAGGAAGGTAACAGCGCTCCATGCAGTCATGCTGGCCACATGACCTTGGAGTTGTCTACGGACATCGCTGGCTTAGAAATGGAGATAAGCACCAACCCCTAGAGTCAGATATGACCGGACTTAATGTCGGGGGAAAGCCTAAGTCATACATTCTGGGATCAAATAGTTAGCAGCTCGTGAGATTACAACTGCAGAGGATCATGCCTACGTAGATGACTATGGGTCATCACATCTGCTATCCTTTGCCCCTTCTCTGGGGATTCCAGGATGGAAATATTGGTATACACACTTTTGCTCTGTCTCCAGTTAAACAAACACTATGCCTAACAAAAAAAAGTAAGAGAAACAGGCATTAAATTACAAGGGTGTCCATGCTCAGTATAGAAATCATTCAACAAAACTCCTTTCACACAATTTCCTCTACTCTAACACATCACTAATTGTTCAGTGTGATCTAGAGTCACCATATCCAGCCTGGTGCCCACCAGATGTGTTGGGAGACACCTATCACTATACTCAGCCACTCACGTAGGCTGAAATATGGGAGCTGTAATTCAATTCATCTAGAATCAGGTTTGGGGATCTAGAGCACACATGTCAAATGCAAACACCGCAGGCCAAATCCAGCCTATCGTGTCACTTTATGTGGCCCAAGAGGCTTTAAAAGGCATGGCAACATAGTTACATTTATACAGTCTTACAATTACAACTGGCCCTTTGAAGGCAACCACAGAGCTGATGTGGCCCTCATGAGTTTGAAAATGAGTTTGATACCCTTGATTTTGAGTGCTCACTCACTTCATACATCCTGCCTGCCTTGTCTCACCATGCCCTTACTATCCTAAAATTATACCTTGCAGTTTAGCAATAAAAGGGAAAGAAAGCCAAAACACAAGCGAAAATAAATGCCTAACAAATACACATTGGTTCCTGTTCAAAACCCATCATTGGCAGCAGTTTCCCAATGCTGATTACAGCAAAACAAAACAAAATGCCCCTGGGAAGACACAAAATGTTTCCCTTCTGAAGATCCATCAATATGGCAACCCCTTGGTTCCCTATCCCAGCCATATTGGGGGAAAGAGAATGAGAGAGAGATACCCAGCAATATCAGGAATTCTTATTGCCAAACAGATGTGCTTAAGACTAGAGTCAAGGACATGGAAAGCTGCAAAGTTAATTATCATGGCAACTCAGAAGTACTAAGGCTGTCTTAACATTTAACATTTATTATTATGAATTCTCCATTCATTACACATTAATTGCCTACTAAAACATTTAAATGTGTGTCAGTGTTTGTTCTACCGATGTTAGAATCTAGGAATAAGACAAATGAAGCATTAAGACAATGGCAATATAAAAGCAATATAGGAAATTGCTCTTTTAAATAGACTTTTTCTTCCTTCTCAAAAGAGACATTACAATCACAGCACTAAGGACGGCACTATCATATTGGCAATTGAGATTTTAACACAAAGTGGATATAGAGATTGGCTGAAGGAATTCATAGGACTGAAATGTCCAATTAATTTCTCTACGACTGATCCAATCATCAATGACTTGGTCTACCATAAAATGAGGTTTTTTTTCCATATATTGCACAGGTTTGAGGGAGCACCCAGTGGCACAGTGGGTTAAACTTCTGAGCTATTGAATTTGCTGACCAAAAGGCTGGTAGTTCAAGTCCGAGGAGCAGGATGAGCTCCTGCTGTTAGCTCCAGCTTCTGCCAACCTAGCAATTCAAAACATGCAAATAGGTGGCACTTCAATAGGTGGCACTTCAGCAGGAAGGTAACAGTGTTCCATTCAGTCATGCCAGATATATGACCTTGGAGGCATCTATAGACAATCCCAACTCTTTGGCTTAGAAATTGAGATGAGCACCACCTCCCAAAGTCGGACACAACTAGGCCTTACCTTTAGGTTTGAGGTGCACCTATAGCTATGGGGGATAAGTTTCCAGCCAGCCTGCAGTTACTAAAACTATGGATACAACCATATGGTTTTAAATTAGCAAACTTCTGGTCCTAATATATTTTAGAGTTGGGGAAGGATTCCATAGAATCATTTGAAGGATCTAGCAAATTCCTAGACAAACTATTTTCCCCAAGTGTGGATAAGTGAAACCGCACATATATGAGTTCCGTGGTTATAGGGGTCTTCTTCTACTTTAATCATTTGTCTATGAAGCATCCCATCCAAGATTATTTCATCAGGCATGTCCTTATCAGTTCCCCACTACCACCACCACCCTCTTGCCTGGCCGGCTCCACTCACTGCCTCTAATGACAGTTATCCTTGACCAGCAGTATCTCTATCCTTAAATGCCTCAAGGCCGCTAATGCCCCATGGCTCAAATAGTATTCTTCTGGAATGGACTGCTTCCACAACACTCAGCAATCCCTGTGACCACGTGCAGCCCTTGCAGAAGGAACTGGTCCCTGCCCCGTCCCCACTTGGGCTGAAGAATTGGATTAAAGACAGCCGTTTGTTAAGGCCATCTCAATTCTGATATTCAGCATTTAGACAGGAGCAAACCAGCATCAAAGCAAAAATACACATGATTTTATGGCAGTTTCACAAAACTACCCAACAACAGTATGAAACAACACATAGCAAATCACCGGTGTATAGTAGATAAATAGCCAACTATTAAACTGCAGTCATTCAGCCGTAATAGAAAAATACTTAGCAAGCACAAAGCAAAAAAAATGTTTCTATTGACTTTTTTCCCCTTACATTTCAGATTGCTATTGGAAATGTTTATGTTTAATCTGCTTTTCCCTGCAATCCCTAGAGCTTCCTGTCTGAAGTCCAGCATCAGGTAAGTTGTGAATCCACCCTTGAGTTCACCTCATCCAACATCTATTTATATTTGAATAGAAGTGTTCCCAAGATAGGGTGAGATTGATTCAGAAGCAGTAGGCATCCCTTTCATCACGCATGAAGCTTTTAGAAATTGTGGGAGTTGAAGTCCAAAACACCTGGAGGGCTGAAGTTCGCCCATGCCTGATCTAGACTGAGGGAAGTCATAGTCTCACTCTATTCTGCTTTGGTCAGACCTCACCTGGAAAACTGTGTTCATTTTTGGGTACCACAGTTCAAGAAGGATATTGACAAGCAACAGATGTCCAGACAAGGGTGACCAAAAATAAAAGGTTTGGAAACCAAGCCCTATGAGGAGAGGCTTATTGAGTAGAGTAGAGTAGAGTAGAGTAAGTAGAGTAGAGTAGGTTTAGCTTGCAGAAAAGAAGACTGAGAGGAGACATTATAGACATGTTTAAAAATCTGAAAGGGTGTCACATTGAGGAGGGGGCAAGCTTGTTTTCTGCTGCCCTGGAGACTAGAACTTGCAGCAATGGATTCAAATTGCAGGAGGGGAAAGATTCCAACTAAACATTAGGAAGAACTTCCTGACAGTAAGAGCTGTCTGAGTCCATTGGAGTCTCCTTCTCTGCAGGCTTTTAAGCATAGGCTGGAAGGCCATCTGTTAGGGGGTATTTAGTAGGCTTGGTTTAGAATCCTAAAATCGCAATTCTAAAATCAAATGGGGGGGGATTTTTTTTTTATTAGTATATCAAATACTTGCAAAAAATTTTGCAAAAAGTGCTAAAATGTAACTTAATTACTTACGAAATTCTAAATTGGTTCTAAAGTCAAAAACAGTCAAAAATCAATGGGGGAACATTCCCCTTAAACTGTAGATGTATAACATAAATATAAGAGCTAGCTACTAGCTCTCAGTACAATTGTGACCTTCTCTACCCTCCTCTTTCATTCCTTCCTTTGCTCTTTGGTTCCCCATCCCTTCTTTTCTCTTTCCTTCCTTCCCTCCCCCCTTCTCTACTTCTTCCTTTGTCTCCTTCCTTCCTTTGTTCACGTTTTATTTCCCTAATAGCAATTAAACAGAAAGATATATGTATAATATATAGACTTTCTGCTGTGCTTTCTGCAACCGAACTTGCCTATCTCAGATTGGCCTCTTTAGTCATCAGCGCGCTTGTAAAAAGCGTGGGATGAGTCCTTCCTGAATCTTCGTTCGTGAAGTAATGCCGAGAGAGAGATATGTATTAATGCAGTGGTTCCTCATGTTGTGGTGACCCCCATCCATATTTTCGTTGATACTTCATAATTTTGTTACTCTTATGAATTCTAATGCAAATATCTAATATGCAGGATGTATTTTCATTGTTACAAATTGACCAAAGTTAAAGCACAGGGATTAATCACAAAAACAATATGTTTGGGGAGGATGGACAACGGATGATGGGATTTGCAGTACCTTCGACCAATTCAGCTCTGACTTCCACAGCTGAGACCCCATGAATGACAGACCTGGACTAAACTTGGCACACAGAACCCCCATGACCCACAGAAAATACTGGAGGGGTTTGGGAGGAATTGACAGTGAGTTAGGGAGATAACTCTGAACCCAAACAATCCTGGATCAGGACCAAACTTGGCATGAATACTCAATATGCCCAAATGTGAATGCAGATGGAGTTTGGGGAAAATAGACCTTGACATTTGGGAGTTGTAGTTGCTGGGATTTATAGTTCACCTTCAATCAAAGAGCATTCTGAACTCCACCAATGACAGAATTGGGCCAAACTGGGATCCCCGCGCGCTCGGCGCCCTCGCTCACCCCCCTCTCACCTCTCTCTAGCCTCGATGCATGGATCAAGGCTAGAGAGAGGCGAGGCGCCGCGAGCCCCTTTCCAGCTGAAATATAAGCCGACCCAACCCTGGGTCGGCTTATACTTCAGCTGGAAAGGCGCCCCCGCGCCTCTCCGCCTCTCTAGCCTGGATCCAGGCTGAGAAGAAGAGGGGTGTGCGGCCTCTTTTCCAGCTGAAATATGCCGACCCAACCCTGGGTCGGCTTATATTTCAGCTGGAAAAAGAGGCCCGCACACCCTCTGCTTCTCTAGTTTGGATCCAGGCTAGAGAGAAGCAGAGAGGCGCGCGGGCGCGCCTTTTCAGCTGAAATATAAACGACCCAGGGTTGGGTCGGCTTATATTTCAGCTGGAAAAGAGGCCCGCACACCCCTCTGCTTCTCTCTAGCCTGGATCCAGGCTAGAGAGAGGCGGAGAGGCTGGAGCGCCTTTCAGCTGAAATATAAGCCGACCCAACCCGGGTTGGGTCGGCTTATATTTCACCTGGAAAGGCGCGCCGCGCGCCTCTCTGCCTCTCTCTAGCCTCGATGCATGAAGGCAGAGCAACAGGGAAGAGAAGGAGAAGGGGGGGGGAAGCCTGGAGGACTACAGTTCCCAGAATGCATTGCCTAGCAGCAGAGTCACTTCCAGTTCCCCATAGAAATGCGGGAAAAGAAGAAGCTTACTGAAGGCGGGAAGGAAATGAGCGGGAGAAGACAAGACAGGGAGAAGTGAGTACTACAATAATTAATTAATTAATACTTTAGAACTTCTAACGAACTTAACGCATATTGTTGACCTGAAGGACCGTAAAAGGAAGTCTACTTCCTGGTTCACGACAGCGAGCCGTAAAACAACAAAAGTCCCATTAATTACGAATTTCTAACGAATCAATTAGATTTCCGTTTCAATTTTAGCATGCCTAGTATTTAGCTTCAGTTGTGCTTTTCCTGTATGACAAATGGTGGCCCTTGCGGTCTCTTCCAACTCTATATCTACCTATTTGTCATCATAGACGGTTGCAACAAGAAGAGGGTAGAGAAAAGTTCCTATTTTCCTTGAAGATGGAAGTGCATGACTGGACCTTAACTAATGAGAGGGAGAACCCCAAATGTGGATTTCCATGACTGAGCAAAGATTCAAACCTTGCTCTCCAAATAATTAATCCAACATACAAACCACTTACACCAAGTGTATCTCCATTTTATCAAGACTGAAGATTGGCACTTTGACTGTCTGTGCCTAGTGTTCATTGTGTGGTACCCTAAATGCCCCCACAATGGTAGAGGTGTAAAAAGCACAAGCACGAGGAATACCTTTCATGCTTACCTTACTATATCTAGTAAATGTAAAGGTTTCCCCTGACACTAAGTCTAGTCACGTCCGACTCTGGGGGATGGTGCTCATCTCCATTTCTGAGCCAAAGAGCCGGCATTGTCTGTAGACATCTCCAAGGTCATGTGACCAGCATTTCTGTATAGAGTACCGTTACCTTCCTGCGGGAGCGGTACCTATTGACCTACTCACATTTGCATGTTTTCAAATTGCTAGGTTGGCAGAATCTGGGGCTAACTGCAGGAGCTCCCCCTGCTCCCTAGATTCGAACCACCAACCTTTTGGTCAGCAAGTTCAGCAACTCAGCGGTTTAATCCACTGTTCTACCTGGGGGCCTATATCTATTTCTTGTTAATGTAAAGGACCAGCACATTGGACACATTATATTTATGGAGGCACCATTTCAGATGCAGAAAGCAGTAGCACACAAAATATCCCTGCTGAATCAGAGGAAAAGTTGTTGGTTGAGAAGTCATGTAGAGGGAGGCATTCTTTGCAGCTGTAAAATAACCAAAGAAGGTGCAGTTGGTCCATTTGTCATTGCCCTCCCCACCCCCCAAAAATGACACAACTTCCCCTGAATGAAATTACTTTCTACTCAGAATGAATCCTTTCAAGCCTCCCTGTCAGAAAAAATGCAACCAGCTCAAAATATGCACTGCATTAGCCAAACGCTGATCCCTATGGCTTGCAGAAACCTCTGTGCAAAAGGAAGAGATTCCTTTTACGGGAGGGGGAGTGAAATTATTTCTTATGTGCCCTTGGAACATGAAATCCTTCCTAAGAAATCCTTCCTTTGGCTCACACAAAAACCAAGTAATTAGAACCTCTGCAATGTTTGTTAACATAATTTTTTTTCTTAACTGAATAAACAAAATATAGTACTGCAAAACTAAAATATGACCGTCTCCTTGACAGTTCTCAAGAGTTAAAAGAGTTCCAGAAAGTTTAAGCTTGTCATTCCCTGAAAAAAGTTCAGACAAACAGCCTGATCCTATGCTGTAGACCAGGGGTGCTCACATTTTTTTCAGCATGCGAGCTACTTATAAAACAACCAAGTCACAATGATCTACCTAGACAGATGGCCACCCAGCCTCTGTTTAAAAGCCTCCAAAGAAGGAGCTTCCACCACACTCTGAGGCAGAGAGTTCCACTGCTGAACAGCTCCCATAGTCAGGAAGTTCTTCCTAATGTTCAGGGGGAATCTCCTTTCTTGTAGTTTGAAGCCATTGTTCTGCGTCCTAGTCTCCAGGGCAGCAGAAAACAAGCTTGCTCCCTCCTCCCTATGACTTGCTCTCACATATTTATACATGGCTATTATGTCTCCTCTCTGCCTTCTCTTATTCAGGCTAAACATGCCCAGCTCTTTAAGCTGCTCCCCATTCCCACTTGCCTCAAACAGACAAGAGTTCTTTCTCCCACCCTGGACATCATTCCACAGATATATAAACAGGCAGTAAGCAGCCAGACCTTGAAGATGCAAGGCCATTCAATGCTTAAAAAGGTGGCCAATGGAACATTCAAACCTGCATCCAACAGACAAGAATTCCTTACCCCACCCTTGACATTACTCCACAGATATATAAGCACGCAGTAAGAAGCCAGACCTTGAAGCTGCAAGGACATTCAATGCTAATCAAGGTGGCCAATGGAACATTCAAACCTGCATTCAACAGACAAGAATTCCTTCTCCCACCCTTGACATTACTCCACAGATATATAAACATGCAGAAAGAAGCCAGACCTTAAAGCTGCAAGGCCATTCAACGCTAATCAAGGTGGCTAATGGAACATTCAAACCTGCACCCAACATACAATAGTTCCTTCTCCCACCCTGGACATTACTCTACAGATATATTAACACGCAGTACAGTAAGAAGCCAGACCTTGAAGCTGTAAGGACATTCAATGCTAATTAAGGTGGACAATTGAATATTCAAACATGCATTAAACAGAGAAGATTTTCTTCTCCCAACCTGGACATTACTCCACAGATATATTAACACGCAATATAGTAAGAAGCCAGACTTTGAAGCTGTAAGGATATTCAATGCTAATCAAGGTGGAAAATAGAACATGCAAACATGCATTAAATAGACAAGATTAAACTAGCTCCGTCCTAAGGAATCCTGAGATATGTCATTGGAATTGTCTGCTAGGAGCTTTAATGTACTATCCTAACCTATATCACTAGAACTTTTTAGTAGAAGATTTTAAATAAATCCTGTGTTGTAATCCTTTCAGCAGATATGGACATCATAATTCTGTGTATGACAACCCCATGAATTTCGTAGGGGTTTCTTAGGCAAGGAATACTCAAAGGTTCCTTTTCCCATTGCTTCCTCTGGCATATAAACCATAGCACGTGGCATTTGTTAGTGGTCTCCCATCAAAGTAATTAACAGGGCGGACCCTGCTTAGACTCCAAGAAAAGATTGGTTCTTCTAGGCCAGGTATGGGTAAACTTTCTACCATGGGGGCCGCATGGCTGGCCAGAGTGGAGTGGGTGGGCCAGGAGGAAGGAGGGCCTCCCCATGTCCCCTCCCTGTCCTTTCCTCCCCTTCCTTTTCTCTTTCGGAGGCAGAAAGTGAAGGAAAGATGGGAAATGTTTGGATCCCAAATGGGTTTGTCTTGGTCAGGATGTGACCAGGTAGGAGAGAAAAGTGTATCCATGAGACCCTGTATTGCCTACTCCGGGTATATAATCCTAGAATCCTAGAGCTGGAAGGGACTCCCAAGGGCCAACGGGTCCAACCCCCTGCATGCAAGGAAGCACAATCAAAGCACTCCAAAGAAGGAGAGCCCACCACATTCCCAGGCAGCCTATGCCACTTTCCAACAGCTCTTATGCTCATGACATTCTTCCTAACCTTTTTTGTCAAATCTCTTTTCTTTCCATTTGAAAGAAATTGCTCCCTTGTGCCCTGGTCTCTAGAGCAGCAGAAAGTCAGTTTTCTCCGTCCTCCTCAATGGGGCACCCTTTTACATCTTGAAACATGGTTCTCGTGTTCCCTCTCAACCATCTCTTCTCCCAGCTAAACATCCCCCAGGATGAAAGGAGGAAGGAAAAAGAGAAAGGAGGATGAAAGGAAGAAAGGAAAGACAAAAGCGAAAGAAGGAAGGAGAAAGAGAGAGGGAAGAAAGAAGGAGGGTAGGAAGCAAGGACGAAAGAGTGGAAGGGAAGGAGGAAGGAAAGAGAGAAGGAAGGAAGGATAGGATAGTGAAAGAAAGAAGGACCTGAGAAAAGAGCCCAAGGGGCCTCATCTGGCCCCCAGGCCTGGATTTGCCCATACCTGTTCTAGGCTATCCCTTCAAACTTAAATTTGATTATATATACAGATATTTGAATTCATATTTTAAATGTTTTAATTATTTTTATTTGTTGGGAGAAACGACAGCACTCAAAAAAGTAAGACATGCATCTCTTCATAGTAGGCATCTTTCTCAAATACCAACTTTGTAAGATTGTACTGAAGTTACCATTCTGAATGTAAAATATTCTTGTTACAAATGCTGTTGAAAACGAAAAATGACAGATAGGAATTTGTTCTCATTATTCTTTGTTAAGGGAAACATATGCTTATTTCTCCCCCTTTTGCTTACTGTCATATATTACGAGGATTAATAGTCCAGTGATGTTTCCTTTGTGCCACAAATTAGCTAACTCCATTCAGTGGATTTTAAAAATACTATTTAAATACTGAAAGATGGCTAGTTCAGCATTATGTATTCATTCAGTTATCTCTGAATATAACAAAATGTCTTGGTGGTGTTTGTAGTAACATGCTTTTGATAAAAAGCAATTTATTATTCCCCATTCCATTCTTACGTAAGTTTAAAGGGAGACCACTGATTACACAGCTATGTCTGAGCTTGTTTTTTTTATTAAAAAAAATTCTCGCTCAATTTGATAAGGCTTGTTCCAAGTAATCCTGGAACTGGTATAAGTAGTAAAGGGAGGAAGCTTTGCAATCCTCAGCCAGAGGGCGGCTCTGATGCCTTTGACCAAATTACAAACCCCAAACTACAAATCCCAGGATTCTATAGGAAGCAGTGGTGGCAGTACCAATGGAATTATAGTACTACATTTATGTTGTGTGAAAGAACCCCAGGTGTGTTTTGCCAGCTTAAAGAAAGCAAAAACAATGTGGAATCAGGCCCTTTTAGTCCAGCATTTCATTTCCACAGGTTCCTCCAGAAAGCCCCAGGCAGGACATGAGTACAAAAACACATCTCCACTCACATATCCTAACAAGCTGTACTCAGAAGGAGACTATCTTTCATATTGGAAGCAACAGACATATATCTCCATCATGACTAGTAGTTATCAATACACTTGTACTCCATGATGTTGTCTAATGCATTTTTAAAGACATCAAGCCTAATATGCATCCCCATTTATTGTGGTAGAAGGTTTTCCTATGCAGCGTGTTAAGAACAATGTCCTTTTGCCTATCCTTAATTTCCCCAAATTCAGCTTCAGTG
The DNA here is from genome assembly GCA_030556195.1 of Anolis apletophallus. Taxonomy (NCBI): domain Eukaryota; kingdom Metazoa; phylum Chordata; class Lepidosauria; order Squamata; family Anolidae; genus Anolis; species Anolis apletophallus. The sequence continues at coordinate 101,979,235 of JARBWK010000001.1, forward strand.
GATTATCTTGGGATCGGGTATCATAAAAGAGGGGAGAAAGCCACTCTGTGTCCTTTTACATCATAAAATGCAGAGTTTTATAACACACATCATGTATCTTCTCTGTACTCAATCTCAACTCACCAGGAATAGATCAGAATCACTGAATACAGTGAAACCCTGAATATGTTTTTGTAGGAGGGGAATGCACGTGAAAATCATTCAGATTTTCAACATTCTTCCAGCCAGAACTACGTGCAAGAATTGGATCTGTTACTCAATATTAGGCATGCCAAAGTGTCCCACAATCAAAGACAAAAAGCAAGAAAGAACATAAGTCTATTATATATAATAGATATACAGATTGTCAACATATGTAGGAAGTATGCTTTTTGACCTGCAGGTGCTAGAGATAAGAGACTAGGATTTGAATTCCCACTCAGTCATGGAAACCAATTGGGTGGCCTTGGGCAAGTCACACAGTCTTAAACAAACACACACACACACACACACACACACACACACAAAGCCATGATAGGTTCACCTAAGGGTTGCCATAGATCAGAAGCATCTTGAAAACACAAGAAAAAGGTAAAGACTATGGCTGGTAGTATCACACCCTACTAATATCTTTCACACTAATATATGTGAAAGAAAGTCCCTTGAGTTTGATAGACAACAGGTCTAACACAGAGAAACAAATATACATATACAGACAAACATTAAGAACCTCATCACACGGTGGTCATGAATCTGGGCAACATTGGGGGGATTGGCCAGGCAGCATGACAAATCTATGAGGCAGAGTGGGAAACTGTTGCCCCCACACCCCGCATCACTCACTGCACCATTTTCCCATCGCAGGGGGAAAAGTGTCACCATCTGGCTTCCCCACATTCTATCTAATGAGAACACAGGAAGCCTCCCATGTTCTCTGGGCAGTATCATAAGGATGCTGCCAGGAGGCTTCCTGTACAGATCCCCCACCGGAAGTAGCCTTGTGTTATATGATGGGCTCCAGCAGACTCCATTGAGGTACTGTCCTAGGACACTTCCAGAGGATAATGTGATGAGGTCCTAAGTCAGGTCTATTTCACATGCCAGAAAATTAAAATACAATATCTTTGAAGTATTATAATTTTGTAAATGACACATTATTTACTACAGAAAATACCTTCCATGTATAAGGACATCATCACATGCATTAAATTCTACTGTTCTATCCACTTAAGAAATGGCAACCTACGGTGTCCATCACATGACATAAGCTTCAAATGTAGGGAAGAGGTATCTTGATGTTTTTAAAGTGTTGTTTTTTTCCAATGTTTTCTGAGCAGGTTGGCAATTGACTTTTTTTGTAAATTACCCATGTAGAGACAGGCAAAATGGCCAGTTCTGGCATGTGATGGTATTCCCCCTGTTGTCTGCTTTAAAATAAAACACTAACGCAATTTGTGGGAGGAGCCAGGGCCTGAGCCGACTGTGCTGTGTTTTTCACACTAAATGGAGGATGATGTTCTCCAAGCTGAGCAAACACAAAAGAATTTCCAAGAGGTGATTGGTTCCTTAGCAACCTAGAGAAACGGAGCAGGGAAAATTCCATTTTTCTTCTCTCTGACAGGCACAGATTTTCCAATGCCTCAGCTCTGGATGCAGCTTTGCACAAGGGAAGGGGGGAGGTAAACACAGGTGAGGGGAGACTTCAGAGAGAGGTGTTTTTTAGACAAAGAAAACAGGGGAGGGACAGTGGGCAAGAACAATTTCCCACCTTGTGATGGTAAACCAAATGGATAAAGCAGAGAAATCAAGAGATGTGATGGAGGCAAGAAAATCATCCGTTTCATAAACAAATGGGGTGTTGCAAAAGCTATCAATCCGAACTGCCTGATTTGTCCAGTGGGATGAAGTCCTAAATGTAGTAACAAATGGAAGAACTCTACAGGTGGTTCCATATACAGCCAAGCAATATGCTACTCACTTTTGGGACTAACAGTCAATAGGCTTAGGACAACTACTCTGCCTTTCCCCCCTTCTGTGATCAGGAAGAAAAGGACAAAGAAGAAATAGGAAAATGCATGCAAATGGAAGAGACAGTAATATCTGGATCCCATGTAAAATTTGAGAAAAGAGCTTGAACAGTTTCACAATAAAAGTAGCATCTAGAAACACTCTCCAAGTCTGCCTATGAAATGGGGAAAGCCTAATTTTAAAAATGCAGGTGTTTCAAGCAAGAATGTTCTCTCAGGTGCTATAGAAGATGTATAAAATTACATATATTAGCAACAGCCAGAAAATTGCTTCCTAGAGTAAATGTATAATGCTCAGTTAGATCTTCATAATTACAACTGTTACCAAGAAAGGAGCTCCACGCTCAAACTCTATTGCTGTTCAGGAACTGTATACATGGACTATTAAAGATAAGGCCATTTCAAGGTCATCTGAGCTAGAGGGTGAGCAGCAAATGCCTGGGTCAAAGCCAGACAAGTTATTTGGGCAGAAAATCTCAAAAATAATATCTAGTATTCTAATCCCTGACAGCAACCATTTACTGCTCTTTCATGATATCCTATATCTGCTTGGTTGAGGGAACCACCTCATTTCTGCCTAATAATAGGGCTTACCCTATGCCTGCCATGGAGACACAAGATATATAATGCAACAAAATATGTATGTATGTATGGATGAAGGCTGGAATCCCCTACGGCTGTTATAAATGCATACCCTAGAGCAGGAGTGCTCATTACGTCGATCGCGATCTACTGGTTGATTGTGGAAGCAGAACTGGTCGATCGCAGCGCACTCACACACACCCCAAGCTTGAAATATGGCTGCTTTTCTCTCTCTCCCAACACAAAAGGGAAATGGAGGGTCGAAGGAAGGAAGGCGGGTGTAGAGGTGGCTTGTGGAGAGGGAGGGAGGGAGGGAGGGAGAGATGAACTGTCCAAGGGTTTTTGCAAAAGAGGCTGGCTGAGACTGAAAGCGCGAATGACTCTATCCTCTTTGGAAAGCCTTTGGAGACGTTTCCTTCCCTTCCCCTCTTTCATCCTTTCTTCCCTTTAGCTAGGAACTCCTGGTCGGCTCCTCCTTCTGCTCTTCCCACAGGGCTGTGGGAAGTCAGGAGGAGGAGCTTAGAGGTAATAGCGCACGCGAGGGCTCCCCGCATACCCAGGCTATCTGTGGAGCCTTTGCTTGCTTGGCCCTCACCCCCTGCCGAGTTCAGGAGGGGCAGAGCTGGGAGGAGGGCTCCCGCATGGGCTGGCTGTCCAGGGAGCCTTTGCCTCCCAGCCCTTGCCCCTTGCCAAGCTCCTCATCAATGCTGGAGGTCATTTTGTTTCTGTGTGAACTACAATTCCCAGAAAGAAAGGTCAGTTAACTCTTCAGCATTTTCTGTTGGTCATGGGAGTTCTGTGTGGAAAGTTTGCCCCAAGTCTGTCATTGGTGGGGTTCAGAATACTATAGGTGAACTATAAAACCTAGAAACTGTAACTCCCAAATGTCAAGGTCTATTTTCCCCAAACTCCATCTGTGTTCATATTTGGGCGTATGGAATATTCATGCCAAGTTTGGTCCAAAACCATCATTGTATGAGTCCACAGTGCTCTCTGGATATAGGTGAACTACAACTGCAAAATTCAATGCCCCCAAACCCTTCTAGTGTTTTCTGTTGGTCATGGGAGTTTTGTGTGCCAAGTTTGGTTCAATTCTATCATTTGTGGGGTTCAGAATGCTCTTTGATTGTAGGTGAACTATAAATCCCAGTAACTACAACTCCCAAATGACAAAATCAATTTTTTTAGTGATGGTCACTCCTTGGGTTAGTAGGCCCCTTCCTTCCTTCCTTCTCTTTCACCACATGGCTTGCTTTCTCTTTCTTCGCCCACAAAAGCCCTGAAAGTGAGAGAGAAAGGGAGGATCCCTGCCCACCCTTTTTCCCTCCCTCCTTCCTTCCTTCAGTTCCTTTTGTCACTCAGTTTTATCTGCAGGGTGTGTTTTTATTGGCCAGCCTAGAAAGATTTGCCTTTGTATCTTGTCATCTGAATGCTGCCCAAAACAAAAATCAGAAAAAGGGGCAGGGGGGAGGCTGGATGGCCATCTGTCGGGGGTGCTTTGAATGTGATTGTCCTGCTTCTGAGCAGAATGGGGTTGGACTGGATGGCCCACGGGGTCTCTTCCAACTCTGTGATTCAATGGGCCCTTCCACACAGCCCCTCTATCCCAAGGCAGAAGATCCCATAATATCTACTTTGAACTGGCTTATCTGAATTCACACTGCCAGATAATCCAGTTCAAAATTCCACATTTTCTGCTTTAAACTGGCATATATTTGAAAATAGTTATATGTTTTACTTTTTTGTAGTGGGTAGGTAGATCATTTTGACTTGGTTGTTTTATAAGTAGTTCGCATGCTGAAAAAGTGTGAGCACTCCTGCCCTAGAGTTACTAATTCATGACTGTTATGTATTAATGGTCCCTTCAAAGCTCCTTCTATTACTGATGAGGTTTTAGACCAGGGCTGAGAATCACATCCCCATGCCTAAAAGTCATTTAATTGCAGCTTCCAGCATTCTTACCTATTGGCTATGTTGACTTGCGCTACTGAGATTTGTAGTCCAACAACATCTGGAGGGCCACATAATTGCCATCCAGGTTTTATAGACAGATACAAATCCCCCATTTAGTAAAAACGGGCTGGGAAAGCTTTCTGACCCTTGTGGGTCATTGCTACAGAATGAAACTCATTTATATATTATCCTTCATAAAATGTAGCCAGCCTAGTTATACAACTAATTAAATTAGATTGCCTCTGGTGATTTTTACCTCAGCTAATACTACATTAATTCAAAAAAAAGATGTATTAAAGAGAAAATGTGGAGCAATCATCCTAGGATTATTTTGATTTACATAAATTCCTATCAAGTTTAAGGTTTCAGACTGCTAAATAGCAATGTGTAAATGAAAGACTCTGTGTGTAGAAGTCTCTAAAACCAAACTTGTGCTCATCACTGCATTGCCATAATAGGATCCTCTCCCCCTCGCATTGCCCAGCTTTCTTACCCTTTTCTTGATTCTGTAGATTCCTTTTCACTCCCTGAACAAAGAACCCATAAGGACATCTTCACAGCCCCCAAACTTCCAGATGACTTAGAAACTCTTGGAGTAACAGTTTGGAATGGAAGTGCTGACGCAGCCCAAATCCCAGCATTACTGCATGGATTGTTCTGCAAGGGTAAAGCAAAGGGCCTTGAGAAAGTCCAGCTCGGCATGACTAATCAGTCTCTTTAGGGACTACCTGCCCCCGGATCTGACAATACTCATCCAGGAAAGCGCTGGGCTTGCCTCAATGCTGTGCATGTCAATGAAGTCAGGAGTAAACAAATCGGTACCTCAAAGTAGCATCCTATTATGCATTGGCACATCATTTTGCTTTGCAACTGGCCCTGAATTTTATAACAGGTATCAATATTGCCTTTGTGTTTCTACTGAAAAGAAAAGCTTAGGCAACATTAAACAGATAAAAATAAGAGAATAAACCAAAGTAAAAAGATACTATTTAACATATTTTGCTACCAGAAACATTCTGCTACTAAAGCCGAATTAATATTCTTTCCCACTTCCCCAAAAGTGGAAAAGAAAGGGAACAAACATTAAGCATCTATTTCTTTATTTCATACATTTGCACCCTGTCCTTCTCACACACACACACACACCCGGGGGGGGGGGGTGGAGGACTAAGGGAGGCTTCACAACAAGCACTCATTTGAGTGCTAACCACAATAATAAAACACATTTCAAAACAGTTCATTAAAATACATTACATTAAGAAACATTTGATTAAAATCACATTGGTTTAAAATCAGTGTCTGGGACAGTCCATTGTCATACATATCCCATTGAGAGTTATTCCTGATTGCTGCTGCTATTGTTCAAATGCTTGGTCCCATAACCAGGTTTTGAGTATCTTTCTAAAGGACAGGAGGGAGGTAGCCAACTTGTCACTGGGGAGAGAGTTCCACAGGTGAGGGGCCACCACTGAGAAGGCCCTCTATTTATTCCCACTTCAGAGCAATTACAATATGCCTTTGAAATCACAGCCACCAAGCAAAGGATTGTAAGCTAGTCAATGGCTGTAGATTATATTTCAGAGAAAGGAACAGTCACAACTACCTCTAACTGCCTATGAAATTCATGGGATCGGCATTGGAGATTCAAAGGAGCACACAGACACACACACAGAAATGAGAAACAAGAAAATGACAGCAAGTTGGCAGATACCAAAGTGGACTGTATCACCTCAGACAGTGAGTTGTGTGTATGTGTGTGGGGGGGGGGGGGTGTGTGAATGTTCCATCCATTGAATTATGCACCATCAGCACTTTGAATTTTAATTGCCTTAACATCTGGAAACTTTAAGACGTTACTATCACACTATAAGGCATTGTGTGCCAACTCTATCGACTGCTGCTATCGGCTGCTGCTATAATTTAAACCTGGTGCTAGACCTGGTCTCAAACTGTGGTGCTCATCGTGACCCGCTATTTGCCTACTTGCACTTTTTAGGCTAGAGGCCTACTCTGCACTTTACTGCCATCACTGCCTCCATGATTCCTATGTTACGTCCAAGTCTGTCGCACTTTATGCTGGCACTTGCACTTCGTGCATTGTTAATAGTGTACAACAACCCGGAGGGAGGTGGAAGCTGCAGGGAGGGTGGGGTTACGGAAGAAAGATCAACGTTCTATTTGGGTGCACGAAACCAGGATTCCCTATACGGCGTTCAACTGGGTGATATGGAGAGAGAACATGCAGGAGGGATGGTTCCCGGGCGGGGCTCATATAGGTGTGGTGACTGGGAGGGGGGAAGATGCGGGAAAGGAGACCCAAAGTATGGATTCGGCCTAGAATTTGTGATGGATCTAAATTACCAATTCGACCTAGAAGTGAGCACTCTAAAACTTCAATTCGGCCAAAAATTTGCGCAAGAACTTTTATAAATTTAAACCGGGCTCCTGACAAAACTAAGCTGAGTACCCAGGAAGGCGGCCCCTCCCGGTTGAAAGTGGTGCTGTTCAATGCCAGGTCAGTCAATGGTAAAACATCAACAATACAAGATTTAATTCTGGAAGAACAAGCTGACCTGGCTTGTATAACGGAGACCTGGCTGGACGAAGCTGGGGGGGTTAATCTCTCTCAGCTTTGCCCACCGGGTTATTCCGTACAGCACCAATCGAGACCGGGAGGGCGGGGAGGGGGAGTCGCAGTGGTCTATAAGGATTCCATCCCCTTGACCAGGTGCCCCATCCCGCAGTCAACCACGTTCGAATGTGTTGGCCTAAGGGTTGGTGACCGGGACAGGATAGGGATTCTGCTAGTGTACCGACCACCCCGCTGCACTACAGTCTCCCTACCTGAGCTAGCCGGAGTGGTCTCTGGCCTGGCCATGGAGTCTCAGCGGCTCATTGTGCTGGGAGACTTCAACGTCCATGCCGAGACCACTCTATCAGGAGTGGCTCAGGACTTCATGGCCGCCATGGCAACCATGGGCCTGTCCCAGCTAATATCGGGTCCCACCCATAGCGCAGGGCACACGTTAGATCTGGTTTTCTGCCAGGGATGGGAGGAAGGCGGCGGAGTGGAGGAATTGACTATCATTCCTTTGCCATGGACCGACCACCACCTGATCAGGTTTAGATTTACTGTGCCTTTCCTCCTCCGCAGGGGTGGTGGACCCATTAGAATGGTCCGCCCCAGGAGACTTATGGATCTGGATGGATTCCTGACGGCTCTTGGGGATTTCCCCGCCTCCTTGGTAAGCGACCCTGTTGAGGCTCTTGTGTCTCTCTGGGATAGGGAGATGACAAGGGCTATTGACACGATCGCTCCAGAACGCCCCCTCTTGAGTAACCGAGCTAAACCAGCTCCTTGGTTCACTGATGAGCTGGCAGCGATGAAGTGAAAAAAGAGGAGGCTAGAGAGCGTGTGGCGTCGGAAGCGGAGCAGATCAGCTCATGCGCGCCTGGTCTCCTTTTTGAGGACCTACGACGCAGCAACAAAAGCAGCACAAAAAACATCTATTGCGGCCAAGGTGGCGCAAAACCCGTCCAGCGGAACTGTTCCGAGTCGTCAGGGGTCTTTTAAATCCGCCGCAGTGCGAGATCCCTGACGGCTCGGCGGTATGCTGTGAAGAATTTGCCAAGGTCTTCGCGGATAAAGTGGCGTTGATCCGTTCCGATTTCGATATCACTTTAACGGCAGTCTCTGAGGATGTGACACGAGCACCTGCTTGTCAGGTTTTAATGGATTCATTTCAATTGGTTCAGCTCGAGGATGTGGACAAGATCCTTGGAGAGGCGAGGCCCACCACATGCATCCTAGACCCCTGCCCATCCTGGCTGATCAAGGAAGCCAGAGGGGTTTGGCAGAGTGGGTGAAGGTGGTGGTGAATGCCTCCCTTCGGGAAGGCATCATTCCAGCCAGCTTAAAGCAAGCTGTTATAAAACCGCTGTTGAAGAAACCATCACTGGACCCCACTCAATTAGTGAACTATCGGCCAGTTTCCAATCTCCCCTATTTGGGCAAAGTCATGGAGTGTGTGGTGGCTTCGCAACTCCAGGGGTTCTTGGTAGACACTGATTATCTTGATCCGGCACAGTCTGGCTTTAGGCCGGGACATGGGACTGAAACAGCCTTGGTCGCCTTGGTAGATGATCCACGCCGGGAACTTGACAGGGGAGTGTGTCCCTGTTGGTTCTGCTGGACCTCTCAGCGGCTTTCGATACCGTTGACCACGGTATCCTTCTGGGTCGCCTTGCAGATATGGGGCTTGGGGGTACTGCTTTTGCAGTGGCTCCAATCCTTCCTGGAAGGTCGTACCCAGAAGGTGTCATTGGGTGACACCTGTTCGGCTCCACAGCCGTTGTCCTGTGGAGTCCCTCGAGGTTCAGTACTGTCCCCGATGTTGTTTAACATCTACATGAAACCGCTGGGAGAGATCATTCGGAGTTTCGGAGTAAGGTGTTATCTGTACGCAGATGACATCCAGATCTGTCACTCCTTTCCACCTGTCACCAAGGAGGCTGTCCAGACTTTGAACCGGTGCTTGGCTGCTGTGTCGGACTGGATGAGGGCTAGCAAATTGAAACTAAATCCAGACAAGACAGAGGTCCTCCTGGTCAGTCGTAAGGCCGAACAGGGCATAGGGTTACAGCCTGTGTTGGATGGGGTTACACTCCCCCTGAAGACGCAGGTTCGCAGCTTGGGAGTGATCCTGGACTCATAGCTGAGCCTGGAACCCCAGGTCTCAGCGGTGGCCAGGGGAGCTTTTGCACAGTTGAGACTCGTGCGCTAGCTGCGCCGTACCTTGGGAAGTCTGATCTGGCTACGGTCGTCCACGCTCTGGTCACATCCCGAATAGATTACTGCAACGCACTCTATGTGGGGCTGCCTATGAAGACAGTTCGGAAATGGCAATTAGTCCAGCAGGCGGCAGCCAGATTGCTAACGGGAGCTACATACAGGGAGTATACCACCCCCCTGTTGTGCCAGCTCCACTGGCTGCCTGTCCAATTCCGAACTCAATTCAAAGTGCTGGTTCTGACCTTTAAAGCTCTACACGGTTCTGGCCCAGCTTACTTGTCCGAACGCATCAGCCGCTACGTCCCACCTCGCAACCTAAGATCATCCGGGGAGGCCCTGCTCTCACTCCCGCCGACTTCTCAAATGCAGCTGGTGGGGACGAGGGACAGGGCCTTCTCGGTGGTGGCTCCCCGCCTGTGGAATGCGCTCCCTATTGAGGTACAGTCCACCTCATCCCTCCTGGCATTCAGGAAAAAGGTAAAATCCTGGCTTTGGGACCAGGCGTTTGCACACCAGCACTAGGCAGCATGTTAGATGGGGATTTTAATGGAAATGGATGAAGAGGGCCAATGTTTTATGGATTGAATATTGTTTTAACTTGGAATGACTATGATGCTGATGAAATTGTATTTTAATGTGTCTTAATGTATTTTAATTGTTGTGGAGTTTTGGGGTTTTATGCTGTTGTGATGTTGGCATCGAATTGTGCCGTACTGTAAGCCGCTCTGAGTCCCCCCTCGGGGGTTGAGAAGAGCGGGGTAAAATCCTGAAATAAATAAATAAATAAATAAATAAGAATAATATCTTTGTGCTCTTTGTCAAAATGCACACAAACATGTGTTTGAGACCCAAAATCAGAACAGCTGAAGGACATGGGCTAGAACCTCTCTTCCTGTTCTCTTTTCATGTGATTCGGGATTGTATTTGACTGTCGGAACAACACAAAATGGAATCCCTCTTCTATTGTCTGAAGTAATATGAGAGCAAGATAAATTTTGCTGCTTGGTGCATAACTGCAAATGGTCCACGCACGCACAAACATTAAATTGTGAAAACCAAGCAATAGACAGAATATCCCAGGAGCTTTTTTCAATTCTTAGTAGTAAAAATATAGCAGTGGCAATGCAAATAAATTGTGTATCCTTTTAAATTTTCCTAAATCTGTTGTTGATGTCACAATCCCAGTCATAGTTGAGGACCCAAATTCCACCACTTCTTTCTGCTGCATGGGTAGACACTGACCCAAGACAATGGGTTGCTACGGAAACTTGATAAGAACAGTATTTTAACATAACTTTATCCAGATTCATGATCTCATCCGTTCTAGAAATTTTTTTGCTGTTGTTCATTCTGATGTTGCCCTAACAGCACCAGAATACTGGAGCAGATTTAGGAAGCCCCCTTGTTCCCTATTCTATAAGCTGGATCATAAGCACCAGCTACCTCCACCTGCTCTGCATTGAAGAGAATGTGTCTGCCTGGCAGCATCCTGTTGCACAGCTGAAGCACAAAGCTGAAATTAAATCCTGGACTCAGTGTACCTTGAGAGTTTTCACTAGTCTCATACAGATTGAACAGGCAACCTGCAACTGGTAATGAAGGGCAATAGGGCAAGTCCAAAACATATGGAAGGCAGCGGTTGCTGCCATTTTTAAGGCAAACATCTTGTAACTGGATTAATTGAGTCATGTATTTTGAAGCCAAGGGGGACAAATTTCATTATTTGACCTACTGCGAAACACAGGCCAAAGACTTTAATCCAATACCAAGCAATATGTTCCTATCCCTCCGGTGAATCATTTCCATTCCATTGCCAATTTAGATGGGCCTGAACTTAACACTTCTACAACCATTCTTTCTCACAATACTATATTCCAGACAGATGTTTGCAATGAGAACCTGAAGGATAAGGAAAGATGAACACCAGATTTCTTCCGGCTCTTAATTAAAATGAGACACTAGGAAATAGACTACAAAAATTGGGGTCAGAGGAGATAGCACAGATTTAAGGTGTAAGATGAATACAAACAGGGAGATGAACAAAGAGTTAGAGGAAATTGGTTGAGGCTACAAAACAGTTGTACAAAAAATCCATTTCAAAATAAACACAGTGTAATAACACATGCTTTAACCACTTGATGAAAAGTTCTATGGTATATGTTGACAGAACTAAGAACTGCAGCACACTGAATAATTCAACTATTTATTTAGGAGGAAGGAGTGTTTCAAATGTCAACCTATTAATTCCATGTTTTATTTTAATTTACTGATCATCTGCATTCTTAATTAAGCTTAGCTTTCTTTTTCTGCCCTTTCTCCATTCTACTGGAATATATGGATTAATATCTTTTTATTGTAGTTCTAATACTGTAAGCACACTTGGTAAGGGACTATGTGACCAAATACAGCAGCAATTACTAGGAAACTAGATAAATGCCTAGGGAAGAGTTATTATGAATGTAAAACCATCCTAGTGGTTACCCTGTTCTCTAGGGTTTGACGCAAATGTGTTTGTTCATTATTATAGGTTTATGGGTGATCTTCCAGGTGCAGGTCAGACACAAATATCTCTCATTTTAAAGTGCTGAATTAGAAATGATATGGAGAACATCCAACTGTGGCATTTCACACAAGCCATTGCTTGACTTCATTTGATGTTGTAGTCATCAAAGGATTGCTATGCATGAATAAGATCACTTTCAGATGCAAAAGAATTAATGATTCTCTCAATTTAGAATCAAAAGAACTTAAGCTTTCATCAATTCCCCTTCCAATTCAAAAGCCTTTTCCTTGGTCAGCCCACAAAACATGGCAAAAGACAGCTCTGAAACCAGGGGATTTGGAGAAGGACAGAGGTTTTTTTTATTTCAGTTAGCTTCAGATAAGAATCAACACTTTGTCAATGATTTATCAAATCAATCATTGCTCCCCTGAATTTGAGCAATATCTAAAAAGTCTCCTTAGTGAGACATCATCGTTTGCTTCACTATAAAATACCTTCTGCCAGTTTTCCGTATTAAAACTATATGAAAGGAAGAACTATTTCCATGGGACAGATCTAAATTTAAGCATAATTTTATACTCGTACATTGCTTTAATTTAGCTCGGCCATAAAAAAGACTCCTTAGTGTTTAAACTTTTCAAGGAACAAGTAGCTAAAAAAGTGAATACTCTGGAAAGAACATTTTTAAAAGATTATGAAATCTGAAAGGAGTGGTGCCAAATTGGGACACTCGGTTAATCAAGAATAATGAAAGATCCGGCAATTGGCCTCCTTCCATAAGTCTAAAGGGCTATGTAGGGAACTGCTTGCGTAGCTATGTCATGTGAAAGGCAAAACACAAGAAAGGATGAATGCACCCACACCTACCTTTTTTCTTTAATCAAAATGCGTGGAGTTCTATCTGTATAATAATTCTGGGATCCAAAAAAAAGTGCCCATGGGGGAGTAGAATGGTGACTTGGCTCCAGGTTTTAGCTCAAACTTTAACAGAACTATCCAAGGTGCAGAAGCTATTTTGGAAACAGTTACCTTGGATCTAGCTTTGAAAATTTGGCCTAAAGGTTGGAGTGGATTCAAGGGGAGGTGAATTCACCCTGCCATAAAGGATTATTTCCCTTTACTGTTTAGAAGCACTCATCACATGACACCATTTATTTATTTATTTATTTATCTTTTTTATATATACCGCCCCTCTCAGCCCGAAGGCGACTCGGGGCGGTTTTCACAAGGCAGTCTCTGCCCTTCAATCAAAAACACATGCAAAACAAAACCGAACAATAACCATATAACATAACAATTAGCAATTAAAGCATGGCACAATCTGTTTGTAACAAAAAATCGGAATTCTTGAGAAGAATTTACCACAAAATTTTGGCTTACTTTTTAGGAGAGTGTTTCTTTATGTAAACTACCTTTACACCTTGCAACTAACAACAACATTGTTTGTTGTTGTGTGCCTTCCAGTCATTTCCAACTTATGGTATCCCTAAGGTGACCCTGCCATGGATTTTCTCAGCCTGAAAGAGTATGACTTGCTCAAAGTCACCTGATAGGAGCTTCCAGTGGCACAGTGGGTTAAACCCCTGCGTCACCAGGACTGAAAACCAACAGGTTGGAGGTTTGAATCCAGGGAGAGCACAGATGAGTTTCCTCTGTCAGCTCCAGCTCTCTATGCCGGGACATGAGAGAAGCCTCCCACAAGGGTGGTAAAACATCAAAACATCCGGGCGTCCCCAGGGTAACTTCCTTGCAAACGGCCAATTCTCTCACACCAAAAGCGACTTGCAATTTCTCAAGTCGCTTCTGACATGACAAAAAAACTGATAGGTTTTCATGGTTGAGTGGAGAATCAAATCCTATTTTCCAAAGTCATAATCTAACACTCATACAATTACACATCAAATTGGCTCAGAGCAATATAATTAATTATAAAACTCTATGAATGAAATGAATAAATAGATAACTTGAAAGAGATGCTCCACAGGGGAAAACATAAGATTTGTTCCCACATGCACTTCGCATGTCTGCAGAAGGAACATTTGCTGCAAACACAGCAAACCAAACCAGCTTATAAATTAACAAAGACTTACATACGATGTAAAGAAAGGTGACTGAAGACCTCTTTTAAAACCAAAGCTACATATCAGTGTCTACTTTCCCAGAACTACAATGAACAACCACTTAAACTCCATCATCTGACATCACACAGAAGGGGTTTCACTCTTAGCAGATGATGACAACGTCTAGTCAATGGGCATGAAAGAAAAGGACTCAGCCCATTGGCCTCCTAATAATTGAGGAAACAGAGAAGGAACTGGGAAAGTGTTTTAGGGAAAAGTCCATCAGCTATTTGTCTAACACAGGAAACATTTAAAGCTGGTCCCTGGCTGTGATTGGCTTTTTTTTCTGTATCAGGAGTGACGAGAAACTGCAAGTAGTTTCTAGTGTGAGAGAATTGGCTGTCTGCAGGACATTGCCCAGGGGATGCCCAGATGTTTGATGTTTTCACCATCCTGTGGGAAGCTTCATCTCCCTGCATGGAAAGCTAGAGCTGAGACGGGAGCTCACCCCGCTCCCTGGATTTGAACCACCAACCTGTTTAACCCATTGTGCCATGGGGGGGGGGGACGACTCCTATTATGTGATTGGCTGAAGTGCCTTGATGTTTTTTTAAAATTTGTATTGTATAATACATAGAAACATACCATCTTCAAAATTAGCAGTCAAAATACCAGTATTTTCCCCAATCCCACCACCACCACAACCCCACCAGCACCTTCCCCACCCCACCCCCCACCCCTCTTTCAAGTTATTTCGTGGAACTTATATATTTTTTTTGCATTCCCACCCCATGTGGGTGTATGTTCCTGTTTTTCCGCAGTTATGCCAACATAATTTTGGGCACGTTTTCATAATATGCGCCAATTGCATGGGAGTTCTGTACCATTTTGACAGCATTTTCCATTGCATTTCTTTAATCTTTAGATGTTTTATTTTATTGATTGATTAAATTGATTGATTACATCCAATTGTCTATTTCTCTCACTGCAACTTAATTCCTCCTTCCAGGCTTCTATTAGGGTAGATTTTGTGTTATATTGTATTTTCGTGATTATTTTGTATATAAATCCCATGACTCCTTTCTCCTTCTCAACTTTCCATTTTATTATTTTGTCAAGATTTGTTTCTGAGGTTTTCTTAGTTTTCATTTCTGTTAGCTTTTTAGACGGCCCTCCCCATTGTAACCAATTTCCGAGCCCGCATTTATCTTTTATTTCTTCCCATTGAATTACAGTTCCGGCTGGTTTCAGTAGGTCCTCGATCTTTGTTATTCTGGTCTGTTCCAATTTCTTTAGCATATTTCAATACGGCTGGGGTTTTCTGTTCTCTATGGAACCTATTGGGAGCTTGTCTGTTTTATTTAGTGGGAGTTTGTTTTGCCATTTTCCCCAACAGGCCATTGTTGATAACAAAGAGCCTCCTTATATATTTTTTGTGTCTTTTCCCCCAATTTTCCCCATAATGCAAGATCCATATTCCCATCCGTTTGTTAGTTTCTCTATCTTAACCCATCTTTTGGGCTCTCCAATGACTAATTCGAGTAATCAACCCAGTTGACAGGCTTCATAGTAATTCTGGAGGCAAAGTACTCCCCAGCCTCTATTTTCTTGTGGAGTAAAAAATATTGAATTTGCAATTCTGGTTTTACTAGAACCTACTGCCCATGTTTTAATTGAATTATCCCATTATTTTAGGTGGGATACTAAATGGGAGGCATTGAAATAAGTACAAAAATTTGGGTAGTATCATCGTTTTATATGCCTTCGCCCTTGTTGTTATATCCCAATTCCATTTTTTTCCAATTGTTGATTTGTTTACCTATTTTCTTCCATAATTGTTTATAATTTATCTGAATTATGTTTTTTTTTGGTATATAAACTCCTAGATATTTTAACTCCCCCCCCCCCCAGTTTGACCTCTAGAATAGATTGGACTTTTATATCCTTCCAGTTCATGTTTTTATGTAGAATTTCTGATTTTTCAATATTAATTGTTAAGTTATGTTCATGTCCAATATTGCTTGGGATAGAGGGTCTACTTTTTTTTCATTTGAGTAATCCTTCTGATCTCACTGTATTTTTACTCCTATAAAGCTTTTCGTAATAATTGGCCATTATTTGCTTTAGGTCTTCCTCGCTTGTTTTTATTTGGCCCATCTCATCTTTCAATTTAATGATTTTTGTTTTCCCTTGTTTCTTTTTTAGATTTGCTAATTTATTTGTGTTATTTATGGAGTTTGTCTGAAAGTCATTCTTGACCCAGATATATTTATTTGTACTTTCAATTTCCTCCAAGTTTTCTAGTTTTCTAAAACTCTTTCCATTTCTCTTTTGTCCCCACCATTTGATCTTTTTGGAATGATTAGAATGCTTCTTCTTCTTACCTCAGTTTTCTTAATCTTTCATTTTCCCTTTTATTTATACCCTTCTCTATTGTTATACATTTTCCTCTAATTACTGCCTTGAAGGCATCCCAAACTATGCTTTCTTTCATTCCAGGGGTTCTATTTAAGTTAAAATATTGGATAATTTGTTCTTTTATCTCTTTTCTGTCTGTCTCTTTATAAGCAACTTTTGGGTTAAATCTCAATTTTTTCACTTTATTTATAGTATAATTTTTTAATTTTAAGTAGAGAGGTGCATGATCTCCTGGCCATTGATTGCCCACCAAAAGTTATTTTATTGGCATTGTGTTGTTGATACCTACCAGGAAGTAGTCTATGGTAGAAAATGTTGAGTGTCTGTGTGAGTAGTATGTGGGAGTATATGTTATTTCCCCTATTCTATTATTGGCCTCTATTAAGTTCCACTTACTAAAATTTAACTTGCAGTTTGTACCTAAATTTCCTGTTCCATTACTCTTAGTTTTTTTTTATATACAGGTGTAAGTTTAGGTCCACCCCGACTATGCCTTGATGTTACATGAGTAGGGATGGGGGAATCTCTGGCTACCTTAGCTAAGCTGATCTGATCCTAAAAGCATACGTTACTGAAATCCTACAGAGGGTGTAATTAGGAAGAAGAACTAAAAACTGAATACACAGGGCAAAAAAGATGAGTTTCATTGCCATTAATGTGAAGGGAAGGCTAATTTGTAAAACTTTGCTTTAATGGAAGAAGTGTAATTAATTAGCACAGTTGATCTCAAGTCTATTTTCACAGAAAGATCTGTAATTTAAAAGTGGCAATTAATTCTGCTGTGTTTTCATGTTCCCCCTTTGTTGTTTGCATTTGCTCATTCAACTACAGATGGCTCAAACTATTGATCAAAGAAATAACTACACAGAAGACACCACCAAGCAAACAATGCCCAGAAGGAATACTGACAGAAAACGTGGCTATTTAACTTGCAATTCAACAAACAAGAAGACAGGGAGTGGGGATGGATGGATCTTTCTTCACTACATGCATCTGAAGCAGAGACACATAGAGCAGCATTATTAGGCAGAACTAAAGTACTATGGGAGGCATATTGTTTTCCACTGTAAACCATCTTAGTGTATTTGTTTCAGTGTTGCTTCTGGTCACACAGGATTAATATATCAGTTTGCATTTTAGTTAATGGTAACCATGTGTTATGTACCCCACTGGCTACAAAAACCATCATCCCGCCTTAAATTATCGGTAGAAAAAATATCTCTTACTTCACAGCCATGAGAAATGTTTCAAAAGCAGTGATGTGCAATTGTGCCTCTTCTTGGAATCATAGCGTTGGAAGAGACCTCCTGGTCCATCCAGTCCAAGCTTCTGCCCAGAAGCAGGAAAATTGCATTCAAAGCACCCCTGACAGATGGCCATCCAATCTCTGTTTAAAAGCCTCCAAAGAAGGAGCCTCCAGGGCAGAGAGTTCCACTACTGAACAGCTCTCACAGTCAGGAAGTTCTTCCGAATGTTCAGGAAGTTCCCCTGCCCTGTAGGGAAAGCTCCATCATAAATCGTACCCTCAATGGATTGTTCTTTCATGTTTTTTGCAGTACAAATAATTTGTCTGCAATGTGCATGTTTTTCTCAAAATATAGTCGGAGGGCCCAACCTGAGGAACAGGTTTGAGGACCCCTGTTTTGGAGTATGAGTAACTGCAACTGTAGATATTGAAACTGTGAATAAGGGAGTCGTGCTGTACTTTCATTTGGTATACACAAGCAGAGCATGAAATACAATAACACATTGTTCTCATGTTAGCCAGGAACAAGATACATTTAAAAAATCATATGAAAAAATGGGTCAGAGCAGGTAACGATAAATTAATATATAAAAGAGCTTCACTTCAAAATAAATCAGAAGTCTTCTTGAGCTCAAGTTATAGCACAATTGGATGTTCTTCTAAGCTCAAGGAGAAAAGGCCTTTTTCTTCCTTAGGCAAATGTCTTGATGCATCGAGGAAGAAGCAAGCAAAAGCTTTAGCCTCACTGCCTGTCACTTCAACTTTGTAGGGTGTCTCAAAGATAAATAAATGGACCAACTGAGATTCAAAAAGGTAAAGAGACCACTTTAAAACGCTTTCAGATAAATCACCAATTAAATTGAATCAGTTGAAACTTGGTACGGATCTGTCAAGATTAAAAATGTGTTGGCAAAAGAAGGAAGGAGCCCATTCACTCATATGAAGGACATTATCGGCATTACAATTCAGAAACCTAAACGGAGCATCGTGTGATTTTCTTTTATGCACATTTTTGTTACTTTGCAGAGACCCTGATTCACTAGCTTCAAATATTGAAGCTTCATCATGAAAAAGTAATTAATAAACCTGGAGAATGAAAGGTGAAGGATTTCTAGATCATTTGCATTGTCCTGAAATGCATATTTTTAAAGGGAATCTCTCGGCATTACTTCGCGAACGAAGATTCAGGAAGGACTCATCCCACGCTTTTTACAAGCGCGTTGATGACTAAAGAGGCCAATCTGAGATAGGCAAGTTCGGTTGCAGAAAGCGCAGCAGAAAGTCTCCTTGGGTGCTGTTTTTCCAAGTTGCGGTTCTTTCTGCGTTGTCGTTTCTCTTCGAGACCCATTCGGGCGTGTCTTCTCGAAAAGAGGCCGCAGCATTGTGGATAGTGCTTCTCCATGCCTCCCGATGTGAGGCCAGGGTGGACCATTGTTGGTGATCAATCTGGCCAAGCCTGAGATGTTGTTTCAGGAGTCCTTATATCTCTTTGGGGGCGCCTCTTTGCGCTGACCCGTGGCGAGTTCACCGTAGAGTAGTATCTTTGGGAGGCGGTGGTCCTCCATCCTAGAGACGTGTCCTGCCCAGCGCAGCTGTGTTCTCAATAGCATGGCCTCAATGCTGGTGATCCCTGCTTGCTCAAGGACAGCAACATTCGTCACATAGTCGGTCCAGTGTATATTTAGGATTGTGCGAAGACAGCAATGATGAAAGCGCTCGAGGAGTCGTAGGTGTTGGCAATAGGTGACCCATGTTTCAGACCCATAGAGGAGAATGGACAGTATGATAGCTCTGTACACACTGATTTTGGTGCTTTGTCTCAGGTGCTTGTTGTTGAATATGATACAGTTTAATACACATATGTAATCAGGAAAGCACCAGATTTAGTGGAAAGGAGATTATATTTCCATATACACATTTTAGACCATAGAATAAAGATTGCCTTAACTGAGCAAGCACAGTTAGAGGATTTATCCTGCATCTAAAGCAGGAAGGAGCAAAATAAAGTAGCACATTGTTTGGGCCCAGGAAATCCCCAGAATCTTTTTAAAATATTGCAATTTGCCACCAAAATTTGGCACCAAAGTAGTAGTTGCAGTAGTGATATAATAATAACAATTTTAACAACAAAAAAACCTCAATACTTTATTCATTACCTGCCGCTCCTCACAGTTTGAGTGCTAAATACACTAATAGGATAGTTCATATCATAGCCCCAGAGGTAATGCATTACAAGTATGCAATGTGTAATTAGGTATTTAGTTTTTCAGTAAGTACCCCAGTAATGAAGAGGTGAATACATGACATCACAGGGCCTTTCCAGACAGGGCCTTTCCCAGGAGCATTTGCGTTTTAAAAACACAAATGTTCCTGGGGCCCTGTCCACACACACGCTTTCTGGGGTGGTTGTCCAGATGTCCTTCCAGAACTGACCCGGGAGAACACCGGGACACTCTACCCTTCCCCCCCAAAAAAAGTCCTTAAAGGGCCTTTTAAAAAATAAATGTACTTACTCGGACTCCATTGGAGAGCTTCCGCAGGTCTCCTAGCACATAGAAATGACGCACCAGGAGAAAGGGGGGGGCGGAAGCGATTTTCCTCCTCCCCCCTCCCACCCTCTCTCCTGGCGCATCATATCTACACACCAGGAGAGATCTCCCAAGCTCTGAGGATGCCTGCCATAGATGCAGGCAAAACGTCAGGAGAGAATGCTTCTAGAACATGACCATATAGCCCAAAAAACCTACAACAACCCAATTTTAAAAATTATTTTTGAAAGAATTAATCTATATCTGTGCAAGGTCCTTAGGCACTGTTGTTGGACAGGGAGACCTAGCCATACTTCGTAGTTTACCATTCTTGTATTCATCTTTATTTTTTTAATTTCCTCAAATGTCTATTTATTTCTAATGATGTTTTAGGCTGCTTAGTAAAAGTAAAAGTAACTTAGTAACTAAAAGTAGCAAATTTGGTTATAAATGAATAACAAAATAAACAATTACTTGTTTCAACAAAGCTGTAAATAATCCATGCAAACCGTGGCACCATAATTGTAACAAAACATTGTGTTGGAATATCGGGAACATCTGTGTCTGACTTTTCTAAAGATCACAAATACTCCTAACATATTTGGAATGGATCACAGAGCAGGCTTTTGCAGTGAGTGTTTTCTGTACTCTCTCCAATTTGAAGTGATACTGCTAAGATAATTCATGTCATGGTGCTGCTGTCTTGAAGCTTTAGACTGCAAGTCAGTGAGTGTGTCTTTGAATATTCTCCCTGTTGCCTTTTACTATTGCACGATGGGGCACATCCAGCTCTCTTTCTCCATTCTACACTTAGGTCTCCATTTTCATTGGGATTAGGACCACAGGTCCCCATGAAAGCAAATGCAAAACTGCTTTCTAACATGATAGAATACCTCTCTAGCAATCTCTAGGTCATCCAACATGACTCTGTGATCAACTTCTGGCACACACTAACCATAGAGACACACTGGAAGATCTAGATATTCCAAGAGGAAACATTTTAATCAAATCCACAAAAGTCAAATCCACAAATGTGTGAGGCTAACTACCTGGGGGGAAATACTATTTGTTTGACAGCAACATAGTAAGTGTGTTTACTTAAGGCAGTGATTCCTGTTTTAAGTCTGTTTTTACTCTTCCTCCTTTGATCTTCCTTTTTGCACTTGTCATATTTTTACAGTTTAGGCACTTAAACTGTAATCTTTCAGAACTGTTGAATTATGTGGGGAGGAAATCACCTGTGAGAAAACAGTTGTACATCTTACATAAAACTGAGCGCTTAACCTGTCTTACTACTCCATTCCTTTAGGAGCGAGAAAGTTTTGTCAGTAATTACACATTTTTAAATAATTATAAACAGTAGGTTCACACAATTTAATTACCTTTTCACACATACTGCTATACTTTTCCTACACCGGTGTGCAAAAGCATAGCATGTGCAAATGCTGGCTATGAATTTCCTGTCCATTGCAGCTTTGCAAACTATGCAAATATAAATACTGAAATGCTCCTCATAGGACTTAGCTTTTGGACCTTTGATCATTTTGGTTGCCCTTCTCTAGTTTATCAATATCCTTTTTGAATTGTGGTGCCAAGATTTGGACACAGTGTTATTCCAGGTGAGGTCTGACCCAACCAGAATGGAGTGGGACTATGACTTCATCTGAATAGTGAATACTATGTTCTTACTGATCTAGGCTGCATACTGTGTCCAGTTCAGGGCACCACAGTTCAGGAAAGATATTGACGAGTTGAACATGTCCAGAAGAGGATGAGCAAAATGATCAAATTATTAAAATTATTATTATTTTCATCATTTATATTTCGCCCTTCTCACCCTGAAGGGGACTCAAGATGTCATATTACTCATATTCTGCAGCAATTGACTGGCTGCCGATTGAGCACTGGATTACCTTCAAAGTGCTGGTTCTCACTTTTAAGGCCTTATATGGTCCAGGGCCAGCATACTTGAGGGATCGCCTTACCCCCTACCAACCCCAGAGATCACTCCATTCGGAGGACTAAAATCTGCCTAATTTTCAGACCTTTCACCTGATGGCCACCTGGTGCAGAACCTTCATGATCGTGGCACCATACCTGTGGAATGCTTTGCCGGCACAAACACGAGCTCTCTGAAGTTTACCTTCCTTTAGGTGGGCATGTAAAACATACTTATTCCGGCAAGCATCCGGATCCTGTTGATTGGGATTTTTCTTTGTTTTTAACTGGGTTTTATGTATATTGCTTTCTGTTCGTATTGTAAACCGCTCCAAGCTTTCGGGGAGTGGCGGTATATAAGTCAGAATAATAAATAAATATAAATAAATAAAAATAAAGTAGACTTCATTAAAAGTAATATATCTGGTTTACTCACAACCTTCATGTATTCAGCATACAGGTACATAACTTGTCAATCCAGTTACAGATAGGATTTCAAGTAGTTTCTCTGTGCAGATAACACAGGGAATCTTTCTTACGATCAACAGCAACATGTGTTTGCTCTTAATAGTCCAAAGTCTACGTGGCATCTTTTGAGTCTGAGATCTGTCCTCTAAAATTGAGTCTGAGCTCTGAGCAGTCTCAGGTCCAATCATGTGGTCTGCAGCCCCTCCCACAACTTCAAGAAACATAAAGGAAAAGCTGCATACCAAAGCATACATATACAATACAGGAAGCAAACAGAATAATATACAAACAAATTACTAGTGGAGGCTTAAAGAAGATTGCTATTTCCAACTATGATCACCATGTTTAAATACTTGAAAAGATATCATGTTGATATATTCTGCTGATGTATATAACTAGGACATGAAGCAATAGGTTCAAACTGCAGGAAAAGAGAGTCCATCTAAATCAGGGGTGCTCATTAGGTAGATCGCGATCTACTGGTAGATCACGATCTACTGGTAGATCGCGTAGGGTGTCCTGGTAGATCACAGGGCGGTATCTAACAGAGCTCGAGGCCTATAAAGCTAACAAAAACCAGTACCCACGAGGGGTTCTATATAATAAATCACAAATTAAATAGTTTGTCAAATGGTATTATATTGAATATCATATAGTATTAAAGTCACAGAAAGACTTGCAAAATCAAACAGGGCATATATAACAAACCCAAATGTAATCCCACGCAGGGGTTAATACTTAGTATCACTCAATGTCCCTCGCAGGGGTTAAGTCCACATCTCTATATAGTATTGCTAAAATAGCATGTCATGAAATCATATATCATAAAGAGTCCATAAATTATACTCATCCCTGGTGGGGAAAATAAGGAATTAAGGACGCAGAGGAGTGAATTCGTCCCCTCAAGGTGGATTGGTCAGGCCGACGGAGTCGCCATGCGTATTGAAAGGCCCAGAAGTCCGTTTCACCGGTAGTCCAGTTTTTTCAAGGCAAATCAATGTGCGTCCAGTATCTGTGAAACATAGTCAAATTAAACCTCAGCTAAAATACCCCAAAATATAATAGCATTATCTCAGGCAGAGTAAGAGGGATACATACCATCGTTTAGTATCATATATTATATAACCCAGGCGTAGTAGCCGATCATGGGTGACCCAAAGGTAAACAGTGGAAGTACATGAAGGGGTATAAATGGATAAGGGGGTTAAGCGAATGAACTGAGGGGGATTATGTCATTCAACCCGTTGGGCCATTCAGTGTCGAGGAGGAGTGTCCATTTAATTTCAGCTGCTCTCAGTAAGTCATTAGTATGTTGGTAAGAATTAGGTCTTATTTGTTGTAAGATCATGAGTTTTAAAGAGGAAGCCTCATGTTTCTTTTCCTTGCAGTGTTTATAGAACATAGAATCCTCAGAAGCTTTATGAATTTTACTTCTGTGTTCAATAAAACGGGTCCGTACCTCCCTCGAAATCAATGAGCACCCACAAGAGATCCCATAAATGACGGATTTAGAAGCGCAGGTCCCATAATCTCTGATTTTAAAGGTTCTGTTTTTAGAAATACTGTAGATTTCTTTGTCTTGGGAGACATTGGCACATACAGAGCAATGGGAGCAAGGTTTCATGCCAGGACTCATAATGCTCCTGGTTGGTGGTCTATGTCCATGAGAGTGTACTACAAAGTCTTGCACATTGCGGGTGCGCTTGTGTGCAACTAAAGGAAATTTAGATAGGCCCGGGATATCTTTCAAAAGTGGCCAATATTGTTTGACAATCTTAGCCAGGCAATTGGAGTGAGGCGTGTAGGTTACAGGCCACACTACCCTATCCATGTCTTCGTTCTTCTTCATGGTGAATAGAGATGATCTGGGGTGGCATTCAGCTCGCATCCTGGCTTTCTGTATTATGGTGGCCGGGTATCCTCTCTCCATGAAATCCGATGTTAACCTGTCTGCTGCTTGTGCGTAATCGTCCCTGAATGAAGAATTCCTTTTAATGCGAAGAAATTGAGAGAATGGGAGATTATAGCGTAAGGCATGAGTGTGATGACTCGTGAAATGTAGATAGCTATTCTTCTTCACAGTCTTTCTATAGTCCCTTATTTTTAATTGATGATTGACATTGATGACGGTCACATCTAGGAAGTTCACAGTTTCAGTGCTTGTGGTGGCAGTAAATGATAATGATGGGTGCCAGGTGTCCATCCATTCCAGAAATTCTGCAATATTAGTATCATGATGTAGAATCAAAAATAAATCATCAATGAAACGGCTGTATAGTTTGACTTGAGCCGAGAAGCGGTTATGAGTTTGAGAAAATATGAATTAATCTTCGAGATGTGCCATGAAAATGTTAGCCAAACAGGGGGCGCAACTGAGCCCCATGGAAATTCCGTGGATTTGAAGGTAAAAGTCATCCAAAAATTGAAAGTAATTGTAGTCACTGACCAAATCAAATAGAGACATCAAAAAGCCGGGATGTGGCTGGTCTGTAGATTCCGCATTATAGAAACAGTTCTCTACTACATCTCTGAGGTCTGGAATCGGGATATTCGTGTAAAGAGAGACTACATCCAAGGTCACTAAATAATCTCCTGGTTCCAGAATGAATTTTCTATCTTCGAAATGAAATGGGTGGTGTCTCTCAGGAATGCTGGAGTTTTCCAAACTATAGGTTGTAGATAGTAATCCAGAAGTTGGGCAAGGGGTTCCAGGATTCCTCCGCAGCCGGCTACAATTGAGCGACCAGGAGGGTTGTTTAAATCTTTATGAATTTTTGGTAAACAGTATAGGGAAGGTACTTTGGGATGATCTTGTATGAGAAATTTTCCAGTGCTGTCATCAATGTGGCCATCTGCAATCGCTTCTTGTACAACGTTCCTGATGGTGGACGCATATGTCTTGGTGGGGTCATTGCGGAGTTTACGATAATATTGCGGATTATTCAGTTGGCGCATCACTTCTGCATTATACATGGTAGTGTCTTGAATGACAACGGCTCCACCTTTATCTGCCCCTTTGATGGTAATAGTAGCATTATTGCCCAGGTTATGGAGTAAAGAGATGTCAGAGGTGGTCAGATTGGCTCCTCTACGATCCGTCTTGTGGTTGATTGTAATGATGTTGATTATTTGTGTGTAAATGTTGTGTGACATGTGTTAAAATGTATGTTGTTTTGAATGTTCTATGGTTTGTTTCTGTGGGTGAAACAGAAGGGAGGCATGTCAGAAGCTTAGAAGAGCTGTCGCCATGGCAACCAGGGCTAGAGGCTAGTAGAATGTCCAGGTTTGAATTCTACAGTTGGAAAAGAGCGGGAAGCCAACTGCCAAATGAGAGGGGGAGGAGTTATGTTCTAGTTTAGAGTGTCCTAAGGACTGAAAGAGAACGGTCCAGTGTTAGTGTGTGTCTTAAGGTCTGCTAGTGAGCAGTCCAGTTAAAGGGTATAGAGACCTAGTTAAAGTTGCAGGGGGTTTATAGAGGTTTAGTGGAAACCCTATAATAGGTCCCCATTGTGTTATGTAACAGAAAAGTTGTGCCTCTAAGGAAGTTTGAAACCAACCAAGATTGTACCCATTTGTGTCAAAATAAATTGTTTGCATCTTAAAAGGAAAACACCTCTCCTGATCCTTTTATTGGTGGTGGCCCTCAAAGTCAGTGGTCAGCCGGATAAATGGTGGCAGCGTGGTCAAGTGGTCACTGAGAAGTTTTAAAACTCCAGTCAGTTAAATGGTGAAGGGGTGAGACAGTACCCTGCCAATAAACGTGAAGTTGCTGAGGTAACTTCGAGGTTTCCTTGGATTGGAGGTCAGCAGTGTGGACATAGAAAGATTGTCCAGTCTGAGGCCGGTCAAGAAGTGGAGTGGTCACATATTGGCGGCAGCGGTGGGATCTTTAAGAGAGGGTCCACCCTGTCCAGCCGGTTGATTTGAACGTAGCTTCACCGCATTGATCTTCTTAATGTCTTTAAGTATCATGGATTCAAAAACCCTAATGTTCGTAGAAGGGTTGGGTGGGACGAAGGTACTGCGGGGTTTGAATTTGGAAGGGATGATGCCAGTATCCTGGGAAAAAGCAAAAAATTCTGCCCCGCATGCTACCGACGCCGCCCAAGTGCTGCCGGCCCTGGGTTATCTGAGGTCCTTTCCACACAGTTGAATAAAATCCCATGTTTTCTGCTTTGAATCAGATTATATGGCAGTGTGGACTCAGAAATTCCAGTTCAAAGCAGATATTGTGTTATATGTTTCACATTTTGTAGTGGGTAGGTAGATCATTTTAACTTGGTTGTTTTATAAGTAGCTCACATGCTGAAAAAGTGTGAGCACCCCTGATCTAAATATTAAAAAGAGCTTCTTGATAAGAGTTATTTGATAGTTAAATATGCTGCCTAGGAGTGTGATGGAGCCTCTTTCTTTAGAGAGCTTTAAAGAGAGGCTAGATGGCCATCTATCTATTGGGGTGCTATGCTTGTTTATATTTCTGCCTGACAGAAAAAGGTTGGAATGGATAGCCTTTGTGGTCTCTTCCAACCATATCATTCTGTAAGATATTGGGGGGTTTTCTACTTTGGTGTGAAATTGCTTTTCAGATTGCTAGATGCAAGAAATTCACTGCCTTCTGCATTAGTTCTACCATCCGCAGTCAATAACTTCCGTGGTAGATTTTGTGATTAATTAACAACTCTTTTAATAGAGTCAGAGCAACGTGTACCTCAGTCCTCACAGCCTCCTCTGTTATTCTCTTTTTTCTCAAATTCAGGCTAAAGAAGCTGAATTCAAAGTGCTCTAATTATCTCCCAGCAACAGAAAGAAACAGGGAGGAACCCGACTACTTCAGTTCCATGTTCCTTCAGGACATTATCCCTCAGCGCTTCCAGTTACCCCCTGTCTGTCCAGTATTGCAGTTAACATTGGTGCCAAAAACCAAAACTACTGCATTTGTATGTTTTGCTTTGTTTCCTTTAGGTCGGTATCTAATCTCTGCAGCTTCTGCTGCAAACACTCAAACCACTAAAGGATAATTAATTCCTTCTAATCCATCTCGCAAGGACCAAACTGGCATCAGCACCCTTGAGGCAAGTGGTCATGCATCTTATTACTGAGCTCTGTGGCTGTATGGTTGCTCTTGGGTGTGGGAGGAGTCCCCAGTGTACTGCAGCATTTTTGCCTCCCCACACACACCCATTAGTATGTGTATCTCTGCCCATCTGTTTGAAGGGAGAAGAAGGGAGATGCATTCCTTGGGCATTTGCCCTGTCATGCTTGAATATCAGCAGTATCACAAGAGAGGCAGGTTATGAATTTCAATTTTCTTAAACTCCTATGCTGGCTTTCCAAGTCATTTAAGCATTCAGCAGTTAAGAAGTTCTTAACAGCAGTGCCTGTGTTCACAGCTCCTTCTGGAACAGAAAACCTGTTGTGAATTTCACAGATTGCAGAGTTTGCAGAGAAGGAAAAGGGCACAGTGAAAAAGGATGTTCTCATCAATGCAAAAACTTCCCCCACATACAGTTTGCATTAAAGGGTAAGTTTCAGCATCTTTATTGCTACGTTTCAGGAGTGCGATGGCAAAGCTACCACTGGAATGGAGGGGATATCGACTTAAGCCATCCTGGCCCTTTCACACTATCAGCTAGAGCAGTGGTTCTCAACTTATGGGTCCCCAGATGTTTTGGCCTTCAACTCCCAGAAATCCTAACAGCTGGAAAACTAGCCTGTATTTCTGGTAAGTGTAGGCCAAAACACCTGGGGACCCACAGGTTGAGAACCACTGAGCTAGGGGGAAAGGTAAGCACCCATATGGTGAGCCCAAGCAGCACAGCTACCATTTGATCCCCAGTAACTATGTTTCCTAGTAGTTGTAGCCTAAAGATTTACTGAAATTAAACCTGCTCTGCATTTGTTGGAGGGGCAACATTTGTATATCTTACCCATGAGCATCCAGCTATGCTCACCTGCAGTGATGAGCAACTTGTACTTTTCCATATATATGATTGTAATCCCCAGCAGCCTCCACCAGCAATACTCTATGTGGATGATGGGAGTTGCAGCCCAACAGCAGCAGAAGTGATATCTTCAGTTACCCATGATTCCTCTATTTCTAGTAGATCTAAAGGTGCATCTACTTTGCAGTTTGACACCACTTTGACTGCCCTGGCTCAGTGCTATGGAATCATGGGAGTTATAATTTTACATGGCCTTTAACTTTCCTTACAAAAGGGTGTTTGTAGCTCACCAAACTACAAATGCCAGGATCCCATAGCATTGATCCATGGCAGTTAAAGTGGTGTTGAAACTGCATTAATTTGACAGTGTAGTTGCACCCTATGCCAATAATCTGTCAAACTTTCAGATTCCATGCATTCCACAAGGCATTGCCTGCTGAAACAGGTTTTGCACATTTCTTTAGAAAGACAAACTCTAGGTTCCAAAAATGTCAATCTACCTGCACCATCTAGTGCAGGGGTGCTCATTAGGTCGATTGCGATCTACTTATACATCGTGTAGGGCATAGTGGTCGATCACAGGCAGGGTGGGAGGAAGGCTCAGTTCTGCCCCACAAGCTCCTGATGCCAACTGAGCCTTCCTCCCGCCCTGCCTGCTCTGGCTCCCGGAAGTGCCACATGTATTGAGTGCGCCTCCGCAGCCTGCCCAGGCCTCTTCTGGTGCGAGGGTGAGTCCCTCCCCTTCTGGGCTTGGCGCTGGGGCCACCGGAGCAATTAGGCTGAGGTGGGGAGCTTGCTAGCTGCGCACCGACCCTCCTGCCGCAGCCATGGGGGAGAGCCGCCTACGCGGGGAGACTGGATGGTGTCGGGCAGCCCCAGCAGTGGTCCTACAGCAACGGTGGGACCCCAGCCAGCCGGCGGGCCCTCGTTATCCACAGGGGTTGGGTTCCCATCCTCCCTCCCTCCCTCCTTTCCCTTCCTTCCTTCCTTCCTCATCTCCTTTCTTGCTTTCCTTCCTTTCTCCCCTCCTTCTTGCCTTGCCTTCTTTCCTTCCTGTTTCCTCCCTCCCTCATTCATTCCTTCCTTCCTTTCCTTCCTCTCTGCCTTAAACATTTGCTGTTGGTTGTGGGGGTTCTGTGTGGGAAGTTTGCCCCAATTCTGTTGTTGGTGGGGTTCAGAATGCTCTTTGATTGTAGGTGAACTATAAATCCCAGCAACTACAACTCCCAAATGACAAAATCATTTTTTAGTGATGGTCACTCCTTGTAAGTGTCTTGTCGCCAAATTTGGCAGCAATTTGTCCAGTAGTAAGAAATCAGTTTGTGTGTGTCAACTGTAAAATAGGATGTGTGGAAGGGCCCTGGGTTATCTGAGGTCCTTTCCACACAGTTGAATAAAATCCCATGTTTTCTGCTTTGACTCAGATTATATGGCAGTGTGGACTCAGAAAACCCAGTTCAAAGCAGATATTGTGTTATATGTTTCACATTTTTGTACTGGGTAGGTAGATCATTTTGACTTGGTTGTTTTATAAGTAGCTCGCATGCTGAAAAAGTGTGAGCACCCCTGATCTAGTGCAACTAAGATTAAAACACTGACTTGCATAAAACTGAATATAGTCCCAGCAAAACTTGCTGTCTCCAGAGTTGCCCCCCTCCCAACTTGGTGCTTTGGAGACTCATCCAAAAGCAACTTATTGATTACCCTGCTGCAAAGTATCCCGCTGCCTTGAAAATAAAACCAGCAAGCTGCCAATCTTAGCAAGGTCACTCTCAAAACAGTGCTGCCTCCCTGTTGAGAAAATGAGATCGCACATCTGGGTCACAAGAAAGCAGTTCAGTCTGGATTTTTTTTAAATATAGGGCTTATATCCATTTTAAAGCTGTGAGTATGTCACATCTGCAGCCAGAATAGTAGCTTCTGTAGCTTCATGGATGAATAAAATGCTGGGCAGCAGCTATAGCTTTACGAATTGAAAGTCTCCCCGTACATTCTGTATCCTTTTTTTCCTTTCCATCTGTGGCTCAGAAAAGCGCAGTAAAATCCATAATGCACTTTCAATAGCATTCCTATCAATTTTCCCCACACCTGCTTTACCCAATTAGTATAGAGCCAATACAGGCTGATATTGCTGCATTGTACCTCCCATCAGTCCTATCCACCATAGCCTATGGAGAGGTAACATGGAAAATGTAGGCCAACCTCCAAAAGACTGAGGTTATGTTTTGAAAATCTCAGTACATTGCTAAATTCATATTTGATGTAATTATCCAGAGTCACTTCTGTGAAATGGGAAATTCAACGCAAAGAATTCAGTTACAAATGGTCTTTTCAGTACAGGAGGGTGTCAATTTATGTTGAGGTTGCCATTGGACTCATGATGTACATTGAGGCTGACATAAATGAGAGGAGGAAAGTCCATAGAGAAGCAAGGGGTCTATTACAAAAGACCCAAAGTAGACACAAAGTGAGAAATTTCAATCACCATCCATTTTAAAGGAACAAAGGAACATAAGAACATAAGAAGAGCCATGCTGAATCGGGCCTCAGCCCATCTAGTCCAGCATTCTGTGTCACACAGTGGCCCACTAGTTGTACATGGGGATCTCTAGCAGAAAGGAGGGCAAAACCCTCACCTGCTCCCGACCCCCCACAACCAGTACCCGGGGAAAATCTTGCCTGCCTCCATCAACACAGAGGTGGCACTTGGATGTCCATTTCAGTAACTACTGATTCCCTTGGTATCCATGAATCTGTCTAATCCTGCCTTGAAGCTGTCCAGGCTGACAGCTGTCACAACCTCCTCTGGAAGTGAGTTCCATAACCCAATGACCCTCTGGGTGAAGAAATATTTCCCCTTATTAGTCCTAACTTTCCTACCTTGGAGCTTTAGGGAGTGCCCCCTAGTCCTAGTGTTGTGTGACAGAGAAAATATTTTTTCTTTATTCACCTTTTCTATCCCATGCATGATTTTATACACTTCGATCAAGTCACCTCTTAAACGCCGTCTTTCAAGGCTGAAAAGACCAAGGCGTTGCAACCTGATTTCATAAGGGAGCTACTCCATCCCTTGGATCATTTTTGTTGCCCTTCTTTTGTAACTTTTCCAGTTCCGTTATATCCTTCTTGAGGTGCGGTGACCAGAATTGTACACAGTACTCCAGATGTGGCCTCACCATAGATTTGTAGAAAGGCAATACAACATTTGCCGACCTATTTTCGATTCCCTTCCTGATCACGCCAAGCATAGAATTTGCTTTTTTCACTGCTGCAGCGCACTGGGTTGACATCTTCATTGAGCTGTCCACCAAAACCCCAAGATCCCTTTCCTGGTTTGTCTCAGAAAGCTTTGATCCCATCAGTTGATAAGTGTATTTGGGGTTCTTTGCCCCGATGTGCATGACTTTACACTTGTTTAGGTTAAAATGCATTTGCCACTTTGTTGCCCATTCATTCAATTTCGAGAGATCTTTCTGGAGCTCTTTACAGTCAGTTTCATATTTAACTACCCTGAACAGTTTAGTGTCATCTGCAAACTTTGCTACCTCACAATTTACTTCTACATCCAGATCATTTATGAATAAATTAAAAAGTAACGGTCCTAAAACTGAACCTTGGGGTACGCCACAAGGAGTTTGAGACTATATCATGTTTTCAACAAGGAGACTCAAACTGATACATGTTTATTGATATTGTTGTTTTATCTGGTTTTATATTCAATTAACTGTTATTATCGTATTTTATGTTTTTGACACTGACTGTACACCACCCCTGACTGTACACCACCCTGAGTCGAATGCAGGCTGAGAGGAGCGGTATATAAATATAGTTAATAAATAAATATCAGAGCTTACTTTTTCCAGTCTAGAGAAATGTGTAGATGCCCTCCAGAGAGACCAAAAAAGACAACAACTGCTTATCCCCAGAGGTCTTTGGCTGGGGTGAATGGGAATGCCACCAGGTCACAGTTCCTTTTCGGAGGAGCATACAGACAGCAACTGATAAGAATTATGATCTTCAGTTGTTCCTCCTCCCACAAAAACTTCCTTGGTTAAGAGAGGAGGATGGGAGATGTGGAGGAGGCACCTCTACTGCTGTGCCTTTTTAGCAGGGGCTCATGACTCTACAAGTAAAGCCTATGTATTGTCGAAGGCTTCCATGGCTGGCTCATGTTTAGAAGCTGACAGGTTGTTGTAAATTCTCAGGGTTTTACTGGTGCATTATTTAAACTGTTATGTTTATTCATCATGATCTGATCTATGCTCATTATATCCCATTCTCTCCTGATGTTCCACCTACATCTATGGCAGGCATCCTCAGAGGTCTGACCTCGCAACCTCTGAGGACCTCACAACCTCTGAGGATGCCTGCCATACATGTAGGTGAAACATCAGGAGAGAATGCTTCCAGAACATGAGCATATAGCCCGAAAAACCTACAACAACCAAGTAAAGCCTTGTTGTTCACCCCCCGACCTAAGGACACAGAGGAACTCCCTTCCAGCCACACTGACTCTTCAAGATTCCAGTTTCTTCTTCCTCTATGCCAGGGCTGTCCAACTTCTACCGGACCTTGGGCCGGAATTCCGGTCACTGATCACCTGGGGGGCCAAGCCCTGGCTCCGCCCCTCCCCTGGCTCCACCCCTCCCTCCCCAGCTCCGCCCCCCGCCTCCGGCATTGCATAAATATACAATTACATATTATATTATTTAAATAAGGGAGAGGGAGGGGATGGAACACATGAGGGGCATTAATATACAATTACATATTGTATTATTTAAATAAGAGGGGAGGGATGGATAAATATACAGAATATCAAGGCAGAAAATCCCACAATCTCTGCTTTGAACTGGAATATATGACTGTTCCACTGGTCACATTGATCAGCATTGAATGGCCTTGCAGTTGAAAGGTCTGTGTGCTTTTATTCTGCCAGTTTACCCCTGGCTGATTCCATTCAGTGCAAGTCATCAAAGTAAACTTAGGTAATTGCAAAGAATGTAAATAATTCTGGTCAATCTCACGCTCTCAGACACACTCCCTCACTCCCAAACCCCCTTTTGCTTCCCCTGGCGCTGAGGGCCTGAGCGCCTCCCAGACGGAGCAGCAGCAATCCTGAGGAGAAGGAAGCAGCACTGCCGAGGGGGAAAGCCATGCGGCCAGGTCGCTCTTCCTGTTTGCTGCCAAGGGGGACGTCACTCCCTCCCATTGGCCCCCTCCCTCAGGAGAAGAGGAGGCGGCCATTAGAAAGCCAAGGGGCGGGACCAAAAATAATAATAAAAATAATATTTTTTTATTGGAAAAAATATTTTAAAAATATTTTTTAAAATATATTATTTATTGCAGTAGGGTAAGGGGCAGTAGCCAAGGGGCTAGGGGGCCATGTACGGCCCCCGGGCCGCCTGTTGGACAGGCCTGCTCTATGCAGTCCCATTCTCATGAAATAAAGAAAAACCTTCCTTCCAGCAACACCAGTGCATTATATGCATCAGTTCCAACAGTCATAAGAGTGCCATTGCTTTCCTTTTCTTTTGTAGTGAATAATGTAGATAATAAGCCATATCAAAAAGGCATAGATCCTTTTTCAGTGTATATAGACAATAATCCACAGGTTAATAGATTAATCTAGAATCCTCTGATCTCCTGTTCAAATGCTGTCTAACTGACAGGGGCATTAAAAGGGAGGGAGGGAGTGAAATTATCTCTCTCTGCATGCCTTCAGAACCAGATGGTTTTGCCCAGTTTCCTGTAAACATCCCATAATCCTATTTCTGGAACTAATATGTCCAAAGAGATTCATTTATGCATACCAAGATCTCAGGTCCAAAATCCTCAGCTATCATTTTGTTCAGACAAAGATGCCTGTGTACTTAGATTGAGATTTTTCATCCATTCCTTTTAAATTCACTTTAGGCTTTTTGCTTCACACGCCGCAAACCTTTGTAAGAACCTTATTTCTAAAACAGGTGCCTGGAATAAGGATTGTATCTAGACTAAACAGTTTATGATTTTGAAGCACCAGTCTTGTGATCTATTCTGAAAAGGCTGCTGTCATGCTTTCTGCCCATCCATCATTACGTGTCTCTAATTTACATTCTTTGAAGTGGATCCTGGTGACAATTTGTAAACTGTTTCCTGTAACACTTCTGCCCTCTAGAGGAAAGAAATCTCACTGTTTTTGCTTTAGTAGAAAATAAGAGGAGCAAAAATAACAAATGGTTATAGTCAGGTTTTTAATTCAGTACTAGATCCTGTTCCATTTTGAAAGCTAAGCAGGGTCAGCACTGTGTTGTTGTAGGTTTTTGGGTTGTATGACCATGTTGCATTCTCTCCTGACATTTCGCCTGCATCTATGGCAGGCATCCTCAGAGGTTGTGAGACCTCTAAAACATACGTAGCCATACAACCCAAAAAACCTACAACAATCCAGTGATTCCGGCCATAAAAGCCTTCGACAATACAGGTGTTACCAAACAGAATTTGGGTTGGCTCTGCCCAAAAAGGGCAAGAGCCCTAGCGCCCAAAAAGAGGGATCGATATCCTTGGTGAGCAAAGCAGGATGTGAAGGTTCTCACCCCAAGAATTCCCAATGAACCCCACCAAAGTTAAAGAAAAAACACTGAAGCCTTTATTTATGGTCAGCTGAGAAGGATGACAGCCGCAATATCCTTGTCGCAAAGCAGTCATAAGGTTACATTCAAAATATATGCCATATTTATAGCCACCCGGGAGTGGCGGCTAAGAAGAAGTCAAACAAATAGTTATACAGAGCTGTCAAAATTCAAATCTCCCACCCTCCCCACACTGATTGGATGGAACGTTGAGACCAGCTGGAGTTGAGCCAATCGCAAGGCAGCACCACCTCCATCTCAGCCAATCAGGAGATGTCTTCGCTTTTGGGACCAGCCAATGGAAGGCGGGAGTTTGGAAATAACAATGTGTCCAGAGGTATCCTGATTAAATTAGTCCTTATGTAAATGAAGAATCCAAGCTCCCAGCCTTTCGGGCTGAGGAAATCTTTTGTTTTTTATGGGAAATGGGGAACTGACCAAATCTGTCCTTTCCTGACAACAAAGGGCAGATGCAGATCTTCTACTGGGAAGTTTCGGGGAAATAAATGGATGAAAAAGATTTTTTAGATTGTTGAAATCTTTGGGGTTCGAAGTCAAAGATAACAGCCTTTATGATAAATAAAAACAATATGCTGATTGCCCCTAGCAAGAAGGAGGAGCAAAACTTCGATGGCCCCTTGGCTATGATGCAAAGGGGTCTTCATTGAGAAGGGGGACAGATCCCATTCCAAACTTCAAAAGCCCTGTTATTGTTCATGCAATTGTCATTGATGGCTCAATTAAAAAGGTGCAGCTTGGAATGCAGCAAAGTTAATCTCTCCTGTTGATAACATACAGGCATGGCATAACTTCATATTTTTAAGATATGGGGAAAAGGGGGAAAAAGGAACACATTGGGATACCAGGGAATATTTCCATCACCACCCATCCCTCCCTCCAAAAGAATTAAAAATAAC
Organism: Anolis apletophallus; assembly: GCA_030556195.1. Lineage (NCBI taxonomy): Eukaryota > Metazoa > Chordata > Lepidosauria > Squamata > Anolidae > Anolis > Anolis apletophallus. The sequence continues at coordinate 102,015,199 of JARBWK010000001.1, forward strand.
TTTATTAAGTCCATAAAGTAGCAAAGCCTATCAGGGAAGATAATTGAAGTCCATGAGTCCAGGGAAAGGTTCAAGAAAAAGAATCCATGAAAGTCTTTCAAAGTTAGGAGAAAATCCTTGTGCCATAACTGTGGAGCTTCCCATTTAAAGCAGAAAGGTGAGGTCTGTCCTTGGAACTTGAGGTGAACTATAGATCTCTAACTGTGTTGGGTCAGTCATGACCCTCCTGCCTTTGTGGGGTTCCTTGGAGCAAACCAAGTTCATATGCAATGGGGAAAGGTCCATGTGTGGTAATAGTGAAGGAAAACCATTTGATTTTCAAACTATGGAGAAGTCCTATACTTGGAAGGATAAGAGAACTACAACTCCCAGTTGTGGGGGGGGGGGGATCCTGGCGATCCTGGCCTGCTGTCGTCATAGAGCCCCTAAGGGAGACACATAGCAGGCTCCATGGAACACAGATGTCCTCAGATGACCCAGGATCCATGGTGGAACGTTGCAAGCATCTGGGGAGCCGGCATGTTGACAGTCAGCTGGTGCTTATAGAAAATAAAATGCTTAAAACAAAATGGTCATTCCCACAGGCGGAGAGGAATTTGCGGAGAATCCAAGATGGCAGAAAGTCTTATAATTAGTCAAGGAAAAATATGACACCAAAATGGAGACCAACAGCCATTTCGTGGATACCAGGGTCTGCAAGGGTCTGGGGTCTCAATATCCACGGTTTGGGGAAAACGTGGCCCTAGCCTTCCCGAGATGCCACAAAGGCATCCCAGGCAGGCCTGCAGTTTTCCGTGGCCTGTGAAAGGTTTTGTTTATGGTTATAGAAGAGGAGGCAGTAAAGGGACACAATGTATCACTATGGAAAGGAAAAAAAGTTGCAAATAGAGGTTTCCTTTATTGGAGGATTAGCTACAATGTTAGGAAAGGGGAAAGAAAAGCAAGGCAGGAATATATCTTCTATAGAGGCTGCTGCTGTGATCACGCTACCCAGCCATGCTGGTCCAATGGGGCATCCAGGAACTGTGGAACTCCCTGCTGTGTGCCAGATCAGCTGCCAGAAATGAGGCTTTCAATGCTCCCTATCACAGGGTTAGTATTTGGATGGGAGATCACCAATAAAATACCAGGTGTCTTAGGCTCTATTTCACAGAAAGGATCTGGCAAAACAACCTTTGAGGATTCCTTAGCTACCTGCCAAAAATCAACAATTGACTTATAGGTGCATACGCACGGAGGATAGATCCTGGGTTTTTGCTACTTCAGAAAGTTCACAATATCCACAGGTGTCCTCTACCATGTTAAATTAAACTTGAAAATACAACAGATTGCAAAGGGCTTATCAAATGCAAACATTCTTGCACAGTTCTTTCCTTCCTGTTGCCATGTTGTAAAGCAATGCTTTTGGGTTTAGGAAACACTTTATGAACACCAAGCACAAAGTAGCTGCACGCAGTAACATCCTGTGGAAACTTACTGACAGTGCTGGGGTGCAGACCCAAAATTAATAAGAACATCAGCCCTGGCCTTGTCTTACTCAACGGCTGAGTGTACCTGTCCTGTTTGGCACAGGTCTGCCCATGTAAAGCAGGTGAATATAGCACTGAACGAAACATGCAGAATAATCACAGGATGTCTCAAACCTACACCTGTTGAAAGCCTCTACAAGCTAACTGGCATTGCTCCCCCTCCCCCATGTGCAACGGAAAGTTGCTGCTAACTGTGAGAGAAAGAAAGTTGAACACTCTGAAAGCCATCCACTGCATGGCTATCAGCCTCCTCCCAATAGACTCAAATCAAGGAAAAGCTTCATGAGAATCACCACTTCTCTTAATGTTCCCCCAGCAATAGCAAAGGTGTCCCTCTGGGCAGCTAAACCAGGAAATACCTATTGGATGGTCTCCCACGAGGGTCTGCCTCCAGGGGCAAACCAAGAACGGGCAACTTGGAAGTCCTTGAACAGACTCAGAAGTGGAGTTGGCAGATCGAAAGACAACCTGGCTAAATGGCACTACCTAAAAGAATCCTCCACCTTGTGAGGCTGCGGAGAAAAACAAACAACCCTGCATCTGTATGCTTGCCCACAATGCCCTGCCTCATGCACAGAGGAAAAAATGTTTAAAGCTACAGGCAATGCGGTCTTTGTTATCCGTTTATGGTCTATTTAGCCACTTGTGCTCCCTCTATTTTATCAGTCTTATACTTGTCTATTTATGCAATGCTTTTGACATGGAAATAAATAACCTGTTGCTATGCAGGGATACAGTTTGCCTTGTTTTGTGTAATCAAAGTGTTAAACCATGGATCTGGAAAAAAATATTGGATCACTTCAGAAAAATACAAGCATCCATATGGTAATCGAAAGTCCCTTCATATACAGCTCCCATGTGCAGGGCACTTATCTGAGTGAACGGCACAGAGGGCTTCAAATTGAAGATGACCTATGATAGGTACCGAATGAAAAGAAGCACTGCATTGTTTCTATTAAATTTCCTGTTAAAACACAGTATGGATGAATGATGGTGTGCGGTACTCACAACCACCCAAATAGCATCAGCAACACAAAGAACTCAGAAAACAGAGTGGGACAGAGCTAGAACTTTTCAATCAAGTGATTGAGAAATAACTTCAGAAGACCACAAATGCATTTTTGAGAAAGTAATAGTTTCCACTGCTGAGCGATGACCCAGAATGTGCTCTCATTGCACAACGACGAAGCAAAAGAAGGCATTTCGTATTCATGTGACAGAAGGCAAAACCTCTCTCTGCAGCAACTTATAAAAGCTTCGCTCTCTAAAATATGTATGTTTCAGTCTTCCAAGGGCATTTGTTGTCCTTGGTGCTCTGCTACTTAGCAATCTCATCAAACAACGTTCTCTGTTTTGGATCCCAAAATACTGTAATCTTTGTAAATGTTCTCTAGAATATCCTCCCCTCTCATACTAAAAAGGGAAGAACAGCGGCAACCAATTCTATTTGCAATGTTCTCTTGCATTTCATTTTTGCCAGATTCTGTAGATGAGATTGCATGCCCAGAATCCTGCACTACATTAAATACATTTGTTGCTGCTGCTGCTGTTGTTCTTGTTATATATCTACTATTGCTCAGATTGAATCAGCTCTTTATCATGAGACCAACCTTATTAGATAGTGTAACTTGTTTGTAATTCAACAGACAAACAATTTAGCTTTTGTGTGCACCGTTTGTTTTAATGCAAAGCTAGGAATGCAAGATGAATATCCAGAATTATAAAACAATAGTTTTGGAAGCTTCTGAAGAGAGAGAACGGTTTGCAAAAATGTAATTTTTTTTCTTTTTCATAATTTTCAAAAAGAGGTCATAGTTATGCCAGGCAAAGGAAGCCTAAAGTCTATGCCAACGTATACAATATGATCCTGATTTCCATGGTTTTACCTATGTATGCTGGGGGGGGGGGGGAAATCCATTCCAATGTGTCCTTGGCCCCTTGTGTCCCCCATTGTGATTATACAGTATACTTTCAAGCCACACATGGTGAAAATATAGGATTCACTATTGTTCAGTTTTGGGTATCCCTGGAAAGCCTTGAAATGTCCCTCCCTCCCGAATACCGGGGAGTCATATTTTATAGATAGTTGCAGAAGGAGTTCAATCTACCCTGATTCTAAGAAAACTCTCAAGTTCCTATGCCCCAACTCCCCCATCACTACTTTATAAAACAGGTTTTTCTCCTCCAAAATACAACTTAGGCAGCTGTTGTTGGTTTTCACATTTGGGGTACAATTGGATCCCCGATTTTTTCCTTATTTTCTAAAGTGAGAAGTTAGACTGCCTTCTATATTGCCATAGAGAACTGGACTTAGGTCCCTTCTACACAGTCATATAATCCAGTTCAAAGCAGATAATCTGTCTTTTATATGGCAGTGTAGAAGGGGCCTAAGTCCAGTTCTCCATGCCAATATAGAAGGCCTTAGGCCAGTGTTTCTCAGCTTTCCTAATGCTGCGACCCCTTAATACAGTTCCTCATGTTGTGGTGACCCCCAACTATAACATTATTTTTGTTGCTACTTCATAACTGGAATTTTGCTACTGTTATGAATTGTAATGTAAATATCCAATATACAGGATGTATTTTCATTCACTGAACCAAACTTGGCACAAATACTCGATGCACGAAAATTTGAATACTTGTAGCATTGGGCGGGATTGATTTTGTCATTTAGGAGTTGTAGTTGCTGCGATTTATACTTAACCTACAATCAAAAAGCATTCTGAACTCCACCAATGATGTAATTGAACCAAACTTGGCCTACAGAACTCCCATGACCAACAGAAGATACTGGAAAGATCTGGAGGCCATTGACGTTGGAGTTGTAGTTCCCCTACATCCAGAGAGCACTGTGGACTCAAACAATGATGGATCTGGACTAAACATGGCACGAATACTCAATATGTCCAAATGTGAACACTGGTGAGTTTGGGGAAAATAGACCTTGACATTAGGGAGTTATAGTTGCTGGGATTTATAGTTCACCTACAATCAAAGAACATTCTGAACCCCACCGAGAGAATTGTGCCAAACTTACCACACAGAAACTCCATGACTAACATACTGTTTTCTGATGGTCTTTGGCGACTTCTCTGACACCCCCTTGCAACCTCCCCGGGGTCCCAAACCCCAGGTTGAGAAACACTGCCTTAGGCCCTTTCTACACTGCCATATAAAATCCAGATTATCCGATTTGAACTGGATTATGTGTCAGTGTAGAATCATATAATCCAGTTCAAATCAGATACTGTGTATTATCTTCTTTGATAATCTGGATTGTATGGCAGTGTAGAAGGGCCTTAGTTACTGCTAGTAAAAACCTTAAGTTAATGTTGCAAGAAAAATCTGAGTAGCCTACCAATTAATGTTGTGGGGAAGGGGTTTATATCCAGAGGGCCAGATTGGAGTTTGGGGGGGGGGCAGATCCAGGCCCTTTGTAAATTCTCCATCTTTATTTTTAGGACTAGCTTTGTCTTTTTAGTACACAACTTAAAACATGCAAACAGCTTGCAAAGCTGGTTTGAAAGGGCACTATAATGAGGGCTGTTCCTGTCATGGAGCAGTATGAAAGAATGTGCTTCAAATAATATATAGAGCAAAGCTGATGGAATGTCTGGGAGCCGGTATTATGTCTATATGATTCAAGTAGTGAGAGAAAAAGGAATGCTGTTCCACATATACAAGGCAATACAGTGGAAAAGATAGCAGGGAGCTAATCAAAGCAATAGCAATCTACTTGTGGTAAACAAACATTGGAATCATCTCTAGTAAATGCGACATATATTGTATTAATTCGTCATAGGTACAAAGAACATCATGAGTACAACATATCACATATACATAATATATCTCAGGTAAGTACCAACATTATAAATGAACGAAAATAATGGCGGTGAGCAAGCTCGCACAAGCGGCAGCCAAGACGGGCTCAAGCGAGGAGAGTCAATGGTAAATAATGCAGGCACAGGTCCCGGACGCCTCTCCCAACCCGTAAATCTTCAAAATATATCACAGTGTGTAGAAAAGTCTCACGGAAATATCAGGGTGGGAGAAGGTCGTCCACGGGCCGACGAAAGGGGAGAAACGAAGGCGCGCGAGACCGTTTTATTAATTGTTGATGTATTTTATCTGTGGGCAGCTCTTGCCATGTGCAAACCGCCTCGAGTCGTCTTCGGGCTGAGAGGGGCGGTATAAAAATATAGTAAATAAATAAAAATAAATAAAATAATGATGAATGGAAGCCTAATTAAAGATAGACCTCTCTCGCCTTCTATATAAACCACATTATTTCCCAAGATAACAACACTATTTTGGGATTAGAATAAAAGTCATAGAATCATACCAGTTGAATGAACACACAAATGACTAAAATTTACAATAGTTAAAACTGCTTAAAATACCAACAACAAACATAATTTGGTCCATGGACCCCCATCTGTTAAATAGATAACATACAGGAGTTAATAGATCGCTTATGTCTAGGGAAATATACTATCCAGGCACATACTACACAGTGTCAGGTAATAACTAGACAATTTCACATAGATTCCATCTGAACATTAGGAAGAACTTCCTGACTGTGAGGGCTGTTCAGCAGTGGAACTCTCTTTCCCAGAATGTGGTGGAGGCTCCTTCTTTGGAGGCTTTTAAACAGAAGCTGGACGGCCATCTGTCGGGGGTGCACTGAATGCAATTTTCCTGCTTCTCGGCAGGGGGTTGGACTGGATGGCTCATGAGGTCTCTTCCAACTCTATGATTCTATATATATCATCTTTCGCCATCTCAAAAGATGTTGTGCTTGATTCTGGCCACCGCTCCACCTCGCTGCCAAAGATCTTCTTCGTAACTTCCTCCTTGGATTGAATCACAGGCATTCCTTCTGGGTGACTCAGAATACCTCCTCCGCTTTTTTAATGAGCAGTATCTATTTATCTAATCACGTTTGCTTTCGAACCGTTAGGTGGGTGAAAGCTGGACTAAAGGTCAGGAGCTCACCCTGACCCAGCTTCAAACTGGCAACCTTTCAACTAACAAGATTGATTACAGCTGGCTAAAGTCGGTTTCCAGAATTGGCCAAGCTGGTTGAGGCTTCTGGCAGTTGAAGTCCCAAACACCTAAAGGACTAAAGGTTTGGACATCACTGATCTGTTTGATATATTATTTATTAAACAACTGTTCAGTTTCATTTGCTAACATGAATGAAACGAGTGTATTAGCATCACCCAGCCTTTGCAATAGCTAGGTAGAAGCAACAGCTTAAGGTGCGAAATTATTATCTACTTCATTAAGAATATTCTCTGCCACACCACTCTTTTTTCATCAGTTATTTAGCACTTTAAGAGCTTAGAGGTCCTGTTGTATAGGAAAAATGTAGCAGCCCTGCAAACAGCTGCCTTCATAAGGGAATCAGCAGATAAAATGTAATAGCTTTACATACCAATACACTATAGGACAGACCATCCAAAGAAAGTCCACCAAGAGGCCGAAGACTGTCATTTTGATTAACTCAATAAAGCATGTACTTTCTCAAAGTTAACGATATGTTAAATTTTCAGCACTTATTACATATCTAACGGGGTTATCATTAATGCTTTGGTCTCTGAATGTAATTTCCAAGGTGTATGCCTTTGCTATAAACACAGCATATTGGATATTTTTCAATGAAATTATAGCTTACTAATCAGCATATATATTGCTTTTATGACATAATGAAAAATACAGCTACTATTCAGTGAATTCATCATGGGGAGTAATTAGCCAGAAATTGTGGTGCCATTTATGTAGAACTGACAAATCTTTGTCATTAGGGCAATGTTTTATATGGGTCAATATAAAAATTGGATTGTAAAAGATGTTTAAAATTAATAGGAGCCACATCAACTAGATATCTTTCACATTTAGAAAAGAAACAGATGTCTTAAGCCTGAGAATATATCAGATGAAAGCAGGATAATGGCCCATGAGAGCAAGATTTTCTATAGAAATTATAGGTATGAGAGACTTCTAGTGTAGATAAATCCCTTACCCCTCCCTAGACTTTATATCTGGGTCATGAAAGATGGTTTATTATTTATTTAAGCCATCTGTATTCATCCAATAGAGAGCAGAATGGCAAAGAGCAAGGCATATATACACGTTCCTGTAACCTGTGAGTACAAAGTGAAAGCCGAATAGATGGAAAAGCAGACAGGTCATTTTTCTTATTGGTCCTGCACAGTAGAGCAAGCTGGTGGACTGGCAATCTTTTCTGCACGCCTTAAAATAATCATTCTAAAGGAAGTTCAGGAAGAAATTGAACACAAACTTTGGAATCTTGTAAAGCAGTGGTTCTCAACCTGCGGGTCCACAGATGTTTTGGCCTTCAACTCCCAGAAATCCAAACAGCTAGTAAATTGGCTGGGATTTCTGGGAGTTGTAGGCCAAAACGCCTGGAGACCCATTGTTTTAAATGGTGACAATTGATACTTTTGTGTTTAAAAGCTCCAGTGTGACAATAGATTAGGTACAAGTCAGTTAAGTAGCTGTATTCCTAGACTTTACTTCTTTAACAGAAAATTTAATGAGCCAGGTGTATCTGCTCTCACCTTTTGTTTTGCTGTGCCAAGGGAGGGACTCTGGTTTACCTTGTCTGTTGCAAGCAAGCACATATTGCTACAGTAGTGTAGATTCCCATTGTTTCCCAGTTCAAGTTTACTGCATTTAATACAGCCCCATTACTGCAACTTCAAAAGTCTGTGGCTCTCTATTCTCACTCCATCATTGTGTTGATGCTTCTAAAAAAATTCTCTGCATCAGTGTTCCTCAAACTGTGCTCCTCCAGGTGTTTTGAACTTCAACTCCCAGAAATCCCAGTCAACTTACCAGCTGTTAGGAATTGTAGGAACTGAAGCCCAAAATATCTGGGGAAGCAGAGTTTGAGAAACTTTAAGTAAATGAGGAGGAAAAAGTGGCTGGGCGTGTGAAGTTTTTGTAAGAAGCTTCATTATCAGATTTTGTTGCCTTAGGTAAATCTGTATTTCTTAAGATTTTACTAGTTTAATGCCCCATGATCTTTTACACACTGAAGGTGCACACTTCCCAAGTACAAGTCCCAATGGACAGAGCAAGACTTTTTTTCAGTCAATCTGTATACAACTGCCTGTTTGTTGCCATTTAAACACTTCCCCCAAACATGGATCCAGGATTCTGTCACAATCACCGACTTAGAGCTGCCCCTTTAACACACACACGGAGACGTAGCAAAGGCTAACTATGTTTATTAAGTAAAACAAATCCAAAAATGCAATTCACTTAGAAAGTTCATAGGATAGAGCAATCAGCACGAAGCTGCAGTTCAGTAAGATAAGCAAAGTTCCAAAAGGTAGTTTCAAAAGCAAATGGTCAAAACTTGGCAAGGTAGTTTCAAAAGCAAATGGTCAAAAGCTTGGCAAGGCTCCCGGATTCAATCCGGAACAAAACAAGGAATCCGCACCAATGCGAATTAGATGCAAGGCAAGGTCTTGGTCCAAGGCGAGCCAAACTAGGCTCCAGGATTCACTCCGCTTCACACCCTTCAGATCAGATGTGGCCGGAGAACTGACGATCAGTTCCCACGTTCGGCCTGGAACCCCGACGATCTAGGGCCCGGCGTCTCCAGTCTCTACTTTCCGAACGGCGACGGTCTAGGGACAGATGCCAGCTCCTCCTGCCCTCCTCTATGTCTCTACGCCTGTTATGAGAACGGCCCCGCTCTGCCAGTTCCGTATCGCTATCTTCTTGAGAAGCAGCCTCCCCCGGAGATTCCCAGCCGCTAGCCTCCATCTGCTGCTCGGCCAGCTCTTGGGAACCTCGGCCGTTTGGGAATTCATAACTATCTGTTTCGCTGCCTCCCATGTCCACCTGGCCTGCTCCTTCCCCGAGAGAACGCTCCCACTCAAGATCCCAGGCTAAACTCTCTACAGGTGAACTGGGCAAAGGCACTGCGGACCAATCTTGCTCTGGGCCTTCCAACTCATCCTCCGAGTCCCCTCCAGCCTGTGCGGGTCCCAATGCCACCGGGACCCCCGGCGCCTCACCCCCCCCCCCCCAGTGGCACGAACGGGCCCATGGGTGCTACAGATTCTGTTGTAAATCATAGTATAATATAATGCCATGCAGCTCTCTTCTTGAACCTGGAATGGGGACCTATAGAACTGGAAATATGTGGTTTAAATTATTCCAGCTAGCTAATCTCTTTGGCTAAAGAGCTTCGCATATTCTCAGTGGAAATAGACACATGCCTCAAGAAAAGCAGAGGCTTTCAAGAAGAAAAGCGTGGACTCTCTCTTTAAGTAGCATATTATAACCAGCTGGCTGCACAGCATAAAACTTTATTACCTACATCATGTTAAGTACATTCAATTACGGTACTCATCTCCAAATAATGGAAGTGGTAAGAGTAGGCGGCCTTGGTAATTTGGGGAGCAATAAGACAGTTTGGGTAGTTTTATATTCATCCATCAGGTACGTGCTTCCTTTGAGCATGAGTCACCCTGTTAGCTCTGCATATATCATAAAGGTATGTCATAATATACCTAACCCTTCGGTGAAATCATTTGCCCTAAGAAAACACCTCATAGGACAAGATGTATTTTATTTAAGAGGCATGCTGCCTTTGCCAGGAGTCATTTCACAATAGTTGTCATATTAAAAACATCTTAGCCTCCCGTCTCACAAATGCTCTATTATTCCCATCCCACCCACCCACCCCAAAAAAAACCTGGCCACCCTGGCTGCACCCATAGTTCAGTTGTTAACCAGGGAGACACATTATATCTTATAGGACCACATACCACTTCCTTTGCAACAAAAAGGAGCAAATGTTGGCCATAATGATCTCTCAGAAGTAGGGGCCTTTTACTGTGATTTTAGTCCCAGTATATATTTTTTTAAAAAATAGAAAATAAGCAATACTCACTTCCTCTTTTTTTAAAAAAAAGGCTTGCAAAAAAGCCATGCCATGTCCAATAGACAACTGTGGGCAGAACTGATCCCAAGACAGTGTTCATCCCAATATGGATGAAAGCTGTGCCATACTCCTTCCTTACAATATTTTCCTACTGCAGTCACAATGTAGTGTGTGCTAATTTCCATCCTCATTGGCTCAAGCACCTCCATCCTCCCACAAGATTATATGTAGCTAGAAGGATGCAAGCCAAAGGTCTTAATAGAGTGCTACTTTAGTGTGTGTGTGTGTGTGTGTGTGTGTGTGTGTGTGTGTGTGTGTAGGCCATTTAAGCAAATACCTTCTCCGTTTGTTAAATATTATCCTTGTTTGCAACTGAATGTTTATCTCACCCCACTTCTTCCTCTGTTCCAGGCTATGTTTTATCGTGACCAAAAAGGCATCTTAACTAAAGGAAGCTCTCTGAATGTAATTTCAATAATGCTGAAAACAGCAGCTCTCCCATTACTGTGAAATACAGACAAGGAAAACACTAACTGCCTTGGTCAACACAATGATCACTAAATTGCACATTTAAATCTGATCTACACAGTGATGTACCACATCAAAATGGCCACATGATGGTAGTATATAGCCATCTAAGAAGTTGTTTTATTTCAGAAAATTACATAGCAATTTGCTATAATAACATTAACATTCAATCTTACACTATCATTGTTGGCAAGTCCTGGCTTAGTATTAATTTCAGCCATGTTAAGAAACATGAAAGATGCAAGATGATCAGCACCCAGTACCATCCTCTCAAATGGCAGATCCCAAGAAAAAGAATGAGACTGCAGTTTGATACTAGTGAAAACACTCAATTACAGACGTTTTATTAATATACATATAAAGTAGCAGGCTTCACATAAAAGAAAAGGTCTGAATTGTCATTAACAAGTTGGATGATACTATTTAGAGTTGCAAAGTACCTCCTTAAGTAAATGTTGTTTCAAGGATCACACTTCTGGAGCACAAGCTTAAGCAATGCAAATGCTAAACAGGCAAACTAGAAAGCAGACCCCTTTGAAATCAATAAGCTTCCTTTTAACAGTTTCTAGGATTAGTTAAAAGTAATGTTTTTGTCCTGGGTTAGGAACTTAATTAAATGACCCAAGTACTATATTTGACACTGGATGTTACCTATAATTTTAAAAAACTATCTGGTGATCCTTCCAAGATTCTGCCGGTCTCTTGTAGAATCCTAGATCAAAAGTAACAAACACCGAAATGCTAAGAACTATGCAACTTTAAGATAGATTTCTATATGAGAAACTATAGAAGAAAATGAGTTGTTGACTGAACTGAAAGTCTGTTACTGTGAAACTGATAAAAGTTTACCAGAATTCAATAAAAATAAAATCTTTTTCAATATTACAAAGGAGAGGGGAGATCAATTGTTATATCATCCAAGGTAAACAGGAAATCTTTAGTTGATTGCAGAGGATCTGACAGAGTATCTGAAACAACATTTTTAAAAACTCAGTCAGTATTTCAGGTTAGTTACATTCTGGTGGCTTTGATTGCTTTGAGACCTAGCATCAATTTTCTTTCAAGTCCCTATTATATGCATTCACTTAGTCATCCACATTTTGTCAACTCCTGCTGAGGAGCCATCAAATTGCTTCTGCTCCATTTGTTCAAGTCAAACTTATTCTGCACCTTTTCAGTACATTACAAGCCTTAACTTCGAAGAAAAAAAAGATAAATACCATACTTGCCATAGTCCCATGACATCAAAGGTTGGCTTATGGGTGCAGAGACTATGCTTGTGAATTGATTGGACGCTTTTTCAAACATCATGAGAGGAGCACCTGTCAGTGGCAGGTGGCTCAGCCTATGCTCCTCGGGAACTTCAAAACTCTCAAAGTCTGTTCAAATAAAACATCAACAGTTTAGTAAATATTTCCATTCCATTTTGAAGTAAAGACACTGACAAGCCCAACCCAATAGTAATGTTTAAAGTTTCCTCGATGTTTCACATTGCCCCATACAGAAATTCAATTTACCTCAGCAGCTTTGGCATGTCAGCAATAACATATCCTGTCATCTGTGTATGTGTGTGTGTGATACTCCAGTAATAATAATCAAGTTGTCACCCACATTTTGCCAAGAAAGGTGAAGCTGTACATTTTAAAAGTTATTACCTAGAGGATCATAGGGAAAGAAATTCTCCTTTTCTAGACAGTCTTCAGGAATCATGCTGCAGCCTTCAACTCGATTTGTACTCTTAGTAGCCTTGCAAAAATAAGGGGAAGTAGTTACGAAAAGCTCTGGGTTATACAGTCAATCCTCTACATTCATAGATACAAGAAAATTGAAAAACCATGAATATAGAAAAGTAAAACTTCCTTGTGGAGCTGGCACAATGGACAGAGATGTGTTGTGATGGGGAGAGAACCAATATTTCGTTTCTTTTAGTATAGTAGCTTGTGTTTTAATATTGCCATTTTATGTTAAATGATAAGCATGGGTTCCATCCCCCTATTTTCACCCATGATCGAAGAAAAACAATGACATTTCCCAGATTGTTTATATTCCCAATTAACAGGATGAGCAAAGCCATTTGGGCCACAGCTCTCCCTTCCCTGGGTTTAGTGCAAACTAAAGAATCCTCAACTATCTTTTGTTGAGACACTGCAAGGCAATAAAGTACACATAAAACACTTACTAAAACTATTTTTACCTTTTTTCCAAAATAAATATGTCAGTCACTAGGCATCATGTGTACATCTGACAGACTGGGGCACATCTTTGACTATGCCACACAGTTTGCCTGTATGTTGCGGTTGAGACTACCGTGATATTTTCACTTTTATTTATACTCAAGCGAGCTTTAATATTGGCACTACTGTTCCTTCAGTTTCAGAATGAGAGGAAATCCTACAGCACATTACCTTTTTTGCAGATAACTTCTTTTCTATAGGAGCCAGTTTTCTTGCTGGCAAAGGCTTATTCAAGCTTCCAAGGGCCTTCCTGGCTGACTGAGGGTTCACATTCCTCAGATTGACATTTGCTGTCCTTCCAACAAGTGGAGTCTTAGGGTGAGACTTTTCACCAAAGATCTTTGCTGAGGAAAGAAGCAAGCATCCAGCATGCTTAAGATTTAGAGTATCGACATCTTTTAATTGATGATATGTAGTATAGCAGAAGACAGGTGAACAAATGACAGTATGTAACAAAAATTGAAAAAAATTCTGCTCCTGGTTTGAAAGTGTTATTTCTTTTTTTGTGTGATGCTTCCTTTGAAAGTAATTGTTATTACTCCAGAAACTTCCCTTGTAGAGTTTCCTGCCACAAACTACAGTATTGAATTAGTTGACTCTGAGACATTCACTGAAAAACTATTTCAAAATGTGCCGCAAGATGTCACGCAAAAACAAAGATTCTACAGTTTAATAAACTTTTTCATGTTTTAATGATAGAAACAATTAGGAAATAACATTTATTACCCAGGAACAAAATAGTGTTTTTGATTGTTATCACTATCAATTTTGCCATCAAGGAAGATAACTGTGTTGCAATCCGGTTTCCAGAAAGCTACTCTAGCAGAGCTTCTTTAAGTGTTTCCACTCAGAACTCCTTTTGGACCAAGATATTTTTACGTAACCTTGTAAATATAAATAAAATAAGCATAAAAATCATTTGCAAGGATTACTAAATAAGTTGATTTTCTTTTTATTAAGAACAGCTGAAGCATTTTCTGCAGGGTCCACTGTAAACACCACACAACTGATGTTTATAAAAGTCTACTGCTACTGAGGTCTAGAAGTCAGGTGACAGCAGGGGAAACTGAAGAACAGCTCCCAGCTTCATCCGTTTACCATGGTTGGTCATGGGCTTTCACCCCACAAAGTTTCCCTACTATCCCTGGGGGAGTAGCACTGTGTCATATGATGGGCTCCAGCGGACTCTGTCCCAACAGTGTGCTAGGACAGGGGAAAAACCCACCTGATGAGGTCATAAGTGATGTTCAGAAACCTTTGACTGTTGCCAATTTTTTCAGGACTATTTAGGATAAGGACCCATAGTTTAAGGAGCCGTGCTCTAGAGCAATTAACACAAGCACTGTAGACTGCACCACTTGACCAGGTGAAAGCCTAGTGAGGGAAGAAATCTTCCAACTCTGCTCAGCTGTTATGACTTGCAAGGGAGAAAGTTTTCAGTGTAGGAGTACTACTGGAAGCTTCCTCATTGAAAGGCAGCCAATTTATAGTATGTGTCCCTTCTACCCATTTTTTCTTCTTTTTCTTGTTCAAAGTTTTCTTTCTACAACACTGCCTTCTTCCCATTGCGACTCTTTACACAAAAGCCTCACTAACTCCTTTTCAAGTGCCTCTTCTTAAAGCATATGTTTATTTTTCATCAAGGAACTCAAGATGCTACAGACAAAGTTCCCCAAAAGGAACATATTCAACAACTGATCAAATCCTCACTACCATTAAGTAATGTAGCTGCTTATGAAATGTGCAATTATGTACAAGATGTGAAAAATTAATGCATAGTTGACCACTATAAAGCATGAGAGTAACCACAGGGCGAGTAGGAATTTGCTTATTAAAGTTACTAGTACTTTCAAGCAAAGAGGCATATTAGCTCTTTTATATCAGCTTTACATTTGAATTAATGCATACTCACAAGGTGCTGGCAGGGGTCTGAGTCGGTCCTTAGAGGCAGTAACCATGCCAGCGTCACCATTTTCTTTGTCTATGTATATGTGCGTTGCCATTCCTTTTGCACCAGATGGTCCTAAAATAGACACCACAGCTGCAGTAGCACATCCTATACTGCTCACGTAACAATGCCTCACAAATATGACAGAGAACATGTTGTCTCCAGAACACCCAGCCAAGCTTCTTGGAGTCAAGGCAATCATTATTAGTTTGACCGACTGTTTAAGACTTGTGAGGTTTCCTTCTACTGAGCTGGAACAAACACTACAGTATTTGGTATAAGGAATTTTAAAAACGTTCACAACCCTCTAATCCAGGCATGGGCAAAAGTCGGCTCTCCAGGTGTTTTGGACTTCAACTCCCACAATTCCTAACCACCGGTTAGGAATTCCAACCAGCTATTAGGAATTGTGGGAGTTGAAGTCCAAAACACCTGGAAGGCAAAGTTTGCCCATACCTGCTCTAGTCACTTTCATCAGAAAAATGAAAGCTGGCAAGTTCATCAGTGTGGTACTTAGAATATTTAATTAAAAATGTAAATACATGATAAATACATGATCTCGAGGCTAGACTACTGTAACGCCCTTTACATTGGTCTTCCTTTGTCAGTCATCCGGAGGCTTAAACTGGTGCAGAATGCTGCAGCAAGACTCGTGGCTGGAGTACCGGCCAAGGCTCATATTACTCCAACCTTGCAGCGACTGCACTGGTTGCCAATTGAGCACCAGATCATCTTCAAAGTGTTGGTCTTGACCTTTAAGGCCTTGTATAGTCTGGGGCCGGTATACTTGAGGGACCGTCTACTCCCATATGTTCCCCAGAGATCCCTTCGATCTGAGGAACACAACCTTACAGATCCCTTCCCTGCGAACTATCCATTTGTCATCGACTAGGCAGAGGGCCTTCTCTGTTGTAGCACCGAGCCTTTGGAACACCTTGCCACCTGAAGTTTGAGCAATCACTGAACTACCGGCCTTTCGGAAAGCCTGAAAAACAGTTCTTTTCCGTCAGGCTTTTAATCTATAGCCACTCCTTGGTTATAAACTGATACTGCTAATCTGTTTTAATTGTTGCTGCCGATATTGCATGGTTTTACTGTAATGTTATAGGTAAACCGCCCTGAGCCAAATGGAAGGACGGTATCCAAATCGAAACAATAAATAAATAAATAAATAAATGTAAATTTGCAAATAAATACCTTTTTTTCAAAAGCAATTTTAAAAAGTACAGTGATCAAAGGTTTGTCATTTTGACTTATTTGAATACTTTCCATGAATCTGTGGTTTCAACAGTCACAAGATAGTAAAGAAGGCTTTTTTTACTAAAGCCAACAACATGCACTTTTGACGGATTATACAGTTTCTCCTGCCTGGGGCTATACTCACCCAAACTACACTCTCTCTGGAAGGAAGGCAACCAACTGCAGCAACACAGCCAAGCAACACCAGTCTATCCCAGTCGATATCTTTTGGAAAGAAATTTCAACCAACAGGAAGCAACTAGGAATTAAAGCGAAAACACAATTAAAGCCTAAACATTTATTCTTGTTCCCCCTCCATTATTTTGTATTTTACTATGCTGGATTGTATTTTTAGAAAAGCTTGGCCTCATGTTAGCCGCCCCAAGTCCCCATTGGGGAGATGGTGGCGAGGTATAAATAAAGGTTATTATTATTATTTTAGTGATACTTTATTTTTCATAGTTTTTGTTCTTACATTATACAAAATAAAGGTGCACTCCTGAATCTCAAAGCATTAAGCAGCATTCAATTAAAACAGCCCAAATGATGGTGGCAAGGTATAAATAAAGGTTATTATTATATTATTATATTATTGATACTTTATTTTAATAGTTTTTATTACATTATACAAAATAAAGGTGCACTCCTGAATCTCAAAGCATTAAGCAGCATTCAATTAAAACAGCCCAAATGATGGTGGCAAGGTATAAATAAAGGTTAGTATTATTATATTATTTTATTGATACTTTATTTTTCATAGTTTTTGTTATGACATTATACAAAATAAAGGTGCACTCCTGAATCTCAAAGCATTAAGCAGCATTCAATTAAAACAGCCCAAATGATGGTGGCAAGGTGTAAATCAAGGTTATTATTATTATTATATTATATTATATTGATACTTTATTTTAATAGTTTTTATTACATTATACAAAATAAAGGTGCACTCCTGAATCTCAAAGTATTAAGCAGCATTTAATTAAAACAGCCCAAATGAAGAGGGAGAGAAAAAACACCTGAAAACCCCACTAATTAATTCCCACCCAACTCACCTTGCCTTCAAAGTAAGTTTAACAGTCTAGCAGAGGAAACTGTTTTTAAATCGTTAACGTCGTACGTCATTGGCTGGTTCCCATCCTCACGAGACGCTCGCGATCCTGATTGGCTGTTTAGCTAAACCAATCGCAGCAGAGAAGAAGGGCGGGAGCGGAGTTTGCGCAGTCGGGAGTAAACCTGGGAAAACACTGCAAGTGTTACTGGCAGGAATATAGGCTGCACCCACAGCGTGGAATCCACACCATTTGATATCCCTTTAAGAGCTGTGGCTCAGTGCTATGGAGTCAAGGGAGTAGTACTTTGGCAAGGTACTCCTTGGCAGAGAAGGCTAAGAAGAGCCCTGGAAAACTACATCTCCCCTGGTTCCATAGCATTGAGTGTCAAACTGCTTTCGCCCTACAGTGTAGATCAGGCCTGGGCAAACTTTGGCCCTCCAGGTGTTTTGGACTCCAACTCCCACAATTCCTAACAGCCTACCGGCTGTTAGGAATTGTGGGAGTTGGAGTCCAAAACACCTGGAGGGCCCAAGTTTGCCCAGGCCTGGTGTGGATGCACCTTAGCAGATGCTGACCTGTGCAGCAATTCAGAGATAGCACTCTACAGTGCAGCTTGGAAAAGTTAATCTTGGATGCATCTACATTGCAGAATTAATGCAGCTTTGATACAGCTTTAACGGCCAGGGCTCAATGCTATGAGATCCTGGGAGTTGTGCTTTTACCTTCTCTGCCTCGCCAAACAACAAATCCCCAGGATGCCATAGCCATGGCAGTTAAAGTGGTATCAAACTGCATTATTTCTACAGTGAAGATGTGGCCTTTTTGGATTGCAAGTCCCCCAGCCAAGCATGACCAAAGGATGTTTGGGGAATTCTGGAAAAGCCTGTCAAAATATCCCCAAGTCATTAAATAATGAGGTTCCCTCAAAGGCAAGCTGAATGTGGAAAGCTACAAATCTCCAAATGGATAATGGCTTTGTGTGTTGGGGGACTTTAAAGCTCTTTCTGTTTTATGGCAACCCTAGGACCCCACATACCCGCACTGAACTGCATTATACGAGTGTGCTGACCATTATATAGCACTGTAGATGGCAAAAACAGATTAACATTACCAGGCGATCATATTTATTCGGAAACAATTCCCTTTGAATTCTATGGGGTTCTCACGTTGATGTCTAAGGCTCCTTCTACACTGCCATATAATCCATATTATCAAAGAGAAAGCAATCTGCTTTGAACTGAGTCTACACCACCATATAATCCAGTTCAGATCAAATAATCTGGATTTTATATAGCAGTGTAAAGGGGGCCTAAGGAAGTTATGCCTCGGGGCCCTTCCACACAGCCATAGAATCCAGAATATCAAGGCAGGTAATCCACAATATCTGCTTTGAACTGGAATATCTGAGTCCACACTTCCATATCCAATTCAATGTGGATTTTATACAGCTGTGTGGAAGGGGCCTCTGAGCTATCCTGAAGGGTAGATATGATTTCCCATCTCTGCAAGTAGTGATTCCTGCAGCTCTAATAACGTGTCAGTGATTGGGAACAGAACCAGCCCAGCTTTGTCATGTAAGCTACAACAGTATTCAGCAGGGAACCCACACTGTACAGTTACCACACTATGATTCCACTTTAATTGCCATTGATGGATCCTAGGCAGTCTTGCAATCCGATTAGTTGCTATAGTGCTATTATTCTACTTTAACTGCAACGTTCTGGGAAGTGTAATTTGGTGAAGCCTACAGCCCCTTCTACACAGCTCTATAAAATCCAGATTATCTGTTTTGATCTGGATTGGGGTGCTTTATGATTTTCCTGCTTCTTGGCAGGGGATTGGAGTGAATGGCCCATGAAGTCTCTCTCTTCGAACTCTGATCCTATGGATTATGAGGCAATGTAGTCTCATATAATACAGTTCAAATTAAATAATCTGGATTATTTGCTTTGATAATCTAGATCCGTGGTTCTCAAAATGGGCAGTACCGCCCCCTGGCGGTTGGAGGCTCTGAAGATTTTGGGGGGGACTGAGCCGTGTGTATGTGTATGCGGTTTCCAGGACTTTGTGCCGTGGGCGAAGATGAGGAGAGCAAGGGGGCGGGCGCTGGGAGTTTCCAGGGAGTGTCCCCTTGCTCTCCTCAACTCCGCCCACGGCGCACACGGCCAACAGGTATTACAACTGGCAGGCGCACACACTTACGCGCTTGTGAGTGTGTGCCTGCAAGTTGGAATACCTGGGCAGCCGTGGGCGGAGTTGAGGAGAGCAAGGGGGCGGGCGCTGCGGTTTCCAGGCAACGACTGCCCGGGCATTCCAACTTGCAGGAACACACACTCGCAGCGTCCGCTCTCTCTCATTACCTGGAGCTGCCATTAGTCTTCTTTTGTATATGGTGTATTCTCCCATTACTATGTATTGGCACCAGTATTGCAGTTGATGACTCCAACTGGCAAGATCACACTCAAGTAAAGTGACACCACACAAATCAAACTCATCAATGTCTCAGTCCATCTACTACTTGGGTCAAAATATTGGGTCATATAGTGATCTGTTTCCATATATCTTTCTGTTTAATTGCTATTTAGAAAATTTAAAAATTAATTTCTGGGGGGGCGGTGAGCAAATTTTTTTCTGGAAAGGGGGCGGTAGGCCAAAAAAGTTTGAGAACCACTGATCTATATTATATGGGGATTGGAGTGGACGGCCCACGAGGTCTCTTTCTTCCAACTCTATGATCGTATGGGTTACGTGGCAGTGTAGCCTCATATAATACAGTTCAAATCAAATAATCTGGATTATCTGCTTCAATAATCTGGATTATATGGTAGTGTAGAAGGGGCCTCTGTGTTCTCTGGCTGAGAATTCTCCCTCAGCTTGAATTTTCAAAGAATATAGCCATGGCCTTTAAGGTGAAATCCCAGGGTGGATATTTATTTATTTATTTATTGTTCAAACTTATACACCACCACTCCCCAAAGGCTCGGGACGGTTTGCAACAAACAATGCAATTAACAATAAAACAGATTTAAAAATCGACTTAGATCAGTTTAGCAGGATTCAAACGCTTGCCGATAAAGGTATGTTTTGCATGCCCCGCAGAAGGCTGGTAGTTCCCACAGGATCCGGACTTCGAAAGGCAAAGCGTTCCATAAGAAAGGGGCCACAGTCGTGAAGGCCCTGCGTCTAGTTGATGTTAAGCGAAGGGTTTTGAAATTGGGGATCTCTAGTAAGGCTAGATCTTCGGACCTAAGTGGTAGGGGGTGAGGCGGTCATATGGTGTTGTCACAGCAGCAGAAGTGGAATAAGAGTGCTGCCAATAATAGTGTGGTTCTAGTTTAGTCAGGGGAGCCCTGGCCGAAAAGCCGAAGGGCCCCTCCCTAAACTGCAAATCCCACAATTCCATTGGGCCTTTGGTTACCCTAGTGGTGCCCTTGCTATGACTGTGCATGCTCTTAAACCCAATCCTTTCCTACACGCAGCAGGAAGAGCTTAGCCCAGGCCTGGGCAAAGTTGGGCCTTTCAGGTGTTTTGGACTTCAACTCCCACAATTCCTCACAGCCTCAGGCCCCTTCCAAGGAATTGTGGCCTGAGAGTTGAAGTCCAAAACACCTGAAAGGCCCAACTTTGCCCAGGCCTGGGCTAAGCCATTCACTCTCTGCATTCAATCTGAGGAAGGCCAGCTGACTTGAAAGGGGGTGAATCGAGCACTGTCCCTTTAAGAAAGAAAAAAAAAGGAGGGGGAACGGATAGGGCCGCGCGCTGCATTGTGGGAAGCGGAAGTGAGGCCTGCTTCGTGTCGCAGCCTTACTAGCGTTGAGTGAAGGAGTGAAGGCGTTCGACTCCTGGGTGAGCCTGAGGGGCTTTGCCTGGTGTTTCCGGAAGCGGGGAGTGTTTGTGTGTTTGTGTATGTGTGCGTTGTGCCTTGCCTTCTTCTCCTGGGCTCTCCAATCCTTCTCCAAGCTACTCTTGTTTACACAACGGGCCTGATCCCTCGCTCTTGTTGTTGTCAAGTCAGTTCTGAGTCATGGCGACCTTAAAGCGAATCTGTCACGGGATTTCTGGGCAGAGAGGGGGCTTGGCTCTGCCTTCCTCTGAGGCTGAGAGAGTGTGACTTCTCCCAGGCCTCTCTGTGGATTTCTAGGGCTGAGTGGGGATTTGAATGAGTCTCCCAGCTGCACTGTAGAATTGATGCAGTTTGACACCGCGTTAACTGCCATGGCTCAGTGGGATGGAGTCCTGGGAGCTGTTGTTTCGAAAGGCTTCTGAACTCTGTGACAGAGACCTGGTCAAACTCTTGGCGTTACTTCGCGAGCGAAGATTCTTTAGGAAGGACTCATCCCACGCTTTTTACAAGCGCGTTGATTACTGCAAAGGCCAATCTGAGATGACCCGCAAGCTCAGGCTGGTGCAGAACACTGCCGCCCGGCTCCTGTCTGGCTGCCAGCTGCTTCCACATAACACCTGTTTTGCAAGATCTGCACTGGCTGCCAATTGAGCACGGATCACATTCAAAGTGTTGGTTCTTACCTTTAAGGCCTTACACGGCCTGGGGCCAGCGTATTTGAGGGACCGTGCCACCCCATATTGCCCTCCAAGATCACTTCGGTCTGAGGACTCCAATCTCCTGGAGATACCTTCAGCTAAACTGAAGACTGCTGCCGCTATAGCACCTTGTGGAAAGCCCTCCCGGTTAATGCAGAAGGACTTGCTCCCGGAACGGGCCTGTAAAACATACCTGTTTAAGGGCCTTTGGTGAGTAAGTCCCCCCATGCCCCGCCATCTATTCACTTCTGAGGACATCATTGTTTTAACTGTCTACTACTGTTGTTTTTAAATGTTTTTAACTGTTTATTGCCTGTACTTTACTGTGCCCTTCAGCTCCTGTAAGCCGCTGCGAGCCTCGGGGAGTCGGCGGCATAGAAGCTCGAATAATAAATAAATAAATAAATAAAAAGGCCAATCTGAGATAGGCAAGTTCAGTTGCAGAAAGCACAGCAGAAAGTCTCCTTGGCTGATGCTGTTTCCAAGTTGTGGTTCTTTCTGCGTTGTCGTTTCTCTTCGAGACTTGTTTGGCGTGTCTTCTCGAAAGAGACCGCAGCATTTATTTATTTTATTTATTTATTGGTTCGACTTAATATACCGCTCTCTCTGGAGCCCAGAGCAGTTTACAGAGTTAAGAACATAAGAAGAGCCATGCTGGATCGGACCTCAGCCCATCTAGTCCAGCATTCTGTATCACACAGTGGCCCACCAGTTGTACACGGGGATCTCGAGCAGAAGGGAGGGCCCACCTGCTCCCGACCCCCCACAACCAGTACCCAGGGAAATCCTGCCTACCTCTACCAACTCCGAGGTGGCACTTGAATGTCCTTAGATAATAGATAAAACACATAAAATGCAATAAAATACAATAAGACCAATTTAAAACCCCCAGTTAAAATCAGTTCCAGCAAACTGCGATGGCAGTAGAAATATGCTGGCAGCGGCACAACAGGATGCTGATAATACTCATTAGTTATGGGCCAAATGCCTGTCTAAATAGCCAGGTTTTTACGGCTCTGCGGAACGACATTAATTCCCGGATGGCTCGTAACTCTTCAGGGAGGGTGTTCCACAGAGTTGGCGCGGCTACGGCAAACGCCCTCTGCCGCGTGCTGGCAAGTCTATAGACCTTAATCCCAGGCACATCCAATAGATTGAGCCCCTCTGAGCGCAGTCATCTCCTGGGCACATAAGGGGTAAGCTGCTCCCTCAGGTACACTGGCCCCAAACCATATAAGGCCTTGAAAGTTAAAACTAACACCTTGAAAGTAACCCGGAATTCAATTGGAAGCCAGTGCAGTTCGCGCAAGAGTGGAGTCACGTGGGCAGATCTTGATGCTCCTGAGAGCAGACGTGCTGCAGCATTCTGCACCAGCTTGAGTTTCCGGATCGCCAACAAGCATTGTGGATAGTGCGTCTCCATGCCTCCCGATGTGAGGCCAAGGTGGACCATTGTTGGTGATCAATCTGGCCAAGCCTGAGATGTTGTTTCAGGGAGTCCTTGTATCTCTTTTTGCAGTGGTCCTCCATCCTAGAGAACTCGTGCCCTGCCCAGCACAGCTGTGCTCTCAATAGCGTGGCCTCAATGCTGGTGATCCCTGCTTGCTCAAGGACAGCAACATTAGTCACATAGTCGGCCCAGTGTATGGACTGAACATGGTTTTAATCTGGAATGAATGATTGCTAAGGCAAATGTTTTAATGTATTTTAATGTATCTTAACTGTTGAAGGGTTTTTTGGGGTTTTATATTGTTATTATGTAGGCATGATGAAGGTGTTTGAGAAGGGTAAACTCCTGAAATAAATAAATAAATAAATATTTAAGATTGTGTGAAGACAGCGCTGATGAAGGCGTTCGAGGAGTCGTAGGTGTTGGCGATAGGTGACCCATGTATCAGACCCATAGAGGAGAATAGACAGTACGATAGCTCTTGTCAAACTACAGATGTCGGTGAATGTGGTGTCATTGCACTAATCCTACAGTGTAAATACATCCTATGTTGCCATAGGTTTCTACAGCAACACTATAGTCACGAAAAGTCAGAAACATCTGCTGCAATACCGGGTGGGAGTGCCATATTGTTCGCAGCAGGGGACTCAGGGCGGATTACAATGTACATATACATGGCAAACATTCAATGACACAGACACACAGCACATATAGACAGACACTCAGAGGCTATTTAACATTCCAGCTTCTGGCCACCAGGCGAACTGTCGCTTCCTCATTCTTTGCATACTTCCTGGAGATTTTTATGGCCTCCTAAATCACTTAAATTAGCCTCCCCACAAAGTTTCCTACTTGACAGATGCAACTGTCTTTCGGGCTGCAAAGGTCGACAACAAGCTACACATTTTTGGTCGGGAGCTCACTCCGACCCAAGCTGGCTTCGAACTGATTACCTTTCGGTCAGTAGTGATCTTAATGCAGCTGACTCCCAGCCACCTGCGCCACAGTCCCGGTGCTGGGAGATGGGGGGAATTATAGAGGGATGTCTCTTTTGCAATGTAGAAGGGGATATAGGGGAGGGGATATAACAAGGATCAGTCACTATTCATGGCATCTCCCAAGGGAAATCATGAATTAAAAAAAAGTGTATTAGGCTACTTGTACATCTCCCACACTCATGACCTTTCGGTCAGTAGTGATCGTAATGCAGCTGACTCCCAGCTAGCTGCGCCACTGTCCAAATGCCCTAAAGGTGCCAGGTCCCACCTGGTTTTGGAAGTTAAGGAAGAACTCCAGCCCCAGTTAGGACTTGGATGGGAAAGCATTTAGAATTCTGGAAGAAATCCTATTCCTGATCGAGAGTCTTCCTTAATTTATAGCTTTTTATCGCCTGCCATTGATTTTGAAAGACCTCAAAACATAGTGGAAAAACCTATGTGTTGATGCCTTTAGGTTGATTTATGGTGTCAAACTGCATTAATTCTACAGATAAGATGTACCCAGGGACAACATTGTTGAGTTTTTAAAGTAGCAAATGTATTTAGTGTCTGAAACATCTATTTACAAAGGGATTTTTAGAAAACATCACAAGTGTAGATATGACCTTCTCAGCTCTGTTTCTTACCACAGTCTCCTTCAACAGCTGTCAAAAAGGCTAGTTAATGTTACAGCAGTGGTTCTCAACCTGTGGGTCCCCAGATGTTTTGGCCTGCAACTCACAGAAATCCTAACAGCTGGTTAAAGTGGCTGGGATTTCTGGGAGTTGTAGGGGACCCACAGGTTGAGAACCATTGCTCTGTATAGAGCATTCTTCCCTAAACTAGCTAGGAGGAATTCCTGGAAGACAAAATCATAAGCGGCAGGTAGACATGTGCAAATGTGAGCAGTCATAAGCATTTGGCATCTGGGACATTTATTCTAAATATGCTCCAATTTGTTTTACATTGTAGATTTCTTTGATCATAGTCTTTAAACAGATAGTAGTCTTTAAAAAATTACAAAGCTTTCACACTTAAATTAGTACTGACTTTTACAGCTTTCAAAAACTTGACTGTTAAGAAAATCAATGATGGTTGTTGCTGTTTTTAAAATGGTACTATATTCTGTGTCATGTCCACAGAATATCTGCTATAGGCACATATAAAAGTGTTTCACGTAGGATCACATAACCAAGCATAGTAGCTTAGATACTAAATAGGCTTATGTAACTAGCAGAACTGTAAAGGAGAGGTCTTTCCATCTCTGGTGCTTCAGCTCCTTACAGTTGGAAATGTATAGTAAGTATATAATACAGTCCTCAATATGTTGTTTTTCTCCATTAAAAACAGTTTCAAATGCCACATTGACCAATACTTGAAGAAAGTTCTTCAGTTGTTGATTAGAACAAATAAATGCTAGTTACGTAGTTAAAATAGATGAGGAAGAATTAAAACATCGTGGAGGTGATCGTGAAACTATTATCCCAGAGAATAATGTATTTATTATTATTTTAATTGCAATTGCAATGTCAACACAAAAGTAGGAAACCTGTTAGAAGTGTTAACAGCCTTCTCAAATGACAAAATACCAAAATAAACTCAAATGCTTGGTTGTTTACCTAGCTAGAAGGAAGTTCATTCCAATAACAGCAATAAATCTTATTAGAAAGAGAAATGCTATATCTTAACCTGTTGTATATGGCATTTTAACCATTCTTAACCTGTATTCATTTGTTTTATCTGTATAGGTTACTAGAAAAAAAAGACTATGGAGTCTGGGAGCATGGAAACGATAGCTACTAATCCTCCTGGTGGAGGTTCAAATGGCTTAGAAGAGCCTAAGAAAATGACAAGAGAGGATTGGAGAAAGAAGAAGGAGTTGGAAGAACAGCGAAAATTGGGCAATGCTCCAGCTGAAGTGGATGAAGAGGGAAAGTAAGACTTGTATAATTTGCTAAGTACAACATCTGCATATCTGCCAACTGGTCCCTGTTTCCTTCAAAAATTATGCATAGTTTATAATTTTAGGAATCCCTTCTCTGCAATTTTGGAGCTATAACTGAGAAACAGATTGCATCATTGTTTCTTTTTAACATTTGACCTTGTTGCAGTCAGGGACTAAAGAAACAAATGAAATGCCTGTCTTCCGCATTGTTGATTCTTCATTACACTTTGTAGCGCAAGCAGGCAGTTGAGAAATTGAGGGATTTTGGAATATGGGTTTTGTCAGTTTTTGAATCTTAAATCTTGTGAGTTTTAAAACCGTTAGTGAAGATTTTGGTGTAGTATAGTAGGAGACCTCCAAGGGCCATCCAGGGCCATCCAGTCCAATCTCCTTCTGCCATAAGGGGAAAATACAATCAAACCATTCCTCACAGATGGCCATTCAGCCTCTGATGATGATAATAATAATATTAATTACAATGGGTTCCTAGAATAGGAGACCTCCAAGGGCCATCCAGTCCTACCTCCTTCTGCCATAAGGGGAAAACACAATCAAAGCATTCCTCACAGATGACCATTCAGCCTCTGATGATGATGATAACAATAATAATAATAATTACAATGGGTTCCTAGAATAGGAGACCTCCAAGGGCCATCCAGTCCAATCTCCTTCTGCCATAAGGGGAAAACACAATCAAAGCATTCCTCACAGATGACCATTCAGCCTCTTATGATAATAATAATAATAATAATTACAATGGGTTCCTAGAATAGGAGACCTCCAAGGGCCATCCAGTCCAATCTCCTTCTGCCATAAGGGGAAAACACAATCAAAGCATTCCTCACAGATGACCATTCAGCCTCTGATGATAATAATAATAATAATAATTACAATGGGTTCCTAGAATAGGAGACCTCCAAGGGCCATCCAGTCCAATCTCCTTCTGCCATAAGGGGAAAACACAATCAAAGCATTCCTCACAGATGACCATTCAGCCTCTAATGATAATAATAATAATAATAATAATAATTACAATGGGTTCCTAGAATAGGAGACCTCCAAGGGCCATCCAGTCCAATCTCCTTCTGCCATAAGGGGAAAACACAATCAAAGCATTCCTCACAGATGACCATTCAGCCTCTAATGATAATAATAATAATAATTGCAATGGGTTCCTAGAATAGGAGACCTCCAAGGCCATCAGTCCATTCTCCTTCTGCCATAAAGGAAAACACAATCAAAGCATTCCTCACAGATGACCATTCAGCCTCTGATGATAATAATAATAATAATAATTACAATGGGTTCCTAGAATAGGAGACCTCCAAGGGCCATCCAGTCCAATCTCCTTCTGCCATAAGGGGAAAACACAATCAAAGCATTCCTCACAGATGACCATTCAGCCTCTGATGATAATAATAATAATAATAATTAAAAATGGGTTCCTAGAATAGGAGACCTCCAAGGGCCATCCAGTCCAATCTCCTTCTGCCATAAGGGGAAAACACAATCAAAGCATTCCTCACAGATGACCATTCAGCCTCTAATGATAATAATAATAATAATAATTACAATGGGTTCCTAGAATAGGAGACCTCCAAGGGCCATCCAGTCCAATCTCCTTCTGCCATAAAGGGAAAACACAATCAAAGCATTCCTCACAGATGACCATTCAGCCTCTGATGATGATGATAATAATAATAATAATAATAATAATAATTACAATGGGTTCCTAGAATAGGAGACCTCCAAGGGCCATCCAGTCCAATCTTCTGCCATAAGGGGAAAACACAATCAAAACATTCCTCAGCCATGTTGAATCAAACCTAAACTCTCATGAGAGCAACAGAAAGTACTGAACCTTGAGTTTGGGAGTTGTAGTTCTCCTCCATCCAGAGAGCACTGTGGACTCAAATAATGATGGATCAGGACCAAACTTGGCACGAAGCCTCAGAAGAGGAGGAAGCCGGAAAGGGAATGGATGAGCACCCCCCCCGTGCTCCGAACTCGGCCCCGCCCCTTTTTCGCTCTGGCCACGCCCCCTCTCGCTTGGTGGTAAAGGGAAGGAATGAAAGGGGGAAAGAGAGAGAGAAGGAGGGAGGGAGAGACAGGGGGGAGGGAGGGAGAGACAGGGGGAGGGAGGGAAGTAGGAGGAGGAGGAGGAAGAGAGCCTGCTCCTCCTCCCTGCCCCGCCCCTCACACACACCCCGCTGCGAAAATAAATAAATAAAAAATATCCAAAAAAATATTCCAAAAAATATTTTAAATTTTTTTTAAAAAAATCTTAAAAAGCAGATATCTTGCAGGCGGGTAGGGGGCCGTGGGGAAGGGGCTGGGGGCCGTATACGGCCTGGGGGCCGCCAGTTGGACAGCCCTGGTGTAGTATTTCTCTGTTGATGCTTGTTAGGTTCAGTGAAGCTTACTTTCCAGTATATTTGTGTAGAACTGAAGCATGTATCAACAAACCCCCTCCTAGTGCAAACACTGACAATTTATCTTTTCTAAGTGAAGTATCCCAAGATGGGATCCAAGATGCTTCTTGGTAGGGGGTTGGACTGGATGGCCCACGAGGTCTCTTCCAACTCAATGATTCTATGGCCGCTTCCATGTTGCTATCTTGGGATGCTTGGGAGAGCAGTCATTTCCCCCTAATATAGAAGTTAATCATTCTCAAATCTTGATAACCTCAGACAAAAGTTTGGCAACAACTGAAGTCACACTGGGATTCTTCTAATAACAACATTATTATCCTTGTGGAGCTCTCAATGACACCTGGGACAGCAAGTGCAACCATAGGGAATAGCTGGAGACTTATCTGGCTTTTGTCCAGGTCTCCACCAAGATATAAATTTCTGTCTTGGGGGGGCTGCCACATTGATAATATGTGTTCAGGTGGATTTTTGACATTGTGCAATTAAAACTGAATTCTGATCTTGGTGACCCAAAAATTGATGGTGATGGTATTGGTATGAACTGGACTCACATCGTAGTAACTCACTAACAACTTTTCAGCCAAATGTTTTCTTCAATACTTTTCCAAAGAATAGGAACACTTAGTGATTTTATGTCACTGTTCTTGTCACTAAGGGCCCTTCTACACAGCCATATAACCCAGAATATCAAGGCAGGTAATCCACAATATCTTCTTTGAACTGGATTATCTGAGTCCACACTGCCATATAATCCAGTTCAATGTGGATTTTATACAGCTGTGTGGAAGGGGCCTAAGGCATTCTCAAAATGTTAAAGTCAGCTTCTCTGACTTTGTAAAACGGCAAGATGTGTTAATAGTAGCGGTGCCTTGCTTGTTCCTTCAGAAGTAAGTCCTGCCATTTGAATGGGCCTCCTCCCTGGTAAGTGTATAAAATGAACAATTTTCTGAGCAATGTTTTTCTTTTAATATCAGGGACATCAACCCTCATATTCCTCAGTACATTTCTTCAGTGCCCTGGTATATTGATCCTTCCAAAAGGCCCACACTGAAGCATCAGCGACCTCAGCCAGAGAAGCAGCAGGAATTTACATTTTTAGGGGAGTGGTACAAGCGAGGAGTCAAAGAGGTAGGTCACAGTGTGTGGTAAGGGAACAATAGGGCATTAAAATATGAACATATGCTCTCACCAGCTTGCTGTATGTTTTTTTTTTACTCAATCTTGGCATTCAAAAGATTGCATTAGATTATAGTTTGTCATGCGTCCCAAGTACAAAATGTTGTAGAATAATTTTATAGCAGATGGTTGTTGGGTGATATTTTGAGCTAAGGATATAATTGCATGCAGTTAGCATTTTAGCACAATTGAATTTGTATAGCCAAGCTGTTGCTTTTTGGGGTCACATTGGTATTATCTTTTTTTTTCATTGTCAGGAGGGGAAAACTTAATGTACAGTTGCTTTGAAATATTAATATGTGTTTGCTTTTAGAGTTCTGTGGCAACTAAGTACCGCAAAGGAGCTTGTGAGAACTGTGGTGCATTAACACACAAGAAAAAAGATTGTCTGGAGGTAAACATTACAAGTTACTGTTACTCATTTAATTGGTTTAATCACTTTGCAGATATCAGTATAAAGTACTAGGATCAAGTTTAATCACAGATCTAGTTATAATTTAAAATAGTTGTTAAAATGTTCTTATTTTCGAATGCTGTTTCTTTTCTTAAGTTCCTGGTTACTTTTTTAAAAAGTAGCTGCTCTAAACAAAAATCATTAATTCACCACCTGAGGACATACATTGGGAAGGCCAAAATGCATTCCAATTCTTATCTGGATAGGAATCTGGAGAAGCAGAAAGTATCTTTTGATTAAAATTGAGATATATAGTTTTTCACATTTAAAAATAAACTTAAATCAACTAAAGCAAACCGTTTGACTTAATGAGAATCAGGTGAATGTTGACTTACCGTTCAGCAACTGATTCAGTGTTTGTACACTAGTTGGCCTAGCAATTTAAAAAAAACTAAAGAGTTTCCCCAGAAGAATGTCTCTTTGAGCTAGACTTTTAAGTATCACAAATCCAAAGGATGAACCTTACCCTTTTATGTTGACAGAAAGCAGAAAACACTTTCTCTTCAGGAAGGCAATTGATCAGTAAATGTGTTGTTACATGATGGCTGAAATAATGCCTTAAGAAATGGGCCAGCGCTGTGTTATACCAGTTCCCTTTGGCCCTCAGGACCAGCTATGTTTATGCTCCTGTGATAGATTATTTTTTTCTGGAAGAACTGAAGCTTCTGCCCTCTGATGATGGGAAATCAAGCCTATTCTTATATGTCATTCCAGTGGTGTTGGCACTTCCATGTATAGTGGATCACATTAGGCTGAAAGACCACATAGTTACCTTATCATGCCAGAGTTGAAGTAACCAGTGGTCACTTGCTTCTGAAGGAACTATATTTTGCATGTTCCCCATGTCATTTACTTGTCTCTATAGCTAGCAATGCAATATGAATGCTGATCACATGGACATCACAAACACATAGCCAGTGAAAAATATCAGCTGCGATATTGGTAAAGAAGAATGTACAGGAGAGATACATTCAATATTGTGTGATGTTGAAGAGAATATTTATTGTTTCATTATACTCTACCATCAGACTTCAGATTCCATTCCAAAACCAGGGATAGATTTGTGATATTTTGCTCCCCACAGAGACCTAGAAGAGTAGGAGCAAAATACACAGGAACTAACATTGCCCCAGATGAACATGATCAGCCTCAGTTGATGTTTGATTATGATGGGAAACGAGACCGATGGAATGGCTACAATCCAGAGGAACACATGAAAATTGTGGAAGAATATTCCAAAGTTGATCTAGTAAGTAGGTGTTTCTTTCATAGAGATTGCTAAGTGATGCACCTATTGAGCAGGTATAACATGAACCAACACAAAAGTCTGGTAGGTTGCTTTTGTATACAACATTTAATTAATTCTTGTTCATGTACACAGATATGAAAACAATTCTAGTAATCTTATACTGAATGAGACCCATCTAGCTCAGTATTGTCTCCACTGATGGGCAGCTTTCCAGAATTTCAGACATGAGTCCTTCCATCTTTCTTGAAGATGCCAAATTCCACCCTAGAATTAGTAAAATTGATAACTTTGCATTTTAGATATATTAGATAGTAGTGAATGATATTATCAGTAAACTGATTTTTGGTTTGCATGCTATAGATGTAATGTTAGCTCAATACATATTTTATCATCTTTAATCATAATTCAACCCTAATTGTGTTCTGAGATTAATTATAGCCACAGTTTCCTTGAAAACCAGAAGTTGGAGTTATACTTCAATTCCCTTAAATTGCTCCCAAGTGTCAATGAACTTTCTGGAATAGTGTATGAGGACAGGGGGTCGCAGCACAATAAGGAAATGGGGAGAATTTGTCAGAACTCTGTTGAAAAGAAGGTGCTCAAACATTTTTTTGGTTGAAGCCTCAGTTTTGAAAGAATCTGGTTTCAGCTGACTACAAAGTACAAATCATTGTTAACCAATACCACGGTAAAATCAAGGAAAGGAAGAAAGGGTAGCTTTCAGATCAAATATCTAGCAAAGGATACACTCTAAAGATAAACCACTACTAAATAAAACATGGATTTTACCCTCCTCTAATGACGGATGATTCTGGAGTGTTTAAAAGCAATCCTGTGAAGTGTCTGAATGCATGTGGATAGTAATCCTGGTTTCCTTTTAATAGGCTAAACGTACTTTGAAAGCACAGAAACTGCAGGAAGAGCTTGCTTCAGGGAAACTGACAGAACAAGTGGTAAGTGAAGTGGAAGGAAGGGGAAATATTTTGAGAAAGTAGCATTAATAATGAACTAACATTGTTGTTGAAGCCTTTCATGGCCGGAATCACTGAGTTGCTGTGAGTTTTCCGGGCTGTATGATCACGTTCCAGAAACATTCTCTCCTGACGTTTTGCCCATATATATGGCAGGCATTAGAGTTGGATAGGTTCATTT
Source organism: Anolis apletophallus (assembly GCA_030556195.1). Lineage (NCBI taxonomy): Eukaryota > Metazoa > Chordata > Lepidosauria > Squamata > Anolidae > Anolis > Anolis apletophallus. The sequence continues at coordinate 102,048,032 of JARBWK010000001.1, forward strand.
GGAAGAGACTGAAATTCAGAATAAAATATACGAATTTGGACATCCGATGCAGTTTCGAACCATGCGGGAGGGGGGAATCCAAATTTGAGCCATTTACCTTTTTTCCGGAAATAATCCTATAATGTTGGGATGTCTCCCAAGATTATTTTAATTTTCACAAACATTAAGCAACTTTGGTAAAGGGAATTTTTAAAATATTATGCCTTCCACGCCAAGTCCAGACCCCAGCCAATGGTAGAGTCCAGACCCCCAATGGTAGAGACGCCAAAAGGCCCTTCTGTTAAACTACATTTCCCACAATGTTTGCCTGCTCATTAGCCAAAATGGCTGAAGGACCCGAAAATAGCTGTCTGTAGCAGTCTTCGTCTAAATATAAAATAAATTGATTGAATCTACAAAGGTGTCTAAAGAAGGCAGCAAAGCAATAAGCAACTTTTGCAAAGCCAAGAGAACATAAACTACTTAAAAAACAATCATTTTACATTTCCCTGAATGCCATGAACAAGGCACTGGGGTAGCCAGCCAAAGCCAGCCAGCCCTTTACAGCCAGTAAGTAATGATAAAATAAAACGATTGATTGCATTGTATCTGCAAAAAGGAATAGACAGATGGATGTGTCTTGAGGATCCCCTCTAACTCAATAGAGGAAGCAAATGAATGTCAGGAGAGTTTGGATGGTGCCTTTCTGTCCAGAAGAAGGGGGTCAGTCCCTTGATGGAATCTGTACTACGATTTCTGTTCTCCACCCATTTAACACAGTTTGTGCCACACAAACAACGTTTCTGGGGTAGAACAACTACTTTAAAAGTAAAGACCACCCAATAAAACAGGAAATAACACTTTCAAACCAGGAACAGATTTTCTTTATTAATAAAAAAATAAAAACTTTGAAAATTCTTCAAAAATCTATGGATAAGTCAAAGGTTATGCAATATGGTGAGCTAACAGTGGTCCATGTGTTCTACCACTGTAGCAAGTTTCATCAGGGTTGGTCTAAAAATGAGGGAGGGAGAATCCCCTGAAGTTTCTTCAGTGCCAGTTCTGGGTTTTTTTCCTACTGCGCATGTGTGTCTGCCATTAACGAATCAATTAGGCAGTTTCGTAAAGTTTTGATTTTTTTTTAAGTCCGGAAGTGACTTTAGAATTGAACCACCACTGCCCCCTACATCTGAGACAAGTTTTGAACCATTTTTTTTATCAACCAAGTCTAGCAAGCATCCTAAGACGATGCCTGCCATAGATGTGGGCAAAACGTCAGGAGAGAATGCTTCTGGAACATAGCCATACAGCTGTGAAAACTCACAACATTTTAATTGTCTCATTAAAATTATATCTTTATAATCACTAATTTGCTAATAATCCATAGTTTAGGAATATATTAATTTTTAACTTGATTGTCAAAGCCATTTATTTAAAAGTACAGGTATGCAATATTTTATTTGTAGCTTGAGAAACGAATAAACTTGAAACAATTCCTATCCATATGATCTCTTTCTTTGGGACATCTTGCATCATTAAAATTCAAGCTGGTAGCCTGTTTTCCATTGCCTTTTAAATTCCGTTACATATATTTTCTTTAAATAGCAGATTTGCTCCATCTCAGAAAAGTTACTCTTTTTAATGTCTCCTACAATTTTGCTATGTAATTTTGTTTGTATTATGCCGATACGTTTGTGTTTTTGGCTGCAGAACTCCCCACGACATCGATGGGATGAAGAAGAACCAAATTCACAGACGGTAAGAAATGTACCCCCCTAAAAACTGTTTTTGGACTTACTATATCATGTTCTGGGGGTTCTTTGATTTCTTTATTTTTAATATGTTTCTTATTTATACAGATCTAACAAGAACATATTTGCTATCCTTTCAGTTGCCTTCAACTCCCTGGGTAGTTGGAGGCAGGTTTAGGAAAAGTTTAGTATCCAGTTCTGGTACTCCTGGCCTGAGAAAATGTGTGGCGTGACACTAACATTGTCTTTGGCAAATCAGATCATATCATACCTTTAGAAGCTTGGATCCATCAGTTGTCTCCCACAGGCAAAAGGGCCCTTTCATTCATGGACACCATGTGATCTAATGGTACATTTCTGCTTGTGAGATAAAGGAAGTAATATTTTATTGGTTCCAGTCTCCTCCTGCACTTGTCCTCTGTGTGCTCCAAAAATCTATTTTGAAGGTTTAGAGCAGAGCTTTCCAACCTGTGTGTCACAATTGTTAGTGTATCGGCTGCAGTGTGTAGGTATGTTGCGTGGATGTAACAAGAAATCTCTAAGTCTATGTGAAATAAGCACATATTTCTAAAAATACATAAATGAAAGGTTTTCATGACATATGTTGTGTACCCATATATTTCATTATTACAATGTATGCATGAGTCCACATCTCTTATAAGGAGTTGGTTTAACCTCCGGTTTGCTAGTAATACTGAATTATTGTGACACACAATGTTACATGTCTAAAAAATGTGTCACCAATATGAAATGTTGGGAAAGCTCTGTTTTAGAGGATCCCTAAGGAGCAGGGAAAGATGGTCCAACTGGATTCAGAGTCGCTTAGATTTCTTCTTCCCTCCTGGCTCTAGCCAGAATGTCCCCACCAACAAACATTGCATCTAACCTTATTTTTATTTATATATTTATTTATTTTGAGATTTATTAGTCTCCCATCCCAGGTGGCTCTGGGCGATTTACAATAAAACACACAGTTAAATATCTAAAACATCTAAACTATTAAACGATCTAAACATTTCCTCAATCTAAACAGTTTTATGCCATACATATGCTGATTCTTATGTAACTGTGCTCTTATTTGACGAGTATTTAGCCAACTATGCTTACTCTTGAATTAATAAAACCACAGAGATATTTTGCATGTAACTAAAAGCCTTTACATATGAGGTCAACTGCATGAGCATTGGCTTCCTGTCACTCTATTGCTTAATATTTCTCACTGTTTTTCAGGAAAGAGATCATAACAGTGAAGGAGAAGATGAGGACAAATATGCAGATGACATTGATATGCCTGGACAAAACTTTGATTCCAAAAGGCGCATTACAGTCCGAAACCTTCGTATTCGGGAAGATACTGCTAAAGTAAGTTACTATCCTCCATGTTGTTCTTTTCATCGTTTTAATTCCTTACTATAATTTTTATTCCAAGCTATAATTACTGTTACTATAGAGGCAGTAATGAGAACAGGTATTTCTCAATGAGCACTGTTTCTGCCGCCACAGATCCACAGACACAATACGCTGTAAAAGCACTGAGACAGCTTCTGATAAGTACCTTCTCCATCCTTCCCAGAAGCACTGGGACTGAAGGAAAAGGAGAATCTTGGTAAAGCCATTCCTGGATTGGAAACTAGAGCTATCGGTCACACAGCAACAAAATGGCATTTGTCTTATATGGGGATCATAGAAAGACTGTATCTATTTTGGAACAATGTGTTGTCTATTTTTGGCCCCATCAACACTGCCATATATTGCAATTTCAGAATGGACTTTAACTACATTGACCTGGATTATATAATAGTGTAGACTCATAAATCCAGTTAAACTGCATTCTGAAACTACATTATATGGCAGTGTAGATGAGGGCCTCAGTATTCCTCTGAACTGATCCCTGAGTTTTGACAGGAGCCTATTCAGTGGATCAGCCTTTTGTGCAAGCTCTAAATTTCTCCATTGGAGAAAAAGGACTTCTGGATTCATGCAGAGATTCCACACCACTAGTAAAAATGGAATTTAATTCAAAATAGAGGGAGTGGAATTTGCTTCATCATCACTTGAAAAAATCCTCTAATTTTCATGCATAGCTGTAAAGTTAAATATCTTTCTTTTAATGGGCTTTATTAAAATGTGCAAGAGGTAAATTATAATTGCCTCCAGGTAAGTACAGATAGAGCCATTTACTCGTCCACCATCCATCCTGCCTACTTGTATGTGAATTTTTTCTAAGAATTTTTCATGGTAGATAAACTGCAGCTATCAGAAATTGCATTGCCTTTTTTTAGAGAGAGAGCCCAAAAGACAGAACTGTAGCTCCTTTTTTGCCTCTTCTGCAATAGAGCATACCTTCTAAAACAGCTGAATGGTAGCTGGTTAATGTGAAATAGTAACTATTGCAGGACATTGGAGTGCACCCCATTTTAAAGAGCCTGGGTACATTTTAAGATATTGGTGTGACATTTTGACCATTAGATGTGGCTTCTTAAGAAACATTGGGCAATATTTTGTGCAACCCTTGCTTTAGATGAGTTGTGATTTCAGAATAATTCTGTTGTGCAGAATTGTATCACCTTATCAAAATTGTGGTCATATTTTCTGACGCAGTGTTTCAAGTTAGCATTCCCATGTTTTTACAGTACTTGCGGAATCTAGACCCCAACTCTGCCTACTATGACCCCAAAACCAGAGCGATGAGAGAGAATCCATACGCCAATGCAGGGAAGAATCCAGATGAGTAAGTCTATTATTAGCTTGATTCAGTAATTTAATAAAGGAGATATGTTTTGGATTGGACTGTCCCTTTAGCACATGGCCATTACCACCAGTTATATTAAGGGAAGGATCTCAGCAATGTGTGTGCATCTGCATCATGTGTGTCTGTATGCGCATCTGCACACAAAGACCATCTCAAGCTCCTACTTCCTCCAGACTGCCCCTCCAAGTGCTACTTCCACCCGTTATGCCAGGCATGTGCAAACTGTGGTCCTCCAGGTGTTTTGGACTTCAACTCCCCCAATTCCTAGCAGCCTACTGGCTGTTAGGAATTGTGCCAGTTGAAATCCAAAACACATGGAGGACCGAAGTTTGCCCATACGTGAATTATGCTGTAGTAAAGTTTCTTACAGATTGTTATTTCTAATAATGCTTATAGTGGCTTTTTAATGAATTATTATTCTATTTAATGTTGTTGTTGCTGTATCACTTGTAAGCTCCTGTAGCAGGATTTGTCTTTTGTAACAAATTAACATTGTAACAAATCTAAATGAATTAAATTGTGCATTTTTGAAAGCATAAATATTTTCTTACCAGAGAAATTGTATGTATCAGTATCAGATAATATAAAATTGAAATAGTATTTAATTCATATTTTTAATCATCTTAGGGTTGGTAGGGTTAACCTCTGTCTCTGAATCAGGATAGGCAAAATGGCTCATCAATGTTATTTTTTGCAGCCCTTGGCTCTTCTTCAAGCTCAATTGGGACATCTTTTTGGCCTCAAAAAGGCTGGCAATTTATCTTTTTAAATGTAAGCCCCCCCCCAAATTATTTGCTTTTGACACCCATTATTTGCTTTTGACTTTGGCAGTCTGCCCTGACTCCACAGAATGTCAGCCAGAAAACTGGCTCCACAGCATTTGCTCATTCTTCTCATTCCTCAGTTAAATTTATGCATAGGGGCTTGAAAGATGGAGGAGGCCTGTTGGGGAGCCCTGATGGAGGCCGGCTATGTTTCTCATGCTTTGTTTCCACAGTTGATGATGGTATAACTTACCCTTATTTGTAAACATGGAAAAAAATGTCATATACAGTAATTTTGCCCAGAGACACACCAAGAAACTGCTCTTCACAGGGTGTTGAGAGCCAGTGACATGGTGTTGACAGCCAGTTGCTTATTTAAGCCATTTTTACATTTCTGTCAACGTGGAAAAGAGTCCTTCTGGTTCAGTGGATCTCAACCTGTGGGTTCCTATTTGTTTTGACTTACAACTCCCAGAAATCCTAACAGCTGGTAAACTGGCTGGGATTTCTGGGAGTTGTAGGCCAAAGCACCTGGGGACCCACAGGTTGAGAACCACTATTCTAGTTAAATGCATCATGAGAAATACAGTGAATTCTAATGCTGTGTCAATAACAAGCAAAAAAAATCTGTTACTATGTTATCATAATCAGTAGGACAGCCATTGCACTGCATATGTCTGTACAAGGCAACAGTACTGTCTACTTAAAAGGCCAAATGCTGTCTTTTTTTTCAGAGTTAGTTACGCGGGGGATAACTTCGTTCGTTACAGTGGGGCTACCATTTCTATGGCACAAACTCAGTGTAAGTACTATTTCTAACAGGTTAGCATCTCCACACACTTTTTCACTTTGAGTCTGTGTTGGGAAATGGGGGGAATTATAGGGTGATGTCTCTTTTGCAATGTAGAAGGGGATATAGGGGAGGGTATATAACAAGGATCAGTCACCATTCATTACATCTCCCAAGGAAAATCATGAATTTTAAAAATGTGTATCACTTGTACATCTCCCACGCCTTTTAATGCTTAACCACCTTTCAGGGGTGAAAGTGGGAGTGTATACTGGACTCTCAGTATCTGCTGTGATTTGGTCCCAGGCTCCCCTGTGGATACCAAAATCTCTGGATACTCAAGTCCTGTTATATACAGTGCCATATTAAAATGGCATGCCTTATATCAAATTGCAAACAATTCAAATGAATGCTGGAAAGAGCCTGAGGATCTGTGAAATGGTGAGAGGTTACAGCAGTGTAATGCTTGGCACACAACAAAATCAAGATTTGCTTTTTGGATTTTTAATATATAATTTTGAGCTGTGTTTGGTGGAATCCATGGATACAGAACCCGTGGATACAGAGGGCCAATTGTACATGCTCCTAAAGCATGTTGGCTGCAGAGAACAGCATGTAGTGGTGTGATTGATCAGTCATTTAGAGAAAGGAGTTAACCGTTTGCTTCCCTTCAGCATAAAATGAGTTTCTAATACCCACATATCCTCCAAGCCGAGATTTGCCTCTTAAGCTGGAAGTGGGAAAGACCTTGGAGAAGGCATCTTCTCCAAGCCAATGCACCTTCTTCTCCCAGTTCCTAGAGTAGAAGGGCATTGGGCCAACAGTGGCTGCTGTCCTTGGAGCTGACTGTATAGGGTGAGTCTCCAAGGGACACATGGTTAGTATTCTGGGGTCAAGAAGCATTTCTGGAGGAGAAGCAAAACTAAAAGGAGAAACCATCTTCTCTTTGCTATGCTATATCTACACCATTCCCACCCACTTAGCAACGTATTTTATATTGGAGGTTGAACTCTTATTTATCTTATTCTTATCTTAAATATCTATCTGATATATATCTCAGAAGAGCTGAATATATTTCCTTATTCTAATCTCCATAGTATTTGCCTGGGAGGCCTATGAAAAAGGTTCTGAAGTTCACCTTCAGGCAGACCCTACAAAGCTAGAACTCTTGTACAAATCCTTCAAAGTGAAGAAAGAAGACTTTAAGGAGCAACAGAAAGAAAGCATCCTAGAGAGGGTAGGTACTTGGTGATCATGAAGATGTCTTTTTAGCAAAATAATGTGTGTATTTTAGCATTAGAGTTCTGGAAAAAATCAAATAACAAAATATTTGTTAAAAAATAGATCTATGTGCATCATTATGGTTTTTCAATGGAATTAATTTATTATGGTCTTGGACTGGAAATTCTAAACTTCAGGTTCATTTACTGAAGAAAAAAACAGTATACTGCTGTATTGCAGTGAATTATATTGAATGAATAGACATTTAGAAGAAGCCTCTCTTAAATGAAACCAGACATAGAGGCATAAATAAAAACACTGTAGTGTTTGTAGTGCATGTTGACTAGAACTTTACTAAAGCTTTTTCAAAATGTCTTTTCCTAGTATGGTGGAGAAGAACATCTGGATGCCCCACCATCCGAATTACTGCTTGCTCAGACAGAAGATTATGTGGAATATTCTAGGCATGGAACAGTCATTAAAGGGCAAGACAAGGCTATTGCTCGGTCTAAATATGAGGAAGATGTTCTGATCAACAATCATATGGTACAAGAGATTTTAAATAAGGCTGGATTCTGAAGGAGTTTCCTACTGCCTCGGCAGATGATCCTATCAAAAGTGATCTCTAAAATAGTGAAATGACATGGCTTGGGTCCAGGTTGCTTGAAGGACCATCTCTCCCTTTGTAAGCCCATTATAGCTGTAAGATCCTCTGAGGAGGGCCTTCTTTCTGCCCCACCACCCTCTTGTGCGAACACAGGAGAGGGCCTTTTTGGTGGCTCCACCCAGACTCCTGAACTGCCTCCCAAGAGAGACCAGGATGGCCCCATTCTTGCTTTCCTTCTGCCATCATACGTACTTTTAAACAATGGCTAGGGGTAACCGTTAATGCTGTGCAATGCTGTTTTCAGGTTTATATATAGTCCTTTGATCAATTTAAACCTCTTTAATGTTTAAACCTAATAAATATTTAATTATTTTTAAATCTTATATTTATATTTTGTTAATATTCTTGTACAATTTTATATTATTTTCATTATGTTATAAGCCATTATTGGGAGAAAGGCAGGATATAAATAAATAGAATAATAACAATCGTAATGCTATGTTCCAAGCAGGCTGAAAATGTGATGGTTGATTTTATAAATTTTCTATGAAGTTTGATAGTTTGCTTCTAGAAAATGTACTTTTTACATTTGTTGTGTTTCTCTTGAAATATATTTATAAAGATATTGAATTTGACATTAGAAGCTGTTGTGATGATTTCTTGCTTTCTTTCTTTCTTTCTTCCCTACCTGCAGTGTATCTGGGGTTCCTATTGGAAGGAAGGCAAATGGGGATATAAATGCTGCTACTCGTTTGTCAAGTATTCATATTGCACAGGAGAAGCTGGAAAGGAACTGGCTGTAAGAACTGGCTTATAGATTTATAGGCTTCTAAATACATTTCTTTATTTAAAAAAAAACCCAGCCTCACAATTGTGTCTCTTTTTCCGTAAATCTAATTTCCCATCTCTGTTTCTTCTTTGTACAGAATGCTGATGGGGAATTGCCAAGTGACCTGCCTGAGGAGGAGTATATGGCCATACCCAAAACTCTTGTAGAGGTAGGCTGCCTTTTTCTGCTGCCTCTTTCCCTTTCTGCAGGAGTCCCTCATGTGGCAAAGAGTGGAACAAAGAGAGATTACTTTAAGATGTTTGCTTGAGTTTATTGATCAGTCTAGTCACAGTGGTTAACATTTCTACCCGACAAAAAGTCTGTATTCTTACATCCTAACACCTGGAAGGTACTGAATGTAAAATGCAGATTTTTAGTAGCTTTACAACGTAGATGGGTTCAGTGCCTTTGTTATAGTGCTTATCTGCTACATTTGACCTCATCGTGTTCTTTTACACAGCTCTACAAACAATGTAGTTATGGGACTTTTGACTCAACCATGCTGAGGAGAGCCCCATGCATGTTATGAAGGTGGATGTGTACACGTTTCCTCAGCATGGCATAGCAAATAAGAACATATCTAAACAATGGGAAGCTTTATATGCATATTATACATGCAAACTCCATGCAGCTTAGAGTACGCTATCCTTTGCATTATCTATTTTATATTGTTGCCCTTTCTCACATTAAACAGATTCACCAGGAGAGACAAAAAGAAGAGAAGAAGAAGAAGAAAAAGAAGAAGAAGAAGCATAAGAAGAGTACAAGTTCTGACAGTGAGGGAGAAGAGAGAAAGAAACAAGAAAAATTGAAAAAGGTATGCTTTCGATAGCCACCCACCAGATGCATTTGTCTCACGTATTTCTGCAAAAAAAATCCCATTGTATAGCTGAGCCCCTCAGGGAAGGAGGTGCTTTTCTTACCACCGAGAAAGATCTAGGTATCAGTCATTGGATTTGAAGGAGATTCTGGCAGTCAGTAATTCAAGCCCTTCTGTTTGGGTTCTTACCTTTCTTTCTTTCTTTCTTTCTTTCTTTCTTTCTTTCTTTTAGAGGTTGATCAGATAGTTCCTCCTCTTCTCTAAACTTCTGTGATCAGACCTTTGCCACAATGTATAGCTGCATTAGCTAGTTGCGAAATAGACGGTTGGTCTTGAGTTGGGGAGGCGGGATTAGCATATATTTAGAAATGGCAATTGTGTAAATTTGTTGCACAAAAAGGATGGATTTTCATTTTCCTGTTCACTTGTCCTTGTAGCCTCCTTCATGATGCGGACTGTTGATCAGTGACTGATATTCTAGGTCACATCCAGCCCATAATGGGCAACTTGGCCTTCTAAATGCAAATGACAACTCTCTGTATATTTTTCCCTCTTCTTTCTGTTCTTGCCTTTCAGTGAACAGTCACTTTCTCCATTAGTTCTTTCCATGTCTTTGCTCATTTCTGTAAAAGGTTAAGCTTCCAGGCTCTGTTGTTAACAGTATTTGGGATTTATGTTCCAGGCATTAAATGCAGAAGAAGCTCGTCTCCTTCATGTGAAAGAAATCATGCAATTAGATGAGAGGAAGAGACCATACAACAGCATGTATGAAAGCCGGGAACCAACAGAGGAGGAAATGGAGGCTTACCAAATGAAGCGCCAGCGACCTGATGACCCTATGGCTTCATTCCTGGGACAGTAGTTTTGAGGAAAGAACTTGAAAGTGATGTTACATTTCATGACCAAATGGACAAACCTCTGCTGATTTCCTCAGGATGTTTCTGAGAAAAAAGATCTGTGGTTGGGCCAGGAAAAAACCTTTAGAGTGTACAACGGTGTTCTTTGTATATATATGAACCTTTTGGCGTCCAGTCAAATTAAGTGTGGCACACATCCTGTTCAAAACCATTGTGCTAAGGATTTTCAGAAGATGCTCCCCATCGAAGGTGTCATCTTAAAGAGAGAACAAAAAAGAGAGATCTATAGTTTCTGCTCAATATTTGTCTGGTAACCCATTCCAGGGTAGAGAACTAATTGAACTAATGTAAAACCTGTAAATATGCTGAATTGTGGAAACATTTGTTTTTAATCAAAAATGAATATAGCCACTTTTCTGAAATCTTCCTTTATAAAACTCAGCTGTTGACGGCTTCTCCTCAGACTTCAATTTAGTATTCCAAACATCTTGAGAGGTTCAAAGAACTATGTCTTAAGCAGATTGTGTATTCTGTCACATTTTTATTCTTCTTTCAAAACATCTTATAATTTGGGAAATACAGTCTTCCTTCCTGGATATATACCTTCCTACACACAACACATAGGAGATGCCTCCTAAGCCACCAAGTTCTGTCCTGGATATTTAGACTTGTGTATACACATTGTACAGCCACCCTGCTGGTGCAGCGGGTTAAACCGCTGAGCTGCTGAACTTGCTGACTGAAGGGTTGGCAGTTCAAATATGGGGAGCAGGGTGAGCTCCCACTGTTAGGCCCAGCTTCTGCCAACCTAGCAATTTGAAAACATGCAAATGTGAGTAGATCAATAGGTACCCCTTCTGCAGGAAGGTAACAGCATTTAATGTAGTTATGCTGGCCACATGACCTTAGAGGCGTCTTCTGACAATGCCAGCTTAGAAATTGAGATGAGCACCACGCACACACCCCAGAGTTGGACACGACTAGACTTAATGTCAGGGGAGACCTTTACCTTTTATACACATTGAAAGCAAACTGGATTGTGCTGCTTTTAGAGAAGGCTCTGAAATGCACTGCTTGATATCCTATTTTACTATGGTTGAGCTTGAGTTTGGTTATGATTTCTTCCCAGGTGTTCTTTTTAGGAAAAAATCCTGGGTTCTTAAAACTTTGCTAGACATAAATGTTCGCCTTGTTACCATATCACTAATCTATCATACCAGAATGATTTTTAGGAAACTCCATCTAATAATAGGGTTTTAATATGCATGGCTCTGAATTAAACCTATATTATTTATTTATTTACCATATTTATGCCCTGCTATTCTCATTCTGAGTGGGACTCAGAGCAACCTTACACGTTGGAAACGATTCAATGCCATAAAACAACACATACAATTAAAATAAACATTTACATTAAAAATTAAAAACATCTAAACATTACACCAATTATTAAAACCACACAGTCTAAGATCATAATCCGGAGTCATTCCAGTTGTCATTGCACAAAGTCCATATTCAGTTACTACACTGCAGTTACTATAAAAAATCTTGTTTTTCAATATCAACAAAAAAAAGTCAAATCCACTAACTAGATTCCATTTCTTATGGCTTGTGAAGTAACACTTCATTTGAAAGGACACTGTGGTATAGAGAGAGTGAGGAAGAGAGACCATAGAATGCAAACCGGGCAGCAAAGCAAAGTTTATTGATTAGTCCACTGACCGTATCAACCGTAAAGACAAAAACAAAAACGTACACAAGTACACACTAATCGCTATCCTAAAACTCCTGTAATAGTGAACTAACATATGTTAAAACTTGATTAAGTTAACAATCATTAAAATGCCAAGATAAAATTACATGCCACAAAAGTTAAAAATGAAGGTTAAAACTAAGGTTAAAATAGACCAGCTATTGCACAATCCCAAGCCAGTTCAAATATCTGCATCACCCCTACCATTTATTCCAATCACCCCCAGATACGCAGTTCTCAGCTGCATTGTTTTATGAAGGAAAAGAGCCGTTTGGTGTGTTATCTTAGCATTCTGGCCAGCTATTAGTTTTGATATGGGGATCCCAGTGAGTCTTCTGTGTAATGAATGGTCCGAGGTATTGATTTCTCCCTTTCTTGTACAAAATACAACTAAACAGTACATGTGTAATATCCCCTACCTCTGTTGCCCCACAGATGCAGAACCATTTGTTATACTGAACTTGGTTAAATCTTCCATGTTTAGCCATTGTATATGTTCAAATCGGGTTCTAGTGAATACCCTCCTTACATGTTTAGGCATTTCTGTCTTTAGGTATTCGGCTGTTTGAAAAGTATGTTTGAAGTGACTTAACCATTTCAGTGAGCTGGCTTTAATAAGGGTGACAATGTCTTTCTGAGCCCCTATATCCCATATTCGTTGTGCCACTATTTTTGGATCTAGTTCTTTTAGGAGATTTGGCTACAGAATTGGAAGCCCACAACTCCTGATGTATTTTGTCAGTTGCACTAGCCAAGGAGACTGATGTTGGTTTTTGGTCTGCTCTAACAGGCACAGTTTTGGTAGTCTATCATTTGCCATGGCATTTAGTTTTATCTAATATTTATATGGCCTAATTTTGGATAAACCATCAACTGTATATATTCCAGTTTCTGCTCTCACTGCTGCAGCTGAGGTCCTTTTATCCACTCCCAGAAAGTTAAGCAGGTGCTGTGCTTGAGATTGCTCTAATGATACCTGGTTTAGGCCCCAGACTTCCGCTCTGAGCAGGAACATGGGGGTAACTTCGGCCTTCTATACTTTAAGAAGCGGGTCTAAGGATCCTGGTTGGCTTTGATATGTTAATTTTAGCAGTTGATTTGCCCGTGCTCTCACTCTGGCTGAGCTCCTATGATGTGGGAGTCAAGAACCAGTCTCGGAAAAAATGACACCTAGGTACGTAAAAGTGCAAACTTGCTCTATTGGTTTGCCATCCAGAAGCCATCTATGTCTATTGGGTCATTTGCCAAATACCATTATTTTTTACTTTGATTCGTTGATAATTAGGGAGTTCTTATGACAATAGGAATTAAATCTTCTCAACAAACCGGGCAGCATTTCTGTGCAGTCAGACCTATACAAAAGTTATACTTCAGATTCATGACATAGTAATGGACAGAAATACAATCTGTCCAATATCAAACTACTTTAATATTGAAAGAGATTTCAAATCATAAATGAGAATAATATGCGCTGGTAAGCCAACTTGGATCCAGAGAAGTAGTTCTTAATCTTTTCCTTATGGGGGAGACTGCCTTTAAATATATATAGTAGTCTTCAGATTTAAACCCTTAAAATGCATAAAATAATCCTTTAAAGTTGTTCCTCATGAATTTTTAAATTTGGAGAAATAGAAGAAATAAGTAAATGCACACTCATTATTATTACACCTGGGAAGACACTTCTTTCAGGAGCCAAGACAAAGACTGACTGGAAAGGTCTGCGTGAATGCAATTAATAAAGCAGACACACTTTGCATTGACCAGGTTCTGTCTCAGCTGCCTAACATATTTCTGCTTTTTGTGAAGACTCCTTCACCAACCCTCTTTACATATGTGTCAGTGGTGTGGCTTCGTTTGGTTTCACCCCAGTGCAATCATTAATGTGTCATCTCCCAGGCAGGGAGCAACCCCACAGCTCCCAAAAGTGGAAGCCACAAGCAGAGAGAGGGATCTGGTCTTTGTTGCCTCCCTATCCCCAGAGCAAAGATAGGGGCAGGACCCCCTCCCCTCAGTGCCGAAGACAGAAGAGAGGTGCAGAGGAGGAGGAGGAAGAAGATAAACCGCTCCCTGCTGCTGTCCCCAAGCTCAAAGGGAGGGATGAAAAGAAAGATCTGTCAAAAAGGAAGATGACAAAATAAATAAAAACTCTGTCCCTGAAAAAAGGGAAGGAAGGAGGATGGCTGGGTCCCTGGTTAATGCTTTCCCACCTGTGCCCGCCATACCAGTTTGTCTACTGCTCTTCATCTCTTCCACACTGCCTGCTGCCAGTGGAAGTGCCAGGACTCTGCCTGCAGCAGGTTGAAGCTGGGCCAAGGGAGTGAAATGGACCCTGCTGCCAATTTATGGTGAGACCTAGTTCCTTCCCTGTTGTCATGGTGGCAGTGGTGATGGTGATAATACTATCAATATAACTTTCACAGCTTCCAACCCAACTCAAAACTGAGCAGAAACTAACTCTTGCTCCCTGGAAAGAGTTGCCCACACACACATACTGTTGAGTTTGTAAGGAAGCCATGAGTTGGATGGGATGGAGGAGTGAGAAAGGGGTCCACTGCTGGGTGATGGTGGAGAGCCAATGGGGAGGTCACACACACACACACACAAGTTTCTCCTTGGCTAAGAAACAAGAGTGGGGCAGTTTTCCCAGCATGACCCTGGGAGAGAGCAGAAAGGGAAGGGGCAATTCGGTTATTTCTGTTTCAGTCTCCTAGACCTTCCATCATTTTTCCCCCATCTCTCTTTGTTTTTACTTGCTCATTTTCTAGAAATCAACATGCAAACTTTTTCTGGCTAGTCCGTGTCTTTTTAGGGTTGATAATAATAACTTAATTTTTATGCCCCGCCTCCCCCGAAGGGACTTAGGGCGTCTTACAAAGGGACAAGCCCAAGAATACAGATTAAAAAGCAAGTGCAAAAAATACAATCAACAACAAAAATCAATTTAAAATCGATAAAACATCATAATCAGACAACATCATAATTACCGTATCAAGGCTGAACATCAAATGCTGGGTTCAGGGTCGTAATTCCTATGTGCAATAATGTCTTAATAGAGCCACGGGAAAGTGCGAGAGACATAGGGCTCAGCTTGAAGGATAGTGCCCTTAACCATTAAAATACCAAAAATGCAAGGAAGCGACCAATCAAAGTGCGGAAGCTAGATAGAGTTGGGAAAATTCTCTATTGAACTGCCTAACCAAAGGGTTCTTTCTCTTGCAGCCAAATTCGGGTTCTTATCAGTTCACTCTCACTTGATCTGATGACTGCTGTCTCCTCTCCACTGCCTTTGTCAAAACATTGGTTCAGATCATAATGATGTCTTCTGTTGCCCTGATGGCTGCAGCTCTTTCCCATTTAACCTTCCTGCCCAATATGGGACTTAGCTTGTGTTTGGTTAATTGGTTTAGTGCAACTTTTAAAGAAAGAGCAGAAGAGGTCAAGCAGAAAAAGAGAAAGTCTTGTCCTACATGCAGCCTACTCTTCCCCCGCCCTCCTATGGTTTATGGGGCCATTTACACCACTTGATTCACTAGACTGATCTCTAAGGGTTGGACTTTTTCTCTGGGAAGCTTGCAGGAGTGGCACTTCATCTTTGCAACAGGTTTCAAGACCCCCTGCAATAATTTAATTTTAAGTACTTATTTTTCAAAATCAGAAATGGCTTCTGACCACTTTTGATGGTTGGCCTTTCCAGCCACCTGAGCTACTTCAAGAGAGCCCCCTGGGGCAATAATGGACACCCAGAGCCACCCACAGGAATTGCCCATCCCAGCAGTATAATCTGTGGACACAAAATTCCACTCATCCCTTTTCCTCCTCTAAGCAGCATTGCTTCCATTCATAAAGGCTAATTTGCTTAGCAAAATTGATTAAAATGAACAGTAGGACTTGCTAGTCTTTTCTAAAATACAAATAAGTTAGAACGGAGAGAAGCATCACCAGTCTGTTTTTTCATGTCTTGGAATTAATTGCTCAGAGCCCAAGATAAGTCTCATTTTCTAATATATTTTAAATATATTGTCGAAGGCTTTCATGGCCGGAATCACTGGGTTGTTGTAGGTTTTTCGGGCTGTGTGGCCATTTTCAAGAAGCATTCTCTCCTGACATTTTACCTGCATCTATGGCAGGCATCCTCAGAGGTTGTGAGGCGCTTCTAGAACATGGCCATACAGCTCGAAAAACATACACAACAACCCAAATTTTAAATAGGTCTCAAGGCAGTTTGATACTGTGCAACAGGAGCAGGTGAGGGTTTTGCCCTCCCTTCTGCTTGAGATCCCCGTGTACAACTGGTGGGCCACTGTGTGATACAGAATGCTGGACTAGATGGGCTGAGGCCCAATTCAGCATGGCTCTTCTTATGTTCTTATGTAGTCTTGTGCATTATCTTTACTCTGGAAGAAAACAAGCAGAAACATATGAGCCCTATTTCCAGCCTGGCCTGTTTCCTTTACATTCACAATCTAAGTTTCTTTTTATAGACTCAGTTAGCATTCCCAGGAGAGGCTGTTATTGCTACTCTTAGTCTGCTTGAAGTCTGAGAAAAATCAGGGAAAGACTTTTAACTGTAGTAATAATCGAAGAGCAACTGGGATCTGGCTGGCCCCATAAAATCATATGTAATTTTTGCCAATAATTTTGTTTATGCTAAAAATAAATTATTTAGAATATGTAGTCTCTAGGGAGGCTGTACAAACATTCCCAGATTACAGAAGAACATCAGGCCAGTACAAAATATGCATGGTATTCCTTTTTGAAAACCCAAAGACTATCATCCGAAAAGCTTATGAGCTTCAAAACTAGTGTGATGTAGATTATCCTGTTTGGTCGACCTAATAAAGGTTTGTTTGTTTGTTTTCCCTTTAATCATTCTGTTTGTATTCTACTTTTCTCCCACCGTAAGGCTCCAACCAAATTATAATAATTTTAAAAATCAGCTAAAATCTTATTTTGTAATAGTTTTTTAAAAAGTGTTTTGGACTTCAACTCCCAGAAATCCCAAGCAGCTTACTGGCTATTAGGAATTGTGGGAGTTGAAGTCCAAAACACCTGGAAGGCTGAAGCTTACCTATGCCTCTTGTAGACAGTTGTACAAATAGGAGGCTGTGAAAGGCCCTGTATGAATCACTATCTTTGGAGGTTTCTAAACAAGGCAATTTTCTAAACAAGTAGTCTGCCATATACCATGCAGCTGTGGACAAGTCTACATAGGGACCACCAAACGCAGCACCCAAACACGAATCAAGGAACATGAAAGGCACTGCAGACTAATTCAACCAGAGAAGTCAGCCACAGCAGAGCACCTGATGGACCAACCTGGGCACAGCATATCATTTGAGGACACAGAAATGCTGGGCCGTTCTAACAACCACCATATCAGACTACACAGAGAAGCCATTGAAATCCATAAACATGTGGACAATTTCAACAGGAAGGAGGAAACCATGAAAATGAACAAAACCTGGCTACCAGTATTTAAAAAACCTCTAAAATCATAACAGCAAAACAACACTCTAACACAGGGAAACTCCAGAGAGGAAACAATCAGGGACAGATAATCACCTCTCAACAAAAGATTTCCCCAGGCAGTAACAAGCCACTCCTAAAACTGCCAAGCCATCCAATGCTAATCAAGGTGGCCAATTGAAACCTTCACACTTAGCTCCAAAAGACAAGAGTTCTTTTTCCCATCCTGGACTTTCCACTGATATATAAACCCAATTGTCCTAGTTTCCAACAGACCTCACAACCTCTGAGGATGCCTGCCATAGATGCAGGCAAAACGTTAGGAGAGAATATTTCTAGAACATGGCCATACAGCCTGAAAACCTACAACAATCCAAGACAATTTATCTTGTCTTGTATTTTCTTTTTTTGAAGTGGATGGGGCTAAAAGCAGAATCTGGAAAAGTTGAAGAAACTTCTCCTTGCTTAAAGACATATTGCAATTGCAGCAACCAATTCTTTTTGTGGGCTACAGTCCACTTCATAATATGCATGACGTGTCTGAATCACAATTCCTTTTACATGTGGCACTGCTGGGGATTGCCAACAGAAGCCAGAAGAAAATATGAGAGCACGGTGGTTGCACATGTGTGCATGCTCTCTTTTGTAGTGTGAAGCATTAATTCTTGGTACACCTGTTCTTCATCAGAATTGGGGATTTGCCCAGCTGATTACTAATCTGGGAGTAAGAGGGGCAAGTTTGATGGCTATTTGCTTGCCATGAACATGCATTTGTATACAAGGATACCTTCCATTCTACACTGCTTAACAATTTTAAGTGCCTCTTTTTCAACTTCAAAAATTGACATCTGGCCACTTTCTTTTTTCCAGTTTGTACCACCCTTAAAGGATAAATTGGTCCCTAAGCTGCTGAAGCTTCCACCCTGACCAGTAAAAATGATTGGAAAATAGTTTTGGTACCTATATACTGGGCTAAAGCCCACATTGTTATGAGCCTGCACACCATTTCCGACTTATGGTGACCCTAAGATAAGTCTTTAATGGCATTTTCTGGGGATGAGAAAGGGTCTCTTACAAAGTACCTAGTCGATCCCCATGACCAAAACCTGGCCTCCAGAGCTGTAGTCCAGCATTCAAACCACTACACCACACTCGCTCTCAAATCCCGCATTAGTGTTATCTAAGCACACTAGACCACAGGCAAGGAGGTCCATGCCCTGTGAGCTTCCACTAAACCAGATTAGTCTAGAATGCAAATTACAGCAAAGCACTTTGAAATGTACACGCATAAATTCACAGAAAAATACAAAATATTTTATGCAGTTCCTATGCCTCCTCCTGATTGGCTGAGAAACCGTGCCAGCTAGGATCCATGCAGAAATTGGCAGGAGGTTTCTCTGATGTCGCTTACAGAAGGGGGAAGATCCCTGTGGTGGGAAGGAAAACAACTGATAGTTGATCAGTTTAAAGGTACAGTCTGTTGCAGACACGCCCCCTGGGAGGGCACAAAACTGTGGGAAGTGATGGTGTGAGTATGCAGATGATTCCTTGGTTAACTTAACCAAGCAGAGGATTCCTAGGTTAACTTAAGCGTCCTGTTCCAAGGAGATGAAGGTGCAAGACCTAAAAGACAAAGGATGTCAATTCCAAATAACCAGGGGCTTAGCTGCCTTTTCAGAAGACTAATGTATTCATATTTGATTGTCCTTCTCTTCTGTAGGAATGACAAACCTCTAGCTCTTAGTTAAATAGGAAAGCATCTGAAGCTCATCTTTGTGACAAAAAGGATAATATGGTTCATACACACGCGCAACAGGTTTGACTTTATCTGGCTTGAGAGATAGCTAGAAAGATCTTTCATTACTTGTGTAGCAATCTCCGTTTTCAGGAACTTATGCAAACGGGACGTGGTGACAGCAGATGCTTTCAGGATATGTCTGATACAAGTTTATACACTTAGACATAGTATACAAGCATTACAAATTACACAAAAGGTATAAGCTTTATACATTTATTTAAGGGTTTAGATTTGATAGAGTTCAGGGTACAGCTGCTGGGTCCTACCAGAACATCCAGTGGCTTCTACAGTTCAAAACTTTGAAACTGTAGAAAATGTTTTTTAAAATACAGAAAAAAATCATATTTCTTGCTTGAAAACTTATTTGTTCATAAATCTTTTGGGGAGTGAGGTGCCGTGATTCAACAATACTTCAATGATTTCAGACGGGACTACAAGGAACTCCTTAGCCCATTTTGTTTATCACTTTATCTTCTGGGGGCAGGGAGATTAATATGAATTTTCTTGAGAGATGTGATTCTGGATGTTACCCCAGTAAATGTCTGCACTTCAAAATATACACTGCCAGCTTAAAAATACATTTCTTTATGGGTGGAACTATAAGCAAACTCTTGGCCGCACCCTGGCTGAAATTCAGCCCCCTTCCAGGACTCATCAGATTTTCCCTTACTTTTGTGAAAATGATCCAGGACTCAAAAATATATGTTGACTTCTAAGAGAATGATCCCGCTTGTGGGTCACCTGTTGACCGTACATGCCCCATATCTTGTAGCAGCTTTCCTTTGATTTTATATGCTCTGCTCTGTTTGCAAAAAAGAACAGGCAAACTTTGATCCCTTTTAAGCCTTTGAGCTGCAACAGCGTAGGGAGGAAATTCTTCCAAGTATCTGTAGTCGTCCAAGCATTTTGGGCACATGTGTGCAAAGTTTTCTTCCCATCTCACGTGACATGAGGCAGAAGCTCAAATACATTACACAATAATCAAAATATGCCTCTGGCAAAGCGGAGCCAAAAGAAGTGAAGCTGCTGCGAAAAAAGTGGGAAGAGAGAATGCAACTGAAAGGCATCCACTTTGACAGACTTCAAGGAAGACATTTGAGAATGCAGAATTTCAAGCCCTCCCTTTAAAAGAAGCCCAGTGTGCAGCACTAACAACGAATCCCAGGAAACTGGACAACAATGTGCCACAGTTGAACATCTGTTTACAATTCAGCAGATTTTCCGGTCGGATGTCAAGAATCACTATCTTCTTCAAAAACGTTTATGATCGTAAGTAGTATTTTAATGGGAGTGTTTTGAAATATTTTCTAAACAAAGCTATGCTGTTTGGATAGACACAAGTCCACTTCCAATGTACTTTCCTCTTAAACTAGTGTGCCTACGACTCTAACCTTACAATGTTTAATTTACTGAAGAACCTAGATCAATGCATTAGTTCAAGATATTGGCTGCCTATGCAGCTAATGCAAATTTTCTTTAAAACAGAAAAAAGATCCTCTACCAAAAATATACTGAAGATTGAATATCAGAGGGCTACCTGCTGCTAAACTCCATGTTGAAATTGGAAAAAAGAGGCCACGTTTGCATTCTAGCTTCTTGCTGAACTCCAGCAGACAATGACTTCCTTTTTATACTTAATGACATCAGACAACTTGAAGAACTAGCTTTTATGCTAACTTTAAAAATCAAGTCCTCACAGTTCCCACAAGACAAATCCAGCCTAGAAAGCCATTTATCATTTTGAGAAAAGCACCCAAATATTACATGGAGGACTGCCATCACCACTTCATTAGGATATACATTTTTAAAATGTAACTTGGACTTTAGGATTCAGATTAATGGAATGGTTTTGTTTGAAACTGTGGAATTAGTTTCACTTGTCTACCAAAAAAGACCTAGAGAGGGAAGAAATGCAGATAACTTCTTTGTTCTTTAAACCACAGAATCCTTTGTCTCAGAGGAATGCAGTTGTTGTTGTTTTCCCTTGGTGCATAGCTCAATTTCCTATTATGGTGGGGTGGGAAATCAGTGTCTTGTTGTGCTGTATGAACTGGCACATTTATTTTGCAATCACCTGCTTGACTTTCTCCCCCATAAATGGAAAGGATGAGCAACCTGGCCCTCCACATGTTGTTGAACTTTAGAGTAATTCCTGATTTAGCAACTCTAAGGTGAACCTACCAAGATTTGGCAAGATTTGTTCAGAATGGAGTTTCTCTTTGCCTTCCGATGAGGCCGTGAGAGTGTGCCTTGCCCACGCTATTTATGATTCCACATAGTAGTTAGTCTGTTGCTGAAATTAAATATTGGACATTGTTAAAGAGTTATATGTTTAAACAGAGGGCTTTTTGGAAATGATGCCTTAAAAATTGGTGATTTATAACTCCTGGTTCTACATGGCATCTTTTTAGGTCTTCTGATTCCCACTAGCTCCAGCTGTACTATATGGACCAGGAGAGTTACAGCCTCAGGAAGAAAACAGAGTTCATGCAATGGGATTTTAAAACGCCATCAATTTCTTCCTTTTCTGATATAGTTCATTTCCACACACCAAATTCCTTTCTGCATATAATCTAGCAATGTGTTTAAGGGCTCAGGTGGGGGCGCCCTTCTCCTCTTTCAAAGTAGTGCCAGTATTTTCATTCAGTCCTGTAATCAGTATTTCTATGGCCCCATATATACACAGGTGTCATATAATGCAGTTTGAAACTGCATTATATCATCAGTGTAGACTCGTATAATACAGATGACTCAGTACTGACCATATTATGCAATTTCAAACTGCATTATATGGTAGTGCAGTTGGGGCCTATGTCTTTCTGTAGCCTCTTCCAGATTTTGACCAAAACAAAGATAATTCTAGTTATAGAACATTGTGTTCTGATTCTTCCTATAGATGACTTGATCTTTGGAGTTCAGAAAAATAGAAGAGATTCATTTATAAATGGGGAATTAGTATGTTTCACCTACCTACCATAAAGGGCAGGTGGGGGAGGGAATGCAGATTACTTTAAACAAAACATAAGATCCTTTTTCTCAGAGGAAGGCAATTCTTTCCCTTGTTACATAGCTTAAATTGCATGATACAGTCGGATGGGAAATTAACAAAGACATGTTGTGCCTTATAAATTGTCATATTTAGTTTATAATCAACTTGTTGGTCCGTCCATCCATACGTTCATCTTTCATAGCACCCAGATCTTTCCGAGTGTGGGCCCTGTGTGGACTGGACCCGAGGATTACGTCGTGTGACTTCTGGGCCCAATTCACACAGCTGTATTGGAGTTTCCGTGCTCCTGGAGCCTGAAAAACCAAACCAACGCCCACCCATACACCCCCCCCCCAAAAGGGCTAAAAATAAAAATTATGGTACCCGGCTGCCATTAAAGTGATGATGGACCTCTCCTGGTGCATAGAATTTATACACCAGGAAAAGGGGAGAAACAGGAAAATCACATATTTCTGCCCACATTCTGGTTCATCAGGTCACTCCCCCTCCCACCATCCAAAATTATTCTTGTGAAGAGATGAGTCCAGTTTTATATTACAAGGATTTACACATCTCCCAAATTATCTGAGCAGAAAATGACATCCATATGTATTTTGCTTTTAAAGGTAAAAGTATTGGAACGGGGACGAAAACACCCACACATTTTCCAAAACATCCTCAAAAGCTGACATTTTCTGGAATGAATTTTACACGGCTAAGGGAAGGAATTCAAAGATGAGAAGGAAAAGAATGTAAAGATAAAGACAGAGAAGCTGCATAACTGTAGTCAGCCACACAGCAGCAAGGCCCAAACAAGTAAGAAACACCCTCAATGGATTAAAATTGTGCTATAATGCTTCACACTTTTGAAAAATACTCCTTTTGGGGCAAAAAAAAGCTTTTTGAAACACATTAAAAAATTTGCAGCTATTAAAGTTTCAGAATGCCATCTAAAACACAAACACCCCTTCCATACTGCGATATAGTCCAGATCAGTGTTTCTCAACCTTTTTAGAGCCGAGGCACACTTTTGACATTTAAAAAATCCCGGGGCACACCACCAACCAAAATGAAACAAAATGACACTCTAACACAGTAATACATATAGTTAATATGTTTTTAAAAGTATACACTCGGTGTGAAACCTGGGCCTGTTTCAATGAACACAACATAGATATCCTGGCAGAAATCAAAGAGCTTTTGCTGAAGGCTTTCACGGCCAGAATCACCGGGTTGCTGTGAGGTTTTCAAATTGTATGGCCATGTTCCAGAAGCATTCTCTCCTGACGTTTCAGTCACATCTATGACAGGCATCCTCAGAGGTTGTGCGCTGTTAGAAACTAGGCAAGTGAGGTGTATATATCTGTGGAATGTCCAGGGTGGAAGAAAGAACTCTTGCCTGCTTTAGGCAAGTGCAAATGTTGCAAATGACCACGTTGATTAGCATTTAATGGCCTTGCAACTTCAAAGTTGCTGTCTGGGGGAATCCTTTGTTGGAAGATGTTAGTTGGCCCTGAAAACTCTAAAATCAGGGCAGTAAATAGAGAGCAACCCTCAAAAAGCAGGGAAATTCCAGACAAGAATCAATCAGGGCCAGTTAACATCTCCAAATTAAAGACCTCCAATCAGGAAGCAGCCAGACTTTGAAGTTGCAAAGTCATTAAATGCTAATCAAGGTGACCATTTCCAACACACACACACGGGAGGGAGGAAAGAGGGAGGGAGTGGAGGAGGGAAGGAAGAACTGGGGGACAGGCGGAAAAGCCTCGCTGCCTGGGGGAAGCTTTCCTCCTGGCTCTCTCGCCCTCCCAATTTGGGAAGGGCGCAGGGGACAGACGGAGAAGCGTCCCCGAGGCAACGAGGCCTCGCTACCTGGGGGAAGGTCTCCCCCTGGCTCCCTCGGCCTCCCAATTTGGGAAGGGTGCGGGGGACAGGCAGAGAAGCGTCCCCGAGGCAGCGAGGCCTCACTGCCTCGGGGACGCTTCTCCGCCTGGCTCCCTCACCCGCCCAATTTGGGAAGGGTGCGGGGGACAGGCGGAGAAGCCTCCCACAAGCCTCCTCCAGTCCGGTGCCCTCCCTCTCCTCCAACCCTCTCCTCTCTCACACACACACACACACAAGGCCTCTGAGCCCGCCTCACCCGCTAGGCCCGGATCCGCCTCCGTCCGCTTGGCCTCTTCCTCCTCCCCCAAGCAGCAGCAAGAGGGGGAAGAAAGGCAGGGGGTGGAGACATTTTTGCGACACACCATGTGCTCTCGCACGGCACACTGGTGTGCCGCGTCACATCGGTTGAGAAAGACTGGTCCAGATTACCAAAGCAAATAATCCACATTATCTTCCTTGAGTTTACACTGCCATATAATCCAGCTCAAAGCAAATAATCTGGATTTTATATGGCAGCGCAGAAGGGGCCAAAATGAAACATGGAAGTCATTAGGCTTATGTGTATGTGTGTGTTTGAAAACACTTTATAGTTCATGTACTCTATAGAGTTTTGAATTTACAAATATTTAACAATGAAAAACATTGTTGGGTGTTGACCTGTAATGCTGGCGATCACAGTTTGAATCTGCACTCAGCCCTGGAAAGTGGAAAACCCTTCTGGGCAAATTTTTGCCAAGAAATACCTGGGAATTGGGAAATGACTTGAAGGCATACAACAAAAAATATTGTAAACCTCAAAACTACAGTAAGGAGAACAGCTATAATACAATATAATATACCGTACCTTTTCTTCTTTCAAGAGACACTAAAAACAGCAAATGAAGATAACTTATGGAAGCCTCCCTTTAAAAAATATTTTTCAGCTTCTTGGGGCCTTTCTACACTGCCATATAATCCAGAATATCAAGGCAAATAATCTACATTATCTGCTTTGAGCTGGATTATCTGAGTCCACACTGCTAGATAATTCAGTTCAAAGCAGATAATCTGGACTTTATACAGCTGTGTGATTTCCAGCTTTTGAAACTGAGACTCCTATCTCAACATGGAACATTAAAGGTGTTAATGGCTGGAGTTCCAGTATGAAAAAGTCAGTATTAAGATGTCTGTTGGTCCCTTAGAAGAGAGCTTCACAACCTGTAGCAGTGACTAAGAGACTTTTCTACTCTCATTCCTATTTATCTCTGGAACTGTCAGGGCCTGAAATGGCCTCAATAAGTGGACAAGTTTTATTTATTTATTTATTTATTTATTTATTTATTTATTTATTTATTTTATTTTATTTTATTTTTATTTATTTATTTATTTATTTATTTATTTATTTATTTATTTATTTATTTATTTATTGTTCAATCTTGTATTCCGCTCCTCCCTGCAGGCTCGGGGCGGGTAACAGCAATAAAAATGGGCAACATGTCGCAGACATGTAGCCCTACAGTAAAAGCATAAAACACATTAAAATACGTTACATCGCATCACAGTGTAAAGGACAACCAGGCACTTTCCTAGACCAGTGTGTCTAATTGAAGGCTAGTCCAAAGAGGGCAGTTTTGCAGGCCCTTCGGAAAGGGGCAAGCTCCGAGATGGCTCGGGTGCTATCCGGAAGAGAATTCCACAGAAAACGCTCGTTGTCTGGTTGCGGACAGATGGCAGGAGCGGATTGATGGTACTAACAGCAGATTCTGTTCATCTGAGCGCAGTGATCTCGGGGGGATGTACGGGGTAAGGCGGTCCCTCAAGTACGCAGGCCCTAGGCCGTGTAAAGCCTTAAAGGTCAAAACCAGCACCTTGAAGGCAATTCGGTACTCGATAGGAAGCCAGTGCAGTTGCCGGAGGATGGGCGTAATGTGCTCCCTCACTGGCGATCCCGCCAGCAAGCGAGCAGCGGCATTCTGCACTAGCTTGAGTTTCCGGATTGTCGACAAGGGAAGGCCAACGTAGAGGGCGTTACAGTAGTCCAGCCTCGAGATGAAGGGGAATGGCCGCCCTTTAATCCCCTGGTGCTTAACTATAGGTGATTTATAGCAGATCTTGGAAAAGATAGGTTTTGAGAATTACTTAAAATCCTCCAGTCAGTGGCCATCCTGGCTAGGAGATTCTGGGAGTTGTAATCCCCAAATAGGGTTTTCAATGCTCTGGTTTACATATGTGTACACAACTGTTTTATGTGTCTTCCAGCCCTTCCACACAGCCATATAACCCAGAATATCAAAACAGAAAATCCCACAATATCTGCTTTGAATTAGAGACCCATCCAGACAAGCCTATATCCCAAGATCTGATCCCAAGTTTTCTGTTTATCTCAAATTATCTGGCATTGCGGACTCATATAATCCAGTTTAAAGTAGGAAACCTAGGATCAGATCCTGAGATATAGAGCCTGCCTGGAAGAGACCTGGGATATCTGAGTCCACACTGCCATATATTCCAGTTCAAAGCAAATAATGTGGGATCTTATTCAGCTGTGTGAAAGGGGTCCCAGAGGTCATGACTTGAGTGCTTTAAAGTTATGAGAGTTAAAGGTATTTCATTTGTTTTGACTTTCCTTTTAGTGTTGCTGTATCCTCTCAGGCAGGGGTGCTCATTAGGTAGCTCGGGAGCTACTAGTAGATCTTCGGCTCTCTTCCAGGTGATCTTCGGTCCTCACAAACTGGATGGGGCACTCCTGCCATGTGCGCGCACACCCTGCACGCACGCGCGCTCCTGCTGCTGGCTTCTGCTCTCGCGGTGCTTCTTTCACCTGTGGGGCATTGCAGGAAGAAGGAAGCACGAGGCAGGGCCTCTGGAGTGAGCGCCCTGCCTCTCTCTCATCCAGAAGCAGCTGTGCAGCCTCTGTTGCTGGCGAGACAGGCAGGGCAGAGCGCTCCCTCTGGATGCCCCGGCTCGTGCTTTCTCCTTTCTGCAATGCCCGCAGGTGGAAGAAGCGCTGCGCAAGCGGAAAACAACAGCAGGAGCACACGCAGTGGCAAGAGCGTGCGGTGGCAGGAGCACGCGGGAGCGCACAGCGGCGGGGACAGGTAGATCTTTTGGACTTGGTTGTTTTAAGGGTAGCTCGCATGCTGAAAAAGTGTGAGCACCCCTGCTCTCAGGTCTTGGCCATTCCATCTCTCCCCTCTCCCATTCATGTGATTCACCTCCTCGTATCATTTGGATCAATAGCACCTGGCCACTGAGCATCCCTTGCAAAGCCATGGACTCCGGACTGGACCCATCCCCCTACCGGAGAGCCCAAAGGAACCGGGACACTAAGGCCGGGACTTTGGCTGGCTCACTGGTAGGTGGGCCCCCAGAAGCAAGGACTCTAAGACCCCGGAGGACGTTCCCTTCCAGGACGTTCTGGAGCGCCGGCTATAGGCTGGCACAGCTCCATAGGACTCGCCAGACCATCGCGAAAGTCGACTTGGACACTGCGCAACTGGATCGGGGCCTTAAAGACGGACCCCTTTGGGGGAGACGTCAGCCCCTGCTCCCTGCTTGCGCCTTAGTGCCAGCGATTCTGCTGCCCCCCCCCCCGCCTACCTTCTTTTGATGGCAGGGTGGTGTTCCAGTAGGCACCGCTGCTGATCACTTCCCCTCCCCCCCTCCCTTCCCTTATCCTTGTGTTCTTCCCCACGTCTTTTGTATTGTCCTGTTTGTGTTGCCACTGGGCACACAAACCTGTGTAAACCGCTCTGAGCGACAGAGAGAGCGGTATATCAAATCGAATAAATAAATAAATAAATAAATAAATCTCATGGATGCCCTGGTCCATTGAAGGGGGAAATGTGCACACCCAATCAAATCTTGCATCATGATATGGCATCTTTGGACAAGTACCAGAGTGGTATGAGGGCCCTCGGCCAATGCATGGGTAGACAGGCTTGCTTTGGAGGTTTTGTTTTGTTTTTATTGGGTCTGGCAACACATAATGGCATTGAGCTAGTGTTGGCCTCTGTGAGAAATCAGAAACATTTCTAGATCCAAGCCCTCTTCTGTTTTGTGCACTGCTACCAAAATTAGGTAAGCCCCAAGCAAAGAAGGAGTCTCACAGAAAGAGATTTTGCCTCAGGTCACCTCAAATCAATATAGTACAACAAATCAACTTCGGTCTATGACTCTGGATACCAGGGTTGAAATTCCCACTCAGTCACAGAAACTCATTGGGTAATGTCGGACAGATCACACTGTCTCGGCCCAGAGGAAGCCAAAACCAATTCCCCTCTGAACAAATCTTGCCAAGAAAACCCTGTGATAGGGTCGCTGATGTCAGAAATGACTTAAAAGCACACATCCTCAAACTCTCACACTTGGATCCAGCACTGACAAGCAATATCAGTATATTATAGGTGGTATTTGTAGGTATATAAATGTAGGGTTAGTGGCACATCTGTGCCAAACATTCCTGAGTTTTCATACATTGGTTAAGAGGTCTGAAAGGCAGGAGCACCCTCTGCAGACAGGGATCCAAAGATGAGAAAGGAGCCTGCCTGTGTTGCTTCTTGCCTAGGCAAAGCCTAGAGATGAGATGGAAAAAGGTCCAGTCCAGAGGTCTAGTGTATACCCTGCGGCCAAATATAACACTATTTTTGTTTACAAAAAAACCCTTTTATTTTAATAAAAACAAGACTTGTAGAGCGTGTCTGATTTCAAGGCAGCCTTTCAAGAATTGCTGCCTCTCTTTAAGAAAAGAGGCACTTATTCTCTACTTCTTGCCTCAAGTGAAAATACCAGTTTTGGGAGGCTTCAGAGCAACACCAATAAAACAGGTAGGTTTTGCAAACCTTGTGCTAATGATTGCTAGCACTTCCAGGAGATTTCCAGGAGTGCTGATGGCATTACAAACAACCCTCATAAAAAGGAGGTAGGAAAGAGGAAGAGAGGAGAGTAGCAGCATCTTTCAGACTAGCTGGTTTTTATTTTCCCACGAGATCCCATGGATAAAAACCCAGTTCCTCAGATGCAGTACTCGGCAACCTTGTATTCACTGGAAAAAAGAGAAAACAACAAGGCCTCTACGTACATAAACATAAATATACTTCAAGTTTCAAGTTTTATTTGATGCTTTCACGTAAAAGGCAATCAAAGAAATAC
This sequence comes from Anolis apletophallus, assembly GCA_030556195.1. Taxonomy (NCBI): domain Eukaryota; kingdom Metazoa; phylum Chordata; class Lepidosauria; order Squamata; family Anolidae; genus Anolis; species Anolis apletophallus. The sequence goes on from JARBWK010000001.1 coordinate 102,077,422, forward strand.
ATGTAAACTAGATTATTACATAGAACATAAGATACACCATTAAAATCCTATATAAATAATTTATTTTCCTGTTTTAAAGGCTTTTAAAGAGGTTTTCTTTTGTGTCCTGATGCCCTGCTGGAAAACCTGCCCCCCCCAAGTTTTTTAAATGGGATTGCTCCCTAGTTAAAGAGCTGTGTGGAACCACCCTGAGGGGGTGTGACTTGCTTGATGTCACCCGGTGGGTTTCGTAGCTGAAGAGATATTTGCACCCTGTTCTTCACAGTCAGCTGAACACTAAAACTGCTATATGTTTTGATACAGCCAGTGGGTGCTAATCAATTTTAAACAAACCTAAAACTGCTGTATCATGTTGGCTCAATTTGCGAAGATACCATTAAAAACCGTGTTCCCTAACCTGACAGTTTGCATATGTATGAGAATTGCAAATGTAATGTCTTGGAAATTTAAAAAAACCAGAAAAATCCTCAAAAAGAACAGATTTCTCTTTTTTTCCTGGAAAAAACAAAGTATTTTTAGGAGTGAGGGGGCTATAATTATGACTAATTGTTTAAGTCAATGTGCCAATATAGTTACAACCCTAAAATAATTTACTATGTAACATTAAAAAATTTATGCAACACAGTGTCCAGATTCTAATCACTGCAATTCATGGTCTTGGTTACAGTACTCCTTACATTATGTTACATCTGGAGAAGGAGAGGAAACAAATTATTATTCTTTTTCTTTGCTAATGTTGATGGTTTATTCTGGCATTTTATGTGCTCTTTAAAACTGGCAAAACCAAAGAGGTTCCATCCAGTTCAGGGCTCCATGTGTAAGAAAGAATTAAGAATAAAATAAAATGAAAATAAATATAAAATGAAAATTTTCATAATACATTTTAATAACAAAGTAAGTATCAACATGTTAATGAAAAGTATAATTAGCAAAACTGCAAAACTTTGATCAAAACCCTAGGGCCCTAAAATTCCCAACTGGCACTTTATGAATTCTTAAAAAATATACACTCTACTTCATTTTGTAACAAAAGTGTGTCTTCTCTTTTCCCTAAGTTTTGTACAATCCCCTTCTAGACAAATAAAATATTTGGCTATGATATTGCCTGCATTTCTTATGGCATTAACAAAAAATCCCATATTTTTTTACTTGGAAGTAAGTCTTACTTGGAAGTATTCACGGAATATACTCCCAATAAAGTATAATTAGCAAGACTGGAGACAATACTTGGCCACAGGCAATCCAAGGTGAGGCTGATAAGCTTTTTAGGTCAAAACCCCTGGAGGGCCCTAAAATTCCCAACTGGCACTATATATAGAATTGCAACCCAGATTAATAAAATATACACTCTACTTCATTTTGATAGCAAATGTCATCCCCCTAAAGTGTGTCTTCTCTTTTCCCTATTTAGTTAAAACCTCAACGGTATTACTAATCTTTTACATACAGACTTCTAAGTACAATTTCCTTTTTCAATAGCCTGTGGTTGTTGTTGTTGTCATTGTTGTATGCCTTCAAGCCATTGCCGACTTATAGTGACCCTATCACAGAGTTTTGTTGGCAAGGTTAGTTCAGAGGCAAGTTGCTTTTGAATTCCTGTGAGATGGAGACAGTGTGTCTTCTCCAAGGTCACCCAGTGGGTTTCCATGGCTGAGCTGGGACTCAAACCCCCGTCTCCAGAATTATGGCCCAACACTCAAGCCACCACACTGGCTCTCAATAGTCTACAGCTGGAAGTGCTTTAGGGGCCATCATATTCAGTCCCAAATGTAGAAGATAATATTATATGTGCCGTTTTATAGTCTATATTTTACTGAAACTGATGATATGATTATGTTGGTGGGTAATAATGCTTAACTTTAATATAGCAACTAAAAATCCTGAAAATATTTCATATTATTATTGGGTCCCTCAACCTGATGATTTCCAGATGTTGAATTAAATATCATCACTTCCAGTAAAAAGAGGGCAATGGGAAATTTATATTGTAACTTTCATCTATGGGGCATTAAATTGGGAGAGGCTGGAACAGATAATCACAATAGGCCCAAAGGGGAAGTATAATAATGTTTCTAGAGCTCAGGACTGAGGAGATTTCTGGTATCTGGAAGTGATGGAAAGGAGAGATAAAGGTCTGCCCATGTGCTTCCTGACTGAGCCACGCCTGCTGAGAGTTGCCAGGGGCTATAGTGTCTCCCATTGTGTTGCATCATGTAAATTGAGGACATCAACTGATAGCATAATTGACTTAAAACCTCAGTTTAATGTTGTTCTCTTTGTGTTCTAAATCCCAGCAAAGATCAGGAAAAACACTGTCACATGACGAACACACAACGCAAAGTAACATTCAAATGTCCACAATAGTGAGCAAGATTTTGAGATCTCCAAAACTTTTCATCAGAATAGTTGATTTTCAAAAAACTGGATGTGGAGGAGAAACATGGAAGCCCACAATTTTGGTTGGATGTTTTAAGCTAAAATATCTGTGATTGAGATCAGCCCAAGATGGAAAATGCAGCCTCAAAAAGGAGCTTTCTAGGAATATGATTATCTGGTAGAAAAATAATGACTAAAGAGCTGGATGTCAAAAACGGCTGGGAGAGAGGTAGCCATATAACCCTGTTGCAACAAAATCAACAAGATTCTTGAGGTACCATGAAAACTAACAAACTTGAATAGGAATATGCTTCTCTGACATCCAGATCATTTGAACCTCATGAAATAGGCTGGAGTTTACAAAAGTTTACGTCACATATAACTTGTTAATTTTGTGAAGGTCATTGAACCCTTTGTGGTTGTTTGAGCTATATCATGGTTACTTTAGAAATAGGGAAAGATTTGCTGATATAATTGTGGATTTTTGGTAGCAGCTAAAAACAACTTGAACAAACACAAACACAACAAATATTAACCTAAACTTGATGTTATTTCCACATGAAAATACTGCCATGTTATTATGGATCTTTGTAGGTTTTGTCTGAAAACATAATTGGTCCTAGGCCAGCATGATCAGACTTTAGTTTAATCAAGTTTTCATTGTTTTTTCCATTCAAATCCCTAACATTAATCTAAGTGAGCCCCCATCTACATTGCCATATAATTCATTTTCTAAATCCAGGTAATCTGCTTCGAACTGGATTCTGTGACACTCTAGACCAGGCCTTGGTAAACTTCAGCCCTCCAAGTGTTTTGGACTCCAACTCCCACAATTCCTTACAGCCTACTGGCTGTTAGGAGTTGTGGGAGTTGGAGTCCAAAACACCTGGAGGGCCGGAGTTTTCCCAGGCCTGCTCTAGACTCATATAATCTAGTTCAAAGCACACGGACACTTCCCAAAGCCGCAGACACTTCCCTATTTCCTCCCTCCCTCCCCACCCTTTTGCTCTTCCCTCTGTGTTTTTTTTTGTATATGTTGTTGTTCTGTTGCTGTAAATCGCCCGGAGCATCTATGATGGAGGGCGATTAACAAATATTAAATTCTATTCTATTCTATAATCTAGATTCAGGAAATTGATTATATGACAGTGTATATCCAGCCCAGGGTGCAGAAGACATACATTTTAGACTGAGCCCAAGAATTGGTTTAAACCTAGAAATGGAATCAATCTGTGGGCCCTTCCACACAGCCCTATATCCCAGAATATCAAGGCAGAAAATCCCATATATGTGTGGACTCAGATAACCCAGTTTAAAGCAGATAATGTGGGATTTCCTGCCTTGATATTCTGGGTATATAGGGCTGCGTGGAAGGGCCCTCAGTCCACACTCAGATGATGTGAAATTTTCTGCCTTGATCTTCTGGGATATAGACCTGTGTGGAAGGGCCCCCAATCAGCTCCGTAATCTATTCAGTTATAAATGGATTGGGCTTTCAACGAGGATCTACAGTATATATTTAAATCCTGTAATTCTTCTGTTTCCTAAATTGATAGCAGCCATTGGTGCCAGCTGCATTATGTGTTGCTTTAACAGCTTTTTTTCTTTTATTTTTTCAGGTGTTCACCATGATCTTCCTTGTGCTGTTTGTCTGGATTGTACCCTGTGTAGCCAACCAGTTTCTCAGCAGCTTTCTAAAAGCAGAAATTCAGAAAGGTTCTAAGCAACTTATATGTAGTTTGCCAGGACCACAAGGACCCCCAGGAATATCTGGACCACGCGGTCCAGCTGGGAATATGGGAAGGATGGGCTTCCCGGGAAAAGATGCACAAGATGGAAAGGATGGGGGGAAAGGAGAGAAGGGTGAAGAAGGTAAGTGACAATGTGCCTTTGAAGCTCCCTGTATCTCAGCAGAAATGCCATCATGTCTTCTCCAAATCTGCTACAGGAGGTGAAGGGGGTATTGCCCATGGCTGTGAATGAGGTGTGCACTGCTGGAAACTGTACACACAAACACACACAACTTCTGCAAGTGGGAATGTTTGAGTACGAACTCCATATGGGAATGCTTCTGCAAGCAGAATCTCATAGGGCTCTTCCATACTGCCATATAACCCAGAATATCAAGGCAGAAAATCCCACAATATTTGCTTTGAATTGGGATATCTGAGTCCACACTGCCATATATTCCAGTTCAAAGCAGAAAATGTGGGATTTTATTCTGCTGTGTGGAAGGGGCCATAGTATCCTAAATTCAATTGCTAGCCTCAATTAAAGTCAGTTCATTGAATCAACTGATGAATACTCAGTCAAAATTAAGGTAACTCTCATTGATTATGTTCTGTTCTGCAACTGGTTCTATTTGGGACTGGCAACTAGTTTTGGGCTTGTTGCAAGAACTTATTGCAAAATGGAAAGATATCTCACTCAATTCCAGGCATTGCTTTTTTAAATGTCTTCCTCTTTTCCTACTCCTTCCACCTCACTATGTTTTATCCAATTTTTTGATGCAGGGATTCATGTATGCATCATCTTTGTTCAGTTAAAAATATTTTATTGAAAAAGAGCTCAAAGCTTGTTTTTGTATGCACACGATGCTATCATATACTTATTATATACCACAATGACAATATGGACAACACAGACACTGGCACTTTTAAGATTGTGATATTAAATCAAGGAGGTTAAGATCTTCTGGGGAGGCCCTGCTCTCGGTCCTACCTGCTTCACGAGGATGAGAGACAGGGCCTTCTCAGTGGTGGCTCCTCGGCTCTGGAACACTCTCCCCAGTGATATTAGCTCAGCGCCCTCCCTCTTGGTCTTTAGAAAGAGAACAAAGACATGATTATGGAACCAAGCTTTTGTAAAGAACTGCAGCACAAGAAGCAAATATATGCAGCACAAGAAGCAAATAAACCGCCTTGAGTAGTCTTTGAGCTGAGAAAGGCGGTATACAAATATGGTAAATAAAATAAATATGTAATATGTATAATCGACATAGGAATGGCTCAATCTATGTGCTTCAATGTTTTATTAGGTGTTTTAATTCTTATATTTTGTGTTTTAAATGTCCTTTTTCTTATCATAATGAATTGCCTTACTGATTTTATGCTTAGTTATATGGTGTTGATTTCTGATTTGGTTTACGTATGTAAGGCATTGAATTTTGCCATTATTTCTGTATAAACTGCTTTGAGTCCCCCCAGGGACTCAAAGCAGTATATAAACAAAAGCGGTATATAAACACTGTAAATAAATGATGTAAATCACCATGATAGAAAGGACCTGTTAGTAGAAGTGTCTCCTGTTACACTTCACTTTCACTGAAGTTGATTTGTCTCTTAGGTCCACAAGGCAGAATGGGGAACCAAGGCAAGCCGGGACCAAAAGGAAAAGCAGGAGCCATTGGCAAAGCTGGCCCCAGGGGTCCAAGGGGCCTGAAGGGAAACCCTGGGAGAAGTGGAGGACCAGGAAAGAAAGGGCCCAAAGGAGTGCAGGGAGACTTGGGGATGCCAGGTCCCTGCAGCTGTGGGGCCAGTAAAGCCAAGTCAGCCTTTTCTGTTGCTGTGACCAAAAGCTACCCAAGAGAGCGCTTACCCATCAAATTTGACAGGATCCTCATGAATGAAGGTGGGAATTACAACACGTCAAGTGGGAAATTTATATGCAGCATCCCTGGCATCTACTACTTCACCTATGACATCACTTTGGCCAATAAACACTTGGCTATTGGGCTGGTGCACAACGGGCAGTACAGGATAAAAACATTTGACGCCAACACAGGGAACCATGATGTCGCTTCTGGATCAACAATCCTTCCCTTGAAGCAGAATGATGAGGTCTGGCTGCAGATATTCTACTCAGAACAGAACGGACTCTATTTTGATCCCTACTGGACTGACAGTCTTTTCACTGGTTTTTTGATATATGCTGACCAGGATTACCTCAATAAAATATAGGGCTACACAGCCGACATCAGCAAACCATAGCAGAATGCAGAGCATGAAATGTTATAGCCATAATGCACATGTATCTCTGAAACATTCTTACTCTGTGAAATTCAGCCTAAGTGGACTGCAGCCTGCCTATGTATAGGTAGGTAGCGTAAGTCATTGTGGTTGTCTTTTTGTGCCAAAAATAAACTAAAGATTCACATAATGTATAAAAGGGAGAGGGGAGAAAGAAAAATACCCGTTTTGTTAAGATTCATATTCCTCAATGGCGAATTTGTTTGGCCCCAGCCTGGAACGACGTATACTGTTGACGTGCTCAGTATCTTTATATCCCTTATATACAGAAAAAACAAACACTACACAGACACAATGTTTGCTGTCTTTTTCTTTGGAGACAAAAAAGGTGCTCATATCAGGAAAGAGTAAACATAAGAAACTTTTTGATACCAAATCAAATCATTTCTCTGTCTACTTCAATGCTAGCTTTGATAGGCAAAGGGACTGAACCAAGACTTTCTGCCCTCAAAGTATGTGTTCCACTGTGACCTTTGGTCCTTCCCCTGCAACCAGAACTGGCTGCTGCTTAAAAAGGTTTCTCAAACCCTGCTCTTGGTTTTTTATTGTTAGCTGTGCAGTTTGGGGCCAGGCTTAGCACAGTAGGATAAACAGCTGTGCTGCAGAAAAATCCTTCCAAGGCCAGCAGTTTGAGCCCCAGGTCAGGGTGAGCACACGCCATTAGCCCTAGCTCACCTGTCCACCTAGAAGGTTGAAAGCAGAAATGCAAGTAGATAAATAGGTACCGCTTTTAGCGGGGAGGTAATAAAGGCGCCCTTAAGGACATCGATTGGAGGAAAGCTCTTCAGCATGGAACATGGACCCCTGTTTTTGGAGTTGAGCACAGCCTCCAAGATGGAAAAAAACTGCCTTTACCTCTATTTGTGTTGTCTGTCCTTGTTAATTGTATAATCGGCATTGAATGTTTGCCATATGTGTGTTCTGTAAGCCACTCTGAGTCCCCTTCAGGATGAGAAGGGCAGGGTATCAATACTGTAAATAAATAAATGTCCTAATGGTGTGTGAAGTTCTTGTAAGAGATCATTGGGGCATCAATGCCCATTTTCTCATTGCACTTTCCCTACAGCACTTTTCACATGTTTTGTATTAACCCAGGCATAGGGAATGAAGGGCTGCTTTGCATTTTGTCATTCCAAATCAAGTTATCGGGAAACTCAGATTTGGATTTTTAAAACCTCTTTTAAAGCATATTGGTTAAAAACAAACATCCATCCAATGAACCTCTCTTCACACAATCACGGTTCCTATCCATATGAATGCATGCTGACTGCCCAAATTTAACTAGCATGATTTTCATCATGGGAGTCTCATAAAAGAGTTATCTTCATGCATATAGTTCCCTTCTACTTGGGGAAAGAGATTTGTTCCAGTCTCTCTGTATTGATACTGCCAAATTTTGTGTGCTGGTGGCCATATGCAAAAGTAACAGCTGTTTACCATTAGTATTGTTTTGTGAAGTTAATGATGTGGCAGTGCTTGTACACATGGAAATCATTTCTAATTTAACATTAAATTAGGGGGAGCAAGACAGTGCAACAATAAAACCTAAATAAGTTGTTAGTCTCAACTAAAGTAAAAAAAACCCTTTGAATTAGAGAAATTAAAGGTTGATTATTCATCAATTCAGGGATCTTTCACACTGGGTAATTATGGCAATACGATTACATTTTAACTATCATGGGTTCATCCTATGTGATCCTGAAAGGTTTGCAATTTGTTTAGAAATCCAAGAGGACCCAATGGCTGAGGAGCCTAAATGCCTTTCCTTCTAATGCCGATCCCAAGATTTCATCATATAAAGGAAACAAAGTTCGCAAGGAGTTAGTAAAAGTTTATTTAAGATAACCAAGAAGCTAACTATACTATGGATGCTGTCAGACCTGATGATATTACCTAAAAACCATATATTTATAGACAATTGACCCTGTTTGTCTATGCAAGGATTCAGTACCATTTTCACAGACTTTCCCCCCATTTGTTTATTAATCCTAGCATTCCCTAGCCCACCCCTGTACTATTCTCCCAATACAGTGTTTCCTCGCTACTTCGCGGTTCGCTTATTGCGGACTCGCTGTTTCGCAGATTTCAAAAAAATATTTATTTAAAATATCAGGATATTTTCGCTGTTTTGTGGGGATTTGCTGCCATCACTCTCCAAGGCACTTTCCCTCCTCAGTCCTCCCTCCCTCCAGGCTTGAAGGGCCTTTCCTTCCTTTCCATTCCTTCACTTTAATTAAAGTTTATAAAGACTTAGAATAGTGTATAACTACTAAAATAATGTACAAATATTAAAATAAATATAGCATCCCTACATCGCGGTTTTTCACTTATTACAGGAGGTCCTGAAGTGTAACCCCAGCAATAAGTGAGGGAACACTGTGCATTAATTTTGGGACGGCTTTAGCTTCTCTGACTCAAATCTGCCAAACAAAGATAAGTGTTCCTAACTAAGGAGAGCCCTCCCTAGAAGCCTTTACTAAAAATGGAATATCAGCATGTTATAAACATGACGGGCGACAAGGGCAGCATCGTCAGCAAAAAGCAGCTCACGGACTAGATAGTTTAGAGTCTTAGTGCGAGCCCTCAGACGGCTTAAGTTGAACAAGCTACCATCAGTACGATAGCGTATATATATGCCGTCTTCTTCTTCGAGGTCTGCCGTAGCCCTTTGGAGCATCATGCTGAAGAAGATTGTAAATAGGGTTGGTGCAAGAACACAACCTTGTTTCACTCCATTAGTTATTAGAAAGGACTCCGAGAGAACATCGCCATATCTGACTTGACCGCGCTGGCCCTCATGTAACAGGATAATCATTTTGAGGAATTTGGGGGGACATCCTAGACGTTCCAGGATCTGCCACAGACCTTTTCTGCTCACAGTGTCAAAGGCTTTGCAGCAGCTGCAGAGCTGTTTGGGCTTGAAGTCAGCCTGAAGAAAATGGAAGTCCTCTACCAGCCCGCACCACAGGAAGAACACCATCATCCCCACGTCAGCATAGGCACATCTGTGCTTAAGTCCATTCAGCAGTTCACCTACCTGGGAAGCATCATCTCTTCAGACACCAAGATTGACAAAGAGATAGATCACAGATTATCAAAGGCATATAGTGCATTTGGAAGGCTTCACAAAAGAGTCTGGAGCAACAAGAACCTGAGGCAAAGTACCAAAATCAGTGTGTACAGAGCTATCATTCTGTCTATTCTCCTCTATGGGTCTGAAACATGGGTCGCCTATCACCAACACCTATGACTCCTTGGACGCTTTCATCGGCGCTGTCTTCGCACAATCCAAAATATACACTGGACCGACTATTTAACGAATGTTGCTGTCCTTGAGCAAGCAGGAATCACCAGCGTTGAGGCCATGCTATTGAGAACACAGCTGCGCTGGGCAGGGCACGTCTCTAGGATGGAGGACCACCGCCTCCCAAAGATACTACTCTATGGTGAACTCGCCACGGGTCAATGCAAGAGAGGTGCCCCCCAAAAGAGATATAAGGACTCCCTGAAACAACATCTCAGGCTCGGCCAGATTGATCACCAACAATGGTATACCCTGGCCTCACATCGGGAGGCATGGAGATGCACTATCCACAATGCTGCAGCCTCTTTCGAGAAGACACGCCAAATGAGTCTCGAAGAGAAATGACAACGCAGAAAGAACCGCAACTTGGAAACAACATCACCCAAGGACACTTTTTTCTGTGCTTTCTGCAACCAAACTTGCCTATCTCAGATTGGCGTTTTCAGTCATCAACGCGCTTGTAAAAAGCGTGGGATGAGTCCTTCCTGAATCTTCATTCACGAAGTAATGCCGAGAGAGAGAGAGAGAGAGAGACATGACACCCATCATCCAGTATACATATGCGTAGGGTGTGTAAGCAACTAAATGAGCAGCTACACAAAGACAATGTGGCATGACTCAAAGAAACAAGGCAGGACTTGAGGTCCTGACAGTTTTTTTACAATGCAGGCATGGCCGTTAATGTGGAATCATAGTGCTATAACTATGTAGTATGAAAGAACTCTCAGTAGCTCTACTCAATTGGGACAATAAAGTGAAATTAGTGTGAAAACATCCAGTTAGGGTGGGCTAATTTGGCATTTTAAAAATATGTAATCATTGTTACTAATGTCAGAAAATCTCTACTACTTCTAAATATACTGAGAAAAAAGTCGTTTCAGATTCATCCATTAACTCTCTCTGTAACTACTAGAGGAAATTAAGAATGCCTGTTGCATTTTATTCCAATTTATCATTGCGTTACCATTACTTGAAGGCAAATACACACACACACAAACCACTTTAAAATCAACAAAACTTATCATCCAACTTAACAGACCTGCCACACTGAAGTTCAATTGGAGTATTGTATGTGCACCATTTCCTAATGAATACAAATTTAATACCATCTATTATGCAGAATACTGCCTCAGAAATGCTCTTTTTTGGCACTCAATGTAATAAGTTTCCACAAATACAAATAAAATTGCTCCATAGTATACATTTGAAAAGACTTGTTTGTTTGTTGGGCATCAAATCGTTGCTGGTTGTGAGGTCGTCCTGAGTACCCTTCGGAGTGAAAAGTATGAAAAATAAATAAATGTTAAGGCTATCAACAAAACATTAAAATAGATGTGTTGGGGGGCATTATGTTCTTTACCTCTGGAAGAAAACAATTTGGGAGCAATCCCAGCTAGGAAAGTACAGAATGTATTATTATAATGTGAGACACCTCAAATGTAAGGATAAGAAATCACAACATGAGTAAAATACAAAATATGCCACTTGATTATATACTGTACATTGCCTAAAACCCAACGTTCAGGAGACTCTTTTAAGAAAAATGTAGATATTGATCTGTTGTTTATAACTCTGAGATTGCAGAAGACCAAAATAATAAACACTTTTAAAAATATACCCTCTAATAAGGTACAGATTGACAAATAGAAGAATTTTTAATCCCGGAACTAAGGGGGAGGGATGAGAAAACCATACTTGTTTCAATGTGAATCCATGAGAATTACATGGAGCAGCGTGATTATATTATACACTTAGGGTAGGGGAAATAACATGAGGAAAGTCTTTTCATACCTTCTGTCTTTTTCAAGTTATTTCTTACTGGAGACAGCATGGTATAGCAGTGTTTCTCAACCTGTGGGTCTCCAGGTGTTTTGGCATACAACTCCCAGAAATCCCAGCCAGTTAGCCAGCTGTTAGGATTTCTGGGAGTTGACGGCTAAAACATCTGGGGATCCACAGGTTGGGAACCACTGGTAGAGTGATTTAAGCATTGGACTAGAACTCTGGATTCCCTACTCAGCCATGGAAACCCACTGGGTGACATTAAGCGCATCTCTCACACTCAGGACCAGAAAACCCCGTGATACAGCCACCTTAGGGCCAACATAACTCAGAAATGACTTGTAGGTACACAACAAGAGCAAAAGTGCTCATGGATTCCCCAGCATAGGACTGCTTCCATTTTATGACTGCAGATGTTCTCAAACATGGACTTCAATGTTTATGATTGACATTCTCTGCAGCTGAGACTTTATGTGTGTGTTTTGGGCTCTGTTTTGTTTCCCACATTCCTTCAATTACATTTAGGAACAGGAATAGCATAGGCAAACTCAAGAGCCAGAAATCCTGTGACAGCCATCTGGGTGGAGCATAACCCCTCAAGCAACGAGAAAGACTTTTATCAGGCATCCTAAGTTTCTGTTCTTTTGACTCTTGGGCCCTTGTTAGGAGATCCGAGATCCAGTTAGGAGTTTTTACATACCTTACACATTTGCTAACTAGAGTACTGTGCGTCAATCATCCACTTTGTTTAAATTCTTCACATGGGTGAAGTGTTTTTCTTCTAAGATTGTTATAAGGTTTAATGCCAATTAGTATGTTAAAAAAGGTTTCTCTTTCAAAACAGTTTTATACTGATAAGGTTTAGGGCTAAGCTATTGTATGGTCAGAAAAATGACTCAATTGAAACTAACTTTCAAAAGCAGAGACAGGTCTCCAGTTCAACCCCAGGGATACACAGTCAAAGCACTCTAACAAGATGGCCATCCAACTTCTGGTGAACCTGCAGCCCTCCAGAACTTATTGAATTGTAACTCCCAGCAGCTCTAGCCACCACAATGGTGAAGGATGTTGGCAATCACAGCCGAATGACATCGAAGGAGCTACATGATCCCACCCTTAGCAGTTCAAATTGACCACCAGTAAAATTAGCGTATCTATTTAGTTGTCATTATTTGGTTATGAAATCCTTCGGAATACTTTTTTCAGCCGCAGAACCCAATCCGTTCCTAATTTATCTGCAGAGCCATAAGTCTATCCCTAAGCATTGTGGACCCACAAATCTCTTCCTTCTTTGCTATTGCCTGAGCATTTTGTATAATGCAGTCAGTTTGGAAACAAAGAGAAAACATATTAAATATAGCCACAAACTTTTATTTTGGTGCAGGAAATTGGATTTACACCTAAAATGATGAATGTATTCTTTTAAAATAATACAAGAATGAAAGCTAACAGCATCTGATAAAGATTATTATTTTCATTAAGCCTGCAGTGGTCCTCCACAGTGTTTCATGACAACCCTCCCCCCCCCCCAAATATAAGCTAGACCAGTATTTCTCAACCTTCTTAATGTTGCGACCCCTTAATACAGTTCCTCATGTTGTGGTGACCCCCAATCATAAAATTATTTTAGTTGCTACTTCATAACTGTAATTTTGCTACTGTTATAAATCATATGGTAAATATCTCATATGCAGGATGTATTTTCATTCACTTGACCTAATGCACAAATACCTGATAAACCCAAATTTGAATAATGGTGGAGTTGAGAGAGATGGGGTTGATTTTGTCATTTGGGAGTTGTAGTTACTGGGATTGTTAGTTCACCTACAATCAAAGAACATTCTGAACTCCACCAATGATGGAATTAAACCAATCTTGGCACACAGAACCCCCATGACCAACAGAAAGTACTGGAAAGGTTTGGTGGGCATTGACCTTGAGTTTTGGAGTTGTAGTTCACCTACATCCAGAAAGCACTGTGGACACAAAGAAAGATAGATCTAGACCAAACTTGGCACAAATACTCAATATGTCCAAATGTGAACTGGTGGAGTTTGGGGGGAAATAGACCTTAGCATTTGGGAGTTGTAGTTGTTGGGATTTATAGTTCACCTACAACCAAAGAGCATCCTGGATCCCACTAATGATAGAATTGGGCCAAACTTCCCACACAGACTCCCATGATACTGTTTTCTGATGGTCTTTGGCGACCCCTCTGACACCCCCCCCCCCTCGTGAACCCCCCAGGGGTCCCAATCCCCAGGGTGAGAAACGCTGAGCTAGATGGTGACGTGGCTTGCCCTGCCCATTTGGCAATCCAGTCCTTAGTTTTGACAACACAGGCTTGAGGAGGGTAAAAAGCCCTTCCTTTGTCCATGTAGCAGGCAAGAGAAAAATTATGAAGGAAACATAAGAAATGTCCCTGATATTATCTGAACAGGGAGTCTACTAGCACTGAATCAAACTCTGTTGTGCAGAAAGTGGGAGGCAGTTACACTGTCTTGTACCTTCATTACAGCTCTCCATACATTGTTTTAGCTTTAACTACATTTCCCAAATGCAGTCTAGTTAGATGAGAAAGTATTAAATGAATGGTTATGTAAAAAAGAAATGCTCATTTTGGCCATCAGGAAATGTGCAGGGATCCTTGTGTACAGGCACCTCATGTTTATAAAGGACGCCTCATTTTTGCACAATTATTCATTGTGTTTGATCACAATAAATGTGGTGATGTAAGTACACCAAGAGATTCTATTTTTCTTCTTTACAGAAGATAGAACTACAAGTAAAGGAGGATGAATTGTTTGCCTATTTTATATTTAATGTTTCTCTTTTTAATTATAGATAAGTTACACACATCCACCCACTGGAGGGATCTTTCAAAGTTTGTTGGTTTTTTGGAACAGAGCTACGTCTGTTGTGTTAGAAGCAAAAATGAAATAAAAATGCACACCCCCCTCTCTCTCTATATATATATCTTTTTCTCAGAGATTACAAAAGTTCCCCATCCAGAAATTTTTCTTCTTACATCACTGGTAAGTGAGCTAGCATGCATATTGGTTTGAGCATTGGGCTATCATTGTGGAGCCATAGAAATCCTCTGGGTGACCTTGGGCAAGTCACGCTCTCTCAGCCTTAGAGGAAAGGCAATGGTGGCAAAACCCCTCTGATCTTACTAAGAAAACCCTGTGATAAGGTCGTCATAAGTCAGAGATGACTTGAAGGCACACAGCATCATCATCAACAGCACATTCATGTTGTTGGTAAATACATGGTTGGGTAATCCAGATTCCCTGCTGTGAAGACCCTAAATTTTGTCTTCCTTGGTAGTGTACTTTCTGGATTGTGGGTGGCACTCTTTCTGTGCTTAATTAAAAATACTAGGAAATATCTTGTAATAATGTAAATAAATAATGTAAAAGTATAGACTGGAAATAGCTTTTTGGCACCAAAGCCAAAACCTATGGAGGGACAGTGTCTTAATTGAAATTATTTCTTCAGAACTCCTAATTGGCATTGAATGTTTGCCATTTTTGTTACTTCTGTAAACTGCCCTGAGTCTTTACAGGGAAAGAGGGCAGGTTATAAATAAAGTTGTGTATTATTATTATTATTATTATTTTACTGACACAAAAACACAGTATGACACAGCAAACAAGATATATATATATATATGCCAGATTTCGCATCACAAGTTAAACACTTCCCAAGCGTTTAGGACTGTGTGATGTATTTTCGAATGATGCACGCAGATCCAGGTAAGGTGGCCTTTTGCTGTTGACAGAGTGTGATTTTGTCAATATTGAGTGTTTCCAAACACTGGCTGAGATCTTTTGGCACAGCACCCAGTGTGCCAATTACCACTGGGAGTACCTGTACCTGTTTATGCCAGAGTCTTATTATTATTATTATTGGGTTGTTGTAGGTTTTTTGGGCTGTATGGACATGTTCTAGAAGCATTCTCTCCTGATGTTTCACCTGCATCTGTGGCAGGCATCCTCAGAGGTTGTGAGGTCTGTGGACTTTCCACAGATATATAAACCCAGTTTTCTTGGTTTCCAACAGACCTCACAGCCTCTGAGGATGCCTGCCATAGATGCAGGCAAAACGTCAGGAGAGAATGCTTCTGGAACATGGCCATACAGCCCGATAAACCTACAAGAACCCAGTGATTCTGGCCATGAAAGCCTTTGACAATACACTATTATTATTATTATTAATAATAATGTGGCACAGCTGGCTGGGTGTCAGCTGCATAAGATCTCTACTGACCAGAAGGTCATGAGTTCGAGGCCTGCCCGGGTCGGGGTGAGCTCTCAACCAATTTGTGTAGCTTGTTGTCGACCTTTGCAACCCGAAAGACAGTTGCATCTGTCAAGTAGGAAATTTAGGTACCACTTTGTGGGGAGGCTAAATTTAACTGATTTCTGGAATGTTAAATTGCCTCTATGTCTGTCTATATATGTTGCATGTCAATGGCATTGCATGTTTGCCTGTATATGTGCATTGTGATCCGCCCTGAGTCCCCTGCGGGGTGAGAAGGGTGGAATATAAATGATACAAATAAATAAATAAATAATGATTATTAATATTATTATTATTAAGGGATTCACATTTTTGTTGAACCGCAGTTGCATCCGACACGTTAGGATGACCCTATGAATTTCACAGGGTTTTGTGAAGGTGCACCTACACTGCAGAAAATAATGCAGTTTGACCCCACTCTTAACTGTGTGTTGGCTCAATGCTACGGAACCCTGGGATCTGTATTTGGTGAGGCACCAGCACTTTTTGGCAGAGAAGACTGAAGACCTTGTGATACTACAATTCTCATGATGCCCATAACAGTTAAAGCAGTGTCAAACTGGATTAATTCTACAGTGTAGATCAGGCATGGGCAAACTTGGGCCCTCCCTCCCTCCAGGTGTCTTGGACTTCAACTCCCACAATTCCTAACAGCCGGTGGGAGTTGAAGTCCAAAACACCTGGAGAGAGGGAGGGAGGGCCCAGGTTTGCCCATGCCTAGTGTAGATGCACGCTTAGGCAAGGATGTCTCATAAGTTGTTTTGGTCAATTCCTTCTTCAAACATATTAACTTCTTCCTGGGAAAATATGTCCCGCCTGGGGCTTTATTCCAAGACAGCAATTTACAACGATATGCTTTAAAAAAAGAATTGTATTTCAGAGAGCCCCTTTGGGTCCAAACTGCTGATAAATCAATCACCCCATCCCGGCTGGCTTCATTAACATAATCAGAATGAGACACATTAACCCCTCTGATTGCATTAAGGGGGTTGACTGATTGATTGATTGATAGCCCTCTCTCGTGGAAGAATGAGGCGAAGAGCAAAGGCAGCAGGGCATAAATAAAGCAAGGTGGGGACAGGAGCGCGTGCAGCAGGACTACCATTCCCGGCAGGGCTCGCGAGGGGGGCTGACCGGGCCTGCGCAGTGGGGAGCCGGTGCGCGAGCGCGGGTCCGGGCTCAGTGTGCGTTCCATGCGAGGAAAAGGACTGCGAGAAGGAGGAAGCAGGAGAAACATGTAGGTGTGCTGCGGCGCGAGGCGGCTTCCTCCTTTCCCACCATTACACCTTCGCAGAGCAAGGGAGGCATGGCTTTCTTTTCCAGACTGGGACCAGGAGCCGGCAGGGCTGCATAAATGCCACTCACGGACTCCCCAAGGGACACATCCACCCGGTAGTTTCCCAGCAGAAGCAAAGACAAAAGGAGGCAAAGGTAAGGA
This sequence comes from Anolis apletophallus, assembly GCA_030556195.1. Lineage (NCBI taxonomy): Eukaryota > Metazoa > Chordata > Lepidosauria > Squamata > Anolidae > Anolis > Anolis apletophallus. Next base: position 102,094,655 of record JARBWK010000001.1, read on the forward strand.
AAATCCCACTTTTGCAGCAGCAAAATCCCCGGGTGTGTCTATTACAATGTAGAATTAATCCAGTTTGACACCACTTGGGCTATATGGAGTCACGGGATTTGTAGTTTAACTAAGTCTTCAGCCATCTCTACAGCTCTCATGATTCAATAGCATTGAACTGAGCCATGGCGGTTAAAGAGGTGCCAAACCGCGTTAAATCTACAGTGTAGATGCACCCAGCAACTTGTTTGGTTGCTTGCAAACCAGCCGCTGTGAACATGAACCGGAGGAGGGTGGGAATGGGGTGTTATATGTATTTGTGTGTATGTTTCATGTCCATACCTTTTCCTACCAACGTAAAATCCTACTAAAGGTATTCCCAGATTTCTGGATTTGTTTATTCTCGCAGACTATTCCAGCTATTAGCATTACTTGCCTATTTGCACTAAAAGCTTTTCTTAGATTCTTAGTACCAACTCAGAATTTGCTAATAATTATAATTAATTTTTTAATTATAATTATTTCATCAGCGCTACTAATTCTATCCTCAATTGCAATTATAATGTTGGAAACCACTGTGAGTTCCCTTGGTGGAGAAAAGTGGTATATACATGTAGTAAATAAATAAATAAATGCATTGCATGTAAAGGGTGCATCTACACCAGGCATGGGCAAACTTGGGCCCTCCCTCCCTCCAGATGTCTTGGACTTCAACTCCCACAATTCCTAACAGCCGGTAGGCTGTTAGGAATTATGGGAGTTGAAGTCCAAAACACCTGGAGGGCCAAAGTTTGCCCATACCTGATCTATACTATAGAACGGATGCATTTTTGATCTCACTTTAACTGCCATGGCTCAATGGCATGGAATCCTGGGGTTTGTAGTTTAGTGAGGCCCCAGCCCTCTTGGGCAGAGAAGGCAACAGTCCTTGTAAAACTGCAACTCCCAGAACTCCTTAGCACTGAGCCATGGCAGTTAAAGTGGGATCAAACTGCATTAATTCTACGGTGTAGATCAGTGGTTCTTAACCTGGGGTCCCCTGTACAAGGCTAGATAGTGGGATATGTATTTACATCTACAGTATTTTTGGTACTTTACTAATAAAACTATTTGCATTCTGTCCTTTAATTGAGGATCTCAGGGCAGCGTGCTATTGCTCCAGTGTGCCAGGCATTTCATAAAGCTTTGGTGCCACAGTTGCAAATATTTTTACAAGATGTCAAGTAGAGTTTAGTAGTAGACGCAATGTTTCAGATTGACTACTAGAATCATAGAGCTGGAAGAGACCTCATGGGCCATCCAGTCCAACCCCCTGCCAAGAAGCAGGAAGGTGTTCACATAGTGTCTGATCTGGTATATGGATTCCCTCCCTCCCCCTCCCTTTTTTTCTAGTGCTGCTAATTTACTAAGAAAATTGTGCTTTGAACAGAAAACCAAGAATGGAGGAGCCGTGGTGGAAAGGGCAACTTGCAACTGACATCCATCAGACCCTGAGGCAGAAGGTTGGAGTTATAAATCATTCTCCTATCTCTCCACTTGTATCTGTTCTACTTACCCATCCTTTTTTTCAGTGGTGCTCAATTGCCATAGTCGGAATAAGTGTACAAAACATTTTTCTTGCTTTCTAGCAAGAAATGTGTATATACAGTCACTCCTCACATTCACTAGGCTCCCATAAAAGTGAAAAACCATAAATAAAGACATTGCTATTTTTTAAACCTGGAAAACACCTTTCTGGGTATTTCTGGGGGCTCTTCCAAACAGGCCCTATATCTGATCCCAGGTTTTCTACTTTAAACTGGATTATATGAGTCCACACTGCCAGATAATCTGGGATAAACAGAAAACCTGGAATCAGATCCTGGGATATAGTGCCTGTTTGGAAGGGCTCTCAATCTCCCAGCATGACTATATTGCTAACCTTTGTTGGAAGCAGACCATAGAATTGCATTGGGAGGACCAAGGGCCCTTCCACACAGCCATATAACCCAGAATATCAAGGCAGAAAATCCCACAATATCTTCTTTTAACTGGGATATGCTGCCATATATTCCAGTTCAAAGCAGATAATGTGGGGTTTTGTTCAGCTGTGTGGAAGGGGCCCTGGTCATTCATAGAAGGGCGTTCTCACTAGCAGTCTCTAGCATAACTGGAGGAAGTGGGCCATAGGGTCACACTGGAAGACCCAGAGAACATTTTAAATCAAATCTGTGAGCAATCAAATCAGCAAAAGTTGGGGGATGACTAATTACTCTATGGATCTGATTTAAAATGTTCTGTCAACTCTTCTTACCTTGAGGTATGCTCTCTATTCAAAAACAACATCAGGGTGTGAAGATGGCAATCTAATTCTACAGTGAGCATTTTATGTAGAATTCCCTCCTATCTGCATGCTGTGGATCCTGGCATCTGGTCAATGTATCTGTATTAGTAGAGCCTTCAAATGTAGTTCCACTTTTAGTTTATAGCCCATTCAAAACCTTTGTAAATTGCTCCATCCTTAAGTGGGATGCTTCAGCTTCAAAAACCTCCACAAGGAGGCTGCCAAGGTCAAATGAATGGTTTTTGCCTCTTAAAACAAGACTGGATGGTGCCATCTAATTGTTGTGTTTATGCGTGGGCCTGCTGTCCAGATAAGTGTGTTTGCTTGAGAAAATTAGTCCCCTCCACCATTGTATAAACACTTATTCCACAGCCCTTTATTCCAGAGGTCTTATCTTCCCTTTTTTAGGGTGTACTTTGTTAACTGCTTGACCCTTTTTGAACTGTTGAATGTGTAGATTGGCTTTTACATTTCAGAAGTGGTCAGCAGCCTTGTGCCATTATATTGTATTATATTGTGTTATATTTAATAATAGTGACACTGAACTAATTTGAGTGAAAATGACATAAGTATGTTTCACAGTTTTTCAAATCAGAGTAATTTTGAATGAAAGCTGGATCACTTTTGATCTTGTTGTTGTTATAGTTAAATGGCTAGCCAGACCAGGGTGCTGTTCTGGACATTTCTTCATCCTGCCTTGAATGACACACCTTCTCTGCCCCTCCTTCGTGTTGCCATAGGAGCTGAAACTGCCCACATACAAGGCCCACTCTCCTCAAATTGAGATGCGACGCTATTTTGCTGACCTCTTAGCTATTCTCAGCCGCCGCTATCGGCTCTGCTCCACAGCCAGACACCTTGCTGTCTACTTACTGGACCTTTTTATGGACCGCTATGATGTTGCTCTCACAGAACTGTATGCCATTTCCATTGCTTGCCTCCTCCTTGCAAGTAAGTAAAGATTGACAGCTGCTTTGTGTTTGTTTATTGTGGGGAAAGGGATTGTCTGCCTCTTGCATGCATTGAGTAAAATAACAGAAGCTTTGCACATTACCTGTAATACATTACGACAACTGCTTCACTTGGACAAAGAATAGAATAGCTTTATTGTCATTGTACCATTGCACAATGAAATTAAATGCCTTCCCCAGCACACATCACAAAACAACACACCAATCCATCCACACCCCAACCACCACCACACAACCCCCAATGGCACATCAGTGTGAAACCATTGAGTTCAACATAGCTACAGTTCTAGAGTAAAAGTTATCTCTCAGTCTGTTTGGTCTTTGTCTTTGTCACCCTGTACCATCTGCCAGATGGTAATTTTTTTTAAAAAAAAGCTGGGTGATATATATTCCCAATAATGCTCTGAGCTTTCTTAAGGCTGTGGGACCTATAAACGTATTCCAAACATCATATAAATATGTGTTCAGCTTATGTTTGTGCAGGGAAAGTTCCTATTCCAGTATAAGGGGTTGCTCTGTCCTGCTGCCAGATATTGTGCATTCAGTGTCATGTCCTTTAGTCTTCCAAATGTTGGTGGACTGCATATCCCATCTGCTCTACCTAGCATAGCCAATAGTTAGGGATACTGGAAGTTTTCAGTTCAACAATATCTGGAAAACCCAGCCTTAAAATGTTACACAAAGCTACATGTAGCCCCTATAGCGGTTGAGAGCTGCATGGGTCTCCCAGTGTTTAGTGGAGAAGCATTGATTTTACATTTCTAAATTCTCTAATTCACATATTACCATATTACTGTGGTTTTTTGATACAAGAGAGGACATTTTTAAAATGGGAAGCAATCTAGAAATCAAAATACAATCAATGTGTCAAGTCCCAAAATCTTGGATAGTTTCCTGTTCCTTTGTTATGTTCATATTGTGGCAGGTGCTTTTCTGTTGCTACACCCCTTATACCATAGTGAAAATCTTGAAATGATGTGCATCTGATCAGTTATATAGGTCTTTTAACATGGAACTGGAGAATGAATTGATTGGGGATGTTTTCTGCAGGGCTCCTGCACCATTTTAAAAGGCATAGCATTGTTATTAAACTGCTTTAATCCAAAACAACATACAAGTGGTCACCTAAGATTTAGTCAAAGTAAAATACATTCATAAAACAATTCAAAACAATACATACTAATAAGCTGCACTAAGAAGCTGGAATTCCTAATGAACCAAGTAAGTTTTGGGGATTTTCAGTACATCTTGAAGTGTTCTTGGAAGCAGATGCATAATTAGTGTAGTTGCCTCATGACTGGCATGCTGTGCGCTCATATGAGCATCGCCTGGTAGGAATCAAACAGCAGAGCTCATATGGCAGATTTCCACTCACTGAAGGTTACTATGTTTCTGTGGCTACAAAATCATTGCATAGGAACAATAATAGATGACAAAAGAAAATCTTTTATGGGTAGATGGGTCTCAAGTAACAAAGCTGAATAGGGGAGCCCCTCTTCAAGGTTATGTGCTTATTCTAAAATATGTTTCATTGTCAATATATGAAAACTCAGGGCCTCCATGGGAGAGGGCTGGCATAGTATACAGTATGTGCATATAGTAAGTAAACTTTATTATGGTTGATGACCAGATCATAACAGGCCCCGCACATCCACGTCAAACCCAAGGGGTTATATGCTTCAAACTTCAACAAATTTTAAAATTAGGCTAAAAGCATCATACAAGTAGTTATTAAAACCTAACTCAACCCACAAGATCATCTGAAGGCAGTCTAAAGGGAGGTAGTGGGGAAGATGGGCCAGTGTGTTAAGAGGGGTTTGGCTGAGGGGTATTGTTATTGTTTTTCACATATGGTATGTTAATGTTTCTTAGGCAAAGTCTTGATACTAGTGTCCTTAATGATTTGGGGCAGTGCTTCTCAACCTGTAGATCCTCAGATGTTTTGGCCTTCAACTCCCAGAAATCCTAACAGCTGGTAAGCTGGCTGGCATTTCTGGAAGTTGTAGGCTACAGCCCCTGGGGGCCGACAGGTTGAGAACCATTGATTTGGGGGCTCCCAGAATCCAAGTGAGTAATTTAGAAGGGAGTTAAGTACTTATCATAAAAATATAACCATATTGGCTCTGCAACATATCTCCAGTCCTTTTCTCCTGCCCTCCTAAAAAGGCTTACCTGTCTGCTACTTAAAAGGCTAGTGAAATATTGGTAGCAAACAGACAGAGCTGGTTGAACTAGAAGAAGAAAAAACTATTGGAATGTGGACCAGGATTATTAAGTTCCATAAACTTAGTTTATTCTTTGCTATCATAGGCTGTTTCTTCCATACTCTCCTGAAAGGTGGTGATATTGGGGCTCTTAAACACAACTCAAAGGGGGTCAGGTTTAGGATTGTGGTCTTAGATATTGAATATCTTCTGTTCTAATTTAAAATCGCATAAAATTTAACCTTAAAAAAGAAATCCTCTACCCACAAGGAACAAAATCTTGTTGCACCATCAACTGACACTTATAGTGGATCCTTAGTGCCTGCTGGGGATCAGTAAACACACACACACACACACATCCCATGGATTCCAAAATCTGGATGCTCACGTCCCTTTCTATACAATAGCATATTTGGTTTCTGTTCTGACTGCATAGACAACATAAAGGGTTTTCAATCTTAAGAAGAGAATAGTGCCTTAATCTCCCTGAATGTTTTGTTCAACATTCGTGTACAACAAGACTTGTAGTTGAGAGCTGTTTGGATGAATGCAAATATTAATATGTTCCACCACATATTTCTGTGTTTTGCAACAAGGATTGATAGATGGGCTGTAGCCAAGCAAATAATTTTTAATTCAAGTTCAGGGCATGGTGGTGTGTGTGTGTGTGTGTGTGTGTGTGTCAGAAATGACTTGAGAAACTGCAAGTCGCTTATGGTGTGAGAGAATTGGCCATCTGCAAGGCCTTACCCAGGATGCTTTACCATTCTGTGGGAGGCTTCTCTCATGTCCCCGCATGAGAAGCTGAAGCTCATAGTTGGGAGCTCACCCAGCTCCCTGGATTCAAACCACTGACCAGGTCAGCAGTTCAGCTGGCACAAGGGTTTAACCCATTGCGCCGCCACAGCTCCTAGGGTACGATAGTGAGCAAGTGATAATAATGGTTTTAATAAAGGGTTATTCCTGGTGTTTGATGGGAAGATGGTGATGTTTTCTAACTCAAATACATAAAATTCATTATGATACTGTCCCATCTCAACAGGTAAATTTGAAGAGAAGGAGAAAAGAGTACCAAAGCTAGAACAATTGAACGACTTTGCTTACACATCCAACCTTAACCTGGTGCTAACAAAGAAAGATCTGCTGAAAATTGAACTGCTGCTCCTGGAAACTTTTGACTGGAATCTCTGTCTGCCAACACCAGCACACTACATTGATTACTACCTCTTTGCCTCTGTTACTGAAAGTGACCTACACAATGGCTGGCCCATCACATCCATGGTCGAAGCCAGATCTTACATTGATAAATACACTCGCTATTTCCTGGCAGTCTCGCTGCAAGGTAACCACAATTTTTAAGTTGACAGCATTCGTTGGTAATTGGGGAATAAATGTGGTATGTCCTAGTGAATATATCACTAAAGAGTCTACTGCACTTTAGAACATTATCAGTATCTGTGAAATACAGTTAATCCATATTATTGGTGTACGATTTTGACCTAGGTGAGATATACCCAGTGAAATCAAGGGAATGTAAGTACCCATGACAAATTTGAGTCCCATGGGTGATGGTGGGTGTGTTCAAAATATGACAAAATCTCTTTCCAACCTATTTACTTTGTCACTTTCCTTTGAGCAAAAATGCCAATTTGAGCATTGAGACAGCATGTTATTGTCATCTTGAAGATTTATTTCTTGTGTCAGAAGTGAACTGAGAATACAGTTATAATTTATAGAAAACCATAAACAAAGTTAAAAACTTGGCATTATGCTAAATGTCCTTTGACCAGAAGCTGGCCACATGGAGTGCCTCTGGTATCGCTGTGAGAAGGTCCTTCATTTTGCCTGTGGCAGGGCTCAGACTGCATTGTAGTAGGTGGTCTGTGGTTTGCCCTTCTCCACACTCGCATGTTGTGGACTCCACTTTGTAGCCCCATTTCTTAAGATTGGCTCTGCATCTTGTGCCAGAGCACAGCCTGTTCAGTGTCTTCTAAGTAGCCCAGCCTTCTGTGTACCCAGGAGGCAGTTTCTCACCTGGTATCGGTCACTGGTTGAGGTTCCGTGTTTTAGCCTGCCACTTTTGGACTCTCACTTGCTGAGGTGGTTCTGCAAGTATCTCTGTAGATTTTAGGAAGCTATTTCTTGATTTAAGGTGTTGGCTTTCTGGCTGATATCCAAACAGAGGATGGGCTGGAGATGTCACTGCCTTGGTCCCTTTGTTACAGGCTGCTATTTCTGACAGATGTCAGGTGGTGCAACACCAACTAGACAGTATAAGTTTCCCAGTGGTGTGGGGCATAGGTATCCTGTGATAATGTGGCATGTCTCATTAAGAGCCACATCTGCTGTTTCAGCATGATGGGATGTGTTCCACATTGGGCATGCATATTCAGCAGCAGAGTAGCAAAGCACAAGGGCAGATGTCTTCACTGTATCTGGTTGTCATTTCCAGGTTGTGCCAGTCAGCTTTCGTATGATATTTCTATCACCCACTTTTTGCTTGATATCTTCAAGTTGAACTGAGTTAAGGAGATTCCAAAAGGCGGTTTTGTTCACTTCTGCCTGAGATACAACACACAACACCAGAATATGTGATAGTTTGCTTTTGAAGTGGAGGAGTGCTATTGATTTGATTGTGTGTGTATATATGTTTGAAATGAAGTCCAACTGAATTTGTTAGGACATTCCTAGTAAATATCTGTGTACTTAGATGTTCAAAAACCATAGCCTTGAATCAAGCTTAGAGGAAAAGTGTAATAATAGTTTGCCCGTTTTGGATTGGAAGTCCTTGCTCCCAATCTCATGATTCTTTCTTTTCCAGACCATGTTTTCCTCTCCTTCCGGCCTTCTTTGGTTGCTGCTGCTTGTGTGGGTGCCACACGAATCTGCCTCAGCATGTCTCCTACTTGGACCCCGCCACTCCAGGAGCTCACACAGTATTCCTGGGAGGACATTACTTCATGCATTGAACTCATGCTTGTGTAAGTTCTAAACAAAATAGGCCATCTCGCATACTGTCTTTAATGAGAACTACAGTAAGAAGAGCATTCCTGTCTACCATCATGGAACTAAGGACTGCTTCCATTGTGACAAGTCTTACTTAAAACTCACCCACTCTTTGAACTGGAGTAGAACCTTAAAAATAAACCACATCCCCAACAAGTACATGTGTGCACTGTGGGCTATTGTGAGATACTGTTGAGTCTTTAGCCAGCTGTTTGATCCTGCTGTGAAGAACATGTGTGCCCCTCCCCAGATGACCTTCAGCATTCGATGGAAGACTATTTCTGTACACACGCACCCCAACACACACGCGCGCACACACATACACACACCCCTTTGTATTTCACTGCAGTCAAGGAAATGAATTCTGAAGTTCGGAATAGGAAATGTTATACGATCCTGATGTTTTGGGCTAAAACTCATGAGCCTCAGTTAGTATCCATGCATTTTGCAGTGCTTTGCATGCATGTCCTAACTTATTTCTGCTGTCAAATATCCTTACTATAGACATGTAACACGCACCCAAAAGCTCATCAAACATGGTTCACTGTGGCGGTTGTATTGCCCATCACCCAATCCCTTCACCACATTCCATAGATAACTCTATGCATGGCACAACTGAACTATTCCTCCTTCCTTCTCCTCCTAGAGCTAGCCTACTAGTGTCACTTCTGGATTTGGGTCACAAGAATGCAAATGGCTATACTCAAAGTTACAGCTTTTTTGTAAGTTCTGTGTTATTGGAAAAATAGTACTGGAATTTTCCACATCTTCAAAAGACCTGGTATGATCATAGACCACCATCACCCTGCCCTGAAAATAGGATTGGAGGCTGACATAATGCTCATTTTGTGAATGCTGTTCTACCAGTTTGACTCTATGCAACACAATGCATCTTTAGTACCCCCTTGCTTTATTTTTTCTTGAACAGAGCCCATGAGAAGGATGTCAAAGAAGCCAATAAGGAAAAAGATCAAGCGACTCTACTACGGGAGAAGCAGCTTGTGGAAAGCCTGACCTTCCAGACCCCAACACAGGTTCTTTTCCAGCCATCCGATTGTCATCATCCTCTGGCTCCGCAACACAGCGTCTTCTCTCAGTTCTACTCTCCAATGCATGATCTGTGCTCATCTTACCGGCAATCCTTACTAGCGCCTCAGTCAAGCAGCTTTGCCTCAGGAAGTGGCGGTTCACTGCCTTCATCCTCCACCACCAACTCTGAGCCTGTTGGTTTCCAAACCGTGTCCATTCAAAGGCCTGCAGTCACTAGGCAGATGGCAGTCTCAGAGGAGCCAGTTCACTGTCTATCTTTGATCCTTGGCAGTAGCTATTTCAGCAGCTACCATTCGTGCACAGCAGGCTGTCTCGATGGGCAAAGGAAGATGGGAAAAGAAGGCACTACATTGGGGAGGGGGGAATAATGTCTGAATTGCACTTGCACCCCAGAAGGAAAAGGCTCTGGAGAGACTGTTTGAACCGAGCAAATCCATTAGTATAAACCGGTTTTAAAAGAAGATTTAACAATATCAAGACTTGGAGAAAAGATATGCAAAAATATATACCTCACCATTCAAGATGCTACTCTTTCAGTGATGTCATTGCTTGAAATGGGCTTCTGCCCCTTGGTGCCAATGAACCGGGCATTGTGTGATTTTAAACTATTACTTTTGAAAAATGCAGCCTGGAGAAACATCTGCTATTAAGACATTTTTACTGCAAAATTCCTTCCCAATGAAGCCTGTTTAAAGTTGCTGTTCTGAACATTTTGACACTTAGCACAGTTTTTCTGTACCTTTCAAATTGGAATAATCGATGAAGGATGTTTCGCACTTTACTTTCACTGGAGCTTGCACAAAGCAAGGTGTTAAACCTAAACACCAGCACAAAGAATTGTCAACTACTTTGGCCTTAAAATCTCAGGAAAACTGGTGAACCATCAGTAGACAAAATGCCACTAGGGCCTCATGTTCAGTCTTTTTCTTAAAATGCAGTTAGAAATTACCTCTACTTATTAAAGATGCTGCTGTCTTAAGTCAGTGATCACTTTTGGAGAAACATGGTTTACAGGTTATATCAGGGATTCATGTTTACTTCAACACACATCATTTTAAAATATATGTATTTGAAGGGATTTCAGTCTTCTAGGTTAACTTGTTAGACCTTGCAGTTGGAGTCAGGACAGTACACCTAACAAAACTGTAAAAATAAAAGGCATATAAAAGTGTTTTGAAAGAAAGGGAGCTTTAAAAATGTGGGAAATGTCTTAAGATATTACTAGAAAACCAGACTTTTTGAAAAATCTTTGAATTACTGATTTTGGAGGAATCCTAGCAACACCCAGGATAGATGGCAGTGTGTTGCAGTATGGGGAAGCAGTCGAATGTAACATTATGCTGCACTTTAGTTTAAGCACCAGTATGCAAATCAAAGGCCTACTGATAGTGTTTTTAAATATCTTGGTCACTTAAGGGACAAGCAGTTTCTGCTTTTCCACATCCATAGTTTTAATACCATCATCACCACCCCAAGGCAGCTTCCTGTTCTAAGCAAGCATGGTCTTTGGGAGTGAGTCACACATACTGGGCTCCCCTTGTTTCCGTGTCAATAAGCCCTGAGACAAAGGGAGCTTCTCACAGGGGATATTTGTGCAACGAGGGACTTCTCAAATTTGCCTCCCCTCCTACAAATGCCTCCCCAGGTCACCCAAGTTTTCCTCTTGTCTTGACTTCCTTGTAAATGAGTGTGATTGTTTGAGCAGTGGTCGGAAGAAAGGGGAGGTGATTTGGGGTGAGGGGGCATTTGCAGAGCTGGAACTGAGAGAAGGGTAGCCTATTTAGTCAATAAATCCTTGGCATGCACAGATGTGAAGACCTGTCCGCTTGCCTTGGTTCCTCCTAATTTTCATGGAGCTCAGTCTTAGAATTATACTTTTGGGATTGTGGCCTGAACACAGATGGGCTTAAATGTCTCCCAAAATTTGGGTGGATTAGATTGGATGTTTTTAGGGCGTCTGCTAGAATGTGAAATGCTCACTTGATGTGAGTTGCTAGGTGCCAGTACTGTTTGTGAAAAAGGTTCTCAGGATTGCAATACAGACAATGTGCAATATGCTTTTATACTAGTTAGTTTGATGTACATAAATATATGGTGGTGACCGTAAAAGTCATCCCTTTTGGTTTTTAAGTTATTTGTTTCCTTTTAGAGCAGTTGTTCTCAATCTGTGTGTCCCCAGATGCTTTGGCCTTCAACTCCCAGAAATCATAACAGTTGGTAAAGTGGCTGGGATTTCTGAGAGTTGTAGGCCCAAACACCTGGAGACACACAGGTTCAGAACCACTGTTAGAGAGAGCATTGTTGAAAAGGAAATTTGGGGTTGCTTTTTGGAATGGGAGAAACCTTTCCCTTTCTCAGAGTCTGTCTGATTATTGTGAGTTGATGGTGTCTCTAAAATAAATGTTGCCAGCTTGGAGACCCTTGAACGCACTGGCCTTACAGTGGTTCTCAACCTGGGGTCCCCAGATGTTTGTGGCCTTCAACTCCAAAAAAATCCTTACAGCTGGTAAACTGGCTGGGATTTCTGGGAATTGTAGGCCAAAAACATCTGGGGACTTCAGGTTGAGAACCACTAGCCTACAAGTACCATCACTTCCAGCACCAGATAAAAGTAGGCTGACTGAAGTAAGGAACAGTCTCCGCCAGTGAAACTTTTTAACAATACATGTAACAAAACAAAAGAAGGAGGGGATGGTTTCATTGAACTTATTTGTTGTTACAAATTTTAATGGGACATTTTGTATCAAAAATAATGCATGGAGTTGTATTTTACACTCCTTTTAATACTTGTGTACAGCCTGATATATATGAGACTGTTTTGAAGCAGCCATAAGTTACCCGAGTGTGTAAAATTTCACTAGGGAAACTCTTGCCTCCAGTATGTTCATGTTGCGAAACTTTTTAGAGAAGCCTTTTTAAAAATGTCTTCATTTTGAACTCCATCTGAAGAAAAGTTACTCAATAAACAACACAGAATACGACTGTACTTTTGTATGTGTATCCTTTAACAGGAGGAGGAAATCTACTGAGTTTGATGCCCTCGAAAGTTGACCTTTAGTAAAGTTCCACCATCCATCTAGCAACTTTTGATGGCTATACAATTCCTACCCCAGCCTAGAAGTATTAACTTGGTAAAAATTGTGTTCTTCGTGTACTTTCTTGGGCAAAATTCTCACTTTTGTTAAAAATAAATAATTATTGGGTTCCTTCAAGTAGGGCTTTCTTGCCAAGATTTAATTCATAAGGGATTTGCCTTTGCCTTCCTTTAAAACTAAGTGTGACTTGCCCAAAGCCACAGAGGAGGTTTCCATGGCTGAGCAAAGATTCAAACCTTGGCCTCCTCAGTCACAGCCCAGCTCTCAAACCAATACACCACACTGGCTCTTAACAAGGAATTAAATTCTGCTGTTTCGAATAATCTCTGCATTTGGGAAAAGATAGACGCTCCATAGTTCATCAAAACACCAAACCTCGATTCAGTTCATCAAAACATTGATTTGTTGTTCATTCTTTGAGTTGCTTCCAACTCTTTGTGACCTCATGGACCATCCCACGCCAGAGCTCCCTGTCGGCCATCACCCCCCCCCCCCCCAAAGCTCCTTCAGGGTCAAGCCAGTCACTTCAAGGATACCATCCATCCATCCATCTTGCCCTTGGTTGGCCCCTCTTCCTTTTTCCTTCCATTTTCCCCAGCGTCATTGTCTTCTCTAAACTTTTCTGTCTTCTCGTGATGTGGCCAAAGTACTTCATCTTTGCTTCTAATATCCTTCCCTCCAATGAGCAGTCTGGCTTTATTTCCTGAAGTATGGACTAGTTGGATCTTCTCGTTGTCCAAGGCACTCTCAGAACTTTCCTCCCAACACCACAGTTCAAAAACATCTATCCCCCCTCGCTCAGCCTTCCCTAAGGTCCAGCTCTCACATCCGTAGGTTACTACGGATCAGGGAAAACACACAGACCAGTTAGATATGATCTCACTAACATTCCTAACGAATATGCAGTGGAGGTGAAGAACAGATTTAAGGAACTCGAAATAATAGAGGCCCAGAAGAACTATGGACAAGTCTGTGACATTGTTCAGGAGGCGGCAACAAAGTACATCCCAAAGAAAACCTGATTACTGATATGCATATTGAAATAATTGAAGTGTACGGGTATTTGCGAAATGATAATTTATCATATCAGAAGCGAACCAAAAAGTTGTATTGCATTAAAAACAAACAAAGCACAAAGTTTGCAGACTTGGTATTCTATTAAATGACCTTTGACCAGTAGCTGGCCACTTGGAGTGCCTCTGGTGTTGCCATAAGAAGGTCCCCCGCAGGATTGCAAGACATCCGGGCGTCCCCTGGGCAACGTCTTCATAGACAGCTGATTCTCTCACTCCAGAAGCGACTTGCAGCATGAAACCAAACAAGCTAAGTGATAATAAAACATTGCAAATGAAACTTCCTATTCAAATTCATACATTTTAACCACTAATATAGTTTTATTCAGCCATGTTCATATATGGCATTTACATGTAAGCTGAAAAACCTGTTTCAGGGGTGGCATTTTTTACTTGTGAGATCTCACACCCTCTGAGGATGCCTGCCATAGATGCAGGTGAAACATCAGGAGATAATGCTTCTAGAACATGGCTATACATCCTGAAAAAACCTACAACAACTCAGACTCCACAATGTTATACTTATATTATATATTATATGATATAATGGCCAAAAAGCACATTCTTTGAATTAAAGTTTAATGACTGGCATTTTGTTCAGTGTTTATAAAAACAGAAGCTAGACTTACAATCTCATAACAATCTCATAGCCAGACAAAAATATTTATTTCTCATCCCGTCTGAATGGAGGAATGGGTTAAAAGCTGAATGGAGCAATGAGTTAAAAGCCTTGTGCTGGCTGAACTGCTGACCTGAAGGTCGATTTCTCTTTACAGTTGTTTAATAACCAAATCTGGCTCCTCAAACCCCAGCTGAAAGGTTTCAGAGAGTTAACAAATCATTGTTCTGAAAAATTATAATGGCCACATTGAGATAAGCAGCTGAGGCAAGGCACTTAGAGGTGTCTCCAGCTGTCCATCCCCATGTGCCCCATCACTAGTCTGCAATGCCCTAGAGATCCTTTAGTTAGAGCACTATCAAGGTAAGTGGGCAATAGTGGAAGTATTGGTAACAAAGCCCTAATGTATTCTATGTTCAAAGGAAATTCATTAATATATCCAAGGTTAAAAGTACATAACACACTACACTTTCATAAACTAGAATGGGAACTCCCCCCCCCCCCCGAAAGTCAAAGGCTCTGGTGCCTGTTCCTAGTGAGGTGCTTTAAGCCACAGTGGAGCAATGGGTTAAAAGCCTTGTGCTGGCTGAACTGCTGACCTGAAGGTCGGTAGTTCAAATCCGCAAGGCGGGGTGAGCTCCCATCTGTCAGCTCCAGCTTCTCGTGTAGCGGCATGAGAGAAGCCTCCCACAGGATGGTAACACATCCGGGTGTCCTCTGGGCAATGTCTCTGCAGTTTCTCAAGACGCTTCTGACATAATTATATGTGCATTGTGTCCCAAAAGTCCGAATGCATAAATCTTTAGGCTGCCATGTAACAAATAGTCTGCTGGCTTGTTTTCATTAAAAATGTAGGATTTTATGTCATCTCACAAAAGCAAGCACATATGTTTGTGCCATATATATACGGGGACCTCTCTCTCTCGCACCTCCAAATGCAGCTACCTTTGGGACCATTTGTAAACTGTATTCTTATAGAAATAAAAAGTGGAATTTTTAGCCCAAGTATCTACACTTTTTTGAGCTGTACATCTTGTCATGATGTCCTATATGTTAAAACATTTATTTTTAAATAAATACCACTTTTGATATTTTTTTTTAATGGGGCCTAACATCCTCTGCCAAGAAAAAGACCTCTGCTGACTTTTTCTGAGTCACAAATTACACCATTTTGTAAATGTGCAAAATTCCTTTCCTGTTTATTAATGCATTTGGGAAAAGATAGACGCTCCATAGTTCATCAAAACACCAAACCTCGATTCAGTTCATCAAAACATTGATTTGATTTATTAATGTCAAATCTGTGTAGCACTTGACCTCAAGCTGGAGAAAGAAGTTTAATGTTTTATCTCCAGTTGCTTCATCACGCTGCAAAGCAAAGATTATGGGCCCAAATTTTGTACAGTGGTTTCAAGCCACATTTTTGGTTTTGTCTAGCTAGCATGTATGATCAGAAAAACGGTTTGTAGGAGGAGACAATCAAAACAATTTTATTCAGAACTGAGGGAAATATAGATATAAGTCAAAACAATGCATTGTTGTTCTGCTAGGGACTATTTGTGTATTGGGAAGGATTGTGACACTTCCCGTTGGCCGGGCTGTGTCTAGACAGTAAGGGAGCCAGACAAAAGTATTTATTTCTCATCCCGTCTGAATGGGGGGAAACAGCAGCTGTGCAAAGGTGCAACAAAGCAAATAGTTCTGCTTCGTTTTGTGGGCAGAAGTCGATACTGATTTCAGATGGAAATGTGGGGTTCTTCCTCTTGGTTGGCAAGTGGGAATTGGAAAGGATTTGTGCTTCGTGAGCAAGTAGTAGGAACACAGGCTCAGCTATGGTTGCTAAGTGACAGGCCTCAATTTAAGCCCCTGATACATGGCTTTCCTGTAACAGAGAGACTGGCATTTCAACATGTAGCCTCTTGTTTTTCTCCTGAAAGCTTAAAAAGAACAGAAAAATTCTGTTGTCTGATCCTTCTGAGTCCGGTAATAAGCTTATCTAAGGAGCTGTGCTTGCAGTCGGAAAAAGCGCCATATTCACAGCAAATAATTCAGCTCATGTCAAAGCATACTCGCAAGGAATTTTCTGCTCTTCTATGTAACAGAAATCCAGTGGCTCGCAACAGTGCTTAATAATGTTAGCACTAGTTTCAAATGTTGTGTAGTGAAATTGCCTGCAGGAGAGTATAATGGGGAATGGCAATATTCCAAGCTGTCGTTCAAATTAAACCCGACCCCCCCCCCCCCCAAACAACCTCCAGCTATATTCTGAAACCGTCATTTTGAAGCCTTAAACCTTCTCAGTGATCCAGTTAGCCATTCAGTCACATATATAACTCAATTCCTCTAAAGCAGTGGTTCCCAACCTTTTTTGACCAGGGACCACTTTAACCAGGTACCACTTTGACTAGGGACCACTCCAACATTAGTACCAAAAGGGTTATGAATCAGGTTTTGACCTTGGCTGGGTCTACCGACAATGCCACCTCTTTGGCTTAGAAATGGAGATGGACACCAACCACCAGATTCGGACATGACTGGACTTAATGTCAGGGGAAAACCTTTACCTTTACCTAAGTGAAACATAGTTTTAGACAGGTTGGATCTATAGTAACAACAATTGTCCAGCTTTTAATATGCTGCTTTCCTCTGAACAGCAAATCTAACGTTTTATTTTACATAGGACTGAATCTGGAAAACACACTAAAGAATATTGGTCTCAATTTCAAAGGAGGGAAATCAAAGTTGGTCCTGATATATATTCAGGCAGATTGAAAGGGAAAGATGGTTTAAAATAATCATTGTTTGTATCATGTGTGCCATACTTAACTAGTAACGTGAATCATTTTTACAGTGTTACCAGAGATCTCCCAATAGGGTTTCCGGTAACATCCTGCCTGAAACACTGAAGGGTCACTGCTACCAATCAGTTGACAATACTGGGCTAAATTGGCCAATTCCTGATTCAGTATAAGGCAACTTCCTGTGTTATAACTTCTTCCTTCTGTATTTTCCCCAAAAGGCTGCCCTCCAGAGATGGATTGCTTTGCTAACACTTTCTGAATATCTAAGGATTCCTGCAAGGTGAAATAGGAATAGCTGAGGACAAGAAATGACATGTGACATCTTCTTTTCTCTCTCTTTTTTATATACCTCTTAAGTTTTTTCCTACTTTCCTATACATATATTGTTCTCCCTCTTTCCTTGATATTATTCACTTTATATATGTTTTTTAAAAAAGAAATGACATGTGAGTAAATAAATCTTTTGATCTCATTAGGTTGCAAATGGAATTTTAAAAAACTAGACAAAAGTTCTTAAATTAGGTACTTTATGTCACTTTTTATTTTGCGTGTTCCTGTATGTCCAAGGATTGAGTTATCTCTTCATCACTGTGTCTTCTTATGCCAGCTTCTTGCTGGTTCTCTTGAAAGTTACATCACCAACTGTAGAAATCTGCAACAAAGAGCACAAAAGAAATTATGTTGGATCTTGGAAACTGGAGACAAATATATAGCATCCATGGTTGAATTATCCACTTTTCCTCTACATCTGTTCGAGGCAGTTGTCATGCTGTACTAAGCCTCTAAAGTGGAAGTGGGAATCTTGCAGACAGTGGATTGTCAGCCAGGTGCCCCAACACAAAGGCTCTTTTTTCCAACTGTCAAAGTCCTCTCAACTCTTTGGAGGAAAGGGCCAAGATTTCATATTTCTGCTCTTTAAATCTTCAGATTTTGCCTTACAGCAGGGGGTGGGCAAGTGTGAGAATTTAACGGGCCACACTGGCTTCCCAGAAGAACTTGGAGGACCCTCTCTGGGTAACATGGGATCAATTTCTCAGTATTTTTTTTCTTCCTCTGGATCATTTAAGGTCCAGGAAAACTGTTTTTACAGGAGAAAATGGCCTGAAAGCCCCTACAGGACACTGGAGAACAAAAACATTAAACTTTCAAAGGCACTTCTGGTGGGAACTCAGGCTTTGGAGCTCCCTTCCTAAGGAGCTTAGGGTGGCTCCTACTTTGTGTTTTCTGGAAGCAATCAACCTTCTGGAACTGATTGATTTTTAATGCTACTGTACTTCTTTATTCTTTGTTTGAAAGTAATATTTTGCATGATTTCAATTCTGTTGTTTGTTTATTACTGTTTTAATATCACCTTTTATAAAAAAAATTATCTAATTGGCTGTCTTTTGTAGGTCACCTTGAGTCCCAGTCCGAGGGAAAAGTAGGATATAAATGAAGTGAGGGCTGGATGGGTTTAAAACAGAGGTAGTGGGAATAGTAGAAACATTATCCCTCCCAAGGAATTACCTCTACAAGTTTGCCCCCAGCAATCTCTGCGGTGTGATGATAATTAGGGAAGTCAGCAACCACTTTCCCACCTTCCATTTTAACGGTTGCCTGCAAGAGAATGACACGGGTTGCTTAGTTATCATACTGGGGGAATCAAAATAAGGATAAAGTATTTGTATTTGTATTATGCCATGACCAGTCTTCTCAAATTAAAAAAAGTGGGTTCAAAAGTTTGCTTGACCAAATTCCAACCTCTTTAGCACCTCTTTAGCACTATATAACACTGTGAGGGAAAATTTCACAGAGCCTTTGTTGGAAAAAACATTCAGTGGCTATGATGGTTTCCAAAACAACTTTCCATGCTCAATAGTTCACAAAAATTGGAAAGAAAAGAGCACTGCCTTCCTCAATACTTCTGTCCAGTCTGGCAGATTTATTTATTTGTCACGTTTCTATACCGCCCCTCTCAGCCCGAAGGCGACTCGGGACGGTTTACACAGGCAGTCTCTGCCCTCAATACAACACAGCAACAAGTCAACCTTGTTGAGCACTTTTTCCCCCAGTATGATAGAAACTGGCATCTAAATGTCATATTATTATCATATTTCTCTGGGTTTATAGAAAACCTGCCTATGTTTCATGGAACAACATCAGTCTGTAACCCACTATTTGGAGTAGCACTGTTCTTCATTACAAGGCTAGAATGTAATTACATCTTTTAATCTGTAATTTTATTTAATGTCACTGTTGTACTATTACAATGTTTCATTTATTCTGTCCTATGTAAGTCACCCAGAGCACTCTGGTGGTGGGCGACTAATTAAATAATAAAGTGAATGAATATTAGCCAGTAGTAAATAATATTAAAATAAAGCTTTGCATTGCAGTTTCAAACTGTTGTCAGCCTGGAAGACAAGTATGTTACTTCTCATCTCTTCTTTCATAAGCAAGACATAATGGATGCCCAAGCGACTTCCACAGCCACTTTCCAGACAGCATTGCCTATACTATGCAAAGAACCCTATTTTCTGTGGTAGAAAGATTTTTGTGCTTTGTACATTCAGAGCTGGGTGGACTCAAAACATTATTTTGCCTGAGAAGAAAGACTAGAAAGCTTCCCATTCCATTTACTAGAATTACTGTTGAATTTTACTTTCAACACTTTTGTGGAAGATAAAACAATGCCTTCCAAAATAAGAGAATAGCCAAAGGGCTGCTGCCATTCTGTTGCTTCATTTGCCCTAATGAATAATGTTGGCCCAAGATCTGAAAAGGAAACATTTCTCACCACAAATGTCCTGTGTGTTTGAATCATGTCAACCTTGTTCCCTATAAGTGCAAATACCCCTATTTCTGCTCCTTATTTTTGTCTTGGATTGGAAAATAGGATTGTTCCAAATTATTTTTGCTACCTTTGAGTCCAGCCTCCCTCCAAAAACTTGTAAACAATTATACTTTCCAACTGTCCTGATTTGACACAGACTGTCTGGATTAACCCCCTTTCATCCCTTTTTTCAGATATGGTACTTTTAAAATGTCCCATTTTCTTTCTCTACCTCATATTTCCCATTTTGTCCTCAGTTACCCTCAGTTGCTGCAAACTGAATTCAAGGGGCATTTTACACTCAAATAACATGGTGCATATGTGAGAGAGAAGATAAGGCATCACTTATCCCCCTTCTGTTTCCTACTAGGAGTTAGTGCTATAATAATCATAATCACAATAATCATAATACCCTGCCACCATCTCCCATAGGGACTTGGAGCAGCTTACATAATAGCACACAAGGTGCAGTACAGTACATAGAATAAAATACATCAGCATATAAAATCAGTAACACATTACATAAACCAGATATATAAATTAAATAAAAGCAACATCTATTAAATAGAATCAGTAAAATCTGGCTATAACTGTTGATTTAAAAATCCATAAATTCATTATGGGTCAGTTCCAGATTTAATTGTACTTAAACCAGATCCACTGAAACTAAGGGGATTCAAGTTAGCTATCAATTTCAGTAGATCTGTTATAGGTATGTCTAAGCCTAGATCCAATGTGGTGCCATATAGTTATCATATTTGCTTAATTGTCAGACCACTCAACATGGAGCATTTCCCATGTTCTTCCCTACAAGTTTATAGTATTAAACTGTAGTAAGTAAGATTAAATATCAGATGAATATTTTTTCACCAGATGAAAAATAATGCAAATGAATTCTAGAGTTATTACTTATTATTGCTCAAAGAACAGCATCCACTATAATTATGGGATGCATAACAGGAAAAGAAAACACAAACCTATAAAACAGAGACTAAGGCTAGGATCTTTAAAAGTGTTGTATACCTGGGCATTGGTGTACATTACAGTACCATCAGTACATGGTAACAGTTACTTAAAATGGCAAAATTAAGGTTACATTTTCGATTTTTAAAAAAATGTCAAGCAATAAATGGTTAAATCCATCAACCCAAGATCTGTGGTTACGAATAAACCCATCCACCTATATTACACACAGCAAGCTGGTTTTGAAAATGAGTTACATTAACAGTTTATGATGTAGCATGGGAGTGAGCAATGTTCATAACGGAGGATGGGGTGTTAAAAATCCCAATAGTCATATCTTCAGGAACATGTAAAATAATGATGTCAGTCCTTGCCCAGTTTTTGAAAGCGCCATTCACATGTAGCCATTCATTTACCTTGAATTTTTTTCCACCCAGTGTCTCAATTTCGGACTCCTTGCCAATTACAAATTTATTAGTCGTAGACTTCCCTCCTGGGTAAATCTGGGACCAGATGAATTCATCTCCATTCTGCATCACTTCAGTCACAATCTTGAAATTCCTTCCTTTTTCAATTGTATCAGCAGGAATCCCTAGTTCAGTGGAAATACAAATTTGATTTTCATCAATGGTTTATCTGTTTGGTCACTTCTCAAATGTCTGTGGAAGTTGTAGCACTGGATAACTGTCCCTTCCTCTATAAGGACAGGAGAAGGATGTACTACGAGGTGGGCAAAATGAAGGTCTTGGCCCCATCCCAAACAAAAATTCTGACCTCAAATGAATTTTTCTGTTAATCCCCAAATGCCTAGCATTGCATTCATTAAAAACTTCCATTGAGCATTTAGAAACACAATCTGGGCTTCCAAAGAAAAGGGGAAATGACCAAAGGAATGTCAACATGGAACGTTGAGCGTGAATGATTTTCAGTCTCTGACTCTGCAAATTGGGAACTGAAGCTACATTTCATGAGGAGAGCAGAACTCTTGAAGGGAAGGCAATGTCCTCAGTCCTATGCTGTAGCTACATCCCTGAGGTTGGATCTATACTGCCCTATATCCCAGGATCTGATGCCAGATTATCTGTTTATCCCAGATTATTTGGCAGTGTAGACTCATATAATCCAGTTCAAAGCAGGAATTGGATCCTGGGATATAGAGCAATGTAGAAGGGGTAGGGGTTATAAATGAAAAGAAAATTTCTCCTTCAGTTTCAGAATAGTGTGACGTGATGAGTGAAAACATCCCTCTCTCTCAACCTCAGGAGAAGGCATCAGCAACCTCCCTCTGAACAAATCATGCCAAGAAAATCTCATGATGGGGTCACCATACGTGTGTGTATAATACACCCCTATACTTAAAATATACCCCATATATCTGTATACTGTATATTTATACAGGTAAACCCCAGGTGCTGCAGCAGATTAAACTGCTGAGCTGCTGAACTTGCTGACCAAAAGGTCAGCAAGTTCGAATCCAGGGAGCAGGATGAGCTCCTGCTGTTTGCCCCAGCTTCTGCCAATCTAGCAGTTTGAAAACATACAAATGTGAGTAAATCAATAGGTACCGCTTTGGCAGGAAGCTAATGGCGCTCCACGCAATCATACCGGCCACATGACCTACAGACAATGCCAGCTCTTCAGCTTAGAAATGGAGGTGAGCACCCCCCCCCCCAAGAGTCAGACACGACTTAATGTCAAGGGGAAACTTTCAACTATACACACACACACAAGCAGTCCCCGAGTTACAAACATCCAACTTACAAATAACTCATAGTTAAAAATGGGGTGGAACAAAGTGAGATAAATCTACCTCTTGCAAGGGAAATTCACTCAAGGAAGAGTTATCATGGCAGAAAGGTGTCTCCACTGAAGCTTTATCATCAATCCTTGTTTCCACAAGCCATTGTTTTTTTCAAAATCTAATGATCACAGAATATGAGATTTTCTGAACATCTGCTTGGATGGACTGATTCTTACATGATCTTCGAAAGATCACTAGCTAACGATATCACAATCCCCAATTTGAATCTCTCCTCTCTGAAACCAACAGGGGAAGAGCTTTATCATCAATCCATCAAAACCTTATCCATCTCAGAAAACTGTCTAAGTGATCAACGATTGCATGTATACATACCAATGCGTTGCATAAAACTATCGTAGTTTTCTTCGCTTTCCACTTCATATTTGCCAGAGAAAGCCATGGTGTCTTCTTTGTTAATGTGCTTATGGAAGAAGGCTGAACTCAGTTTGGTCGAAGGGCTTAACACTCCTGCTTTATAAAGCTTTCTTCGTTCACGTTATCCACACAAAATGCATCATATTCTTCCACCCACCATGTAATGAGGAAGTTAAATTTTACAGCACAAGAGCAATTTTGCATGGATCGCTAACACCAGTGTTATTGACCCTTGCCAAAGGGTGCATTACCTTTCTGTCACATCACTCTTTCAGAAATCCCTAGGTATTTTCTCCAGTCAGGTTCAAAGTAGCTTTTGGTTTCTTTTAAAATTTAATATTATTGTTGAAATATTAGATATTCCTGCCTCTCTTAAAAAGCAGATAATGATCATTTATGGCAGCAAATTTAGGGTCTAATGAAACTGATCTGTAATTAATTTACTTTATATCACACATAATGTTTATCAATGTATTGACCATAGCCAAGAAATAGCACAAATGACCATATACCATTAATAATAACGATAGGGGTTTGGCGCCTTCCGCTGAGGCTTTTCAGAGTTACTTTACCGACAAGATTTCGACCCTCCGCCGGGACATTCCTGCCACATTTGATACAGTTAGCGAGCTCGAGACCCCGCCGCCACTCGGCGGGTCCACCTTCACCCGTTTCCAACTGCTGGACGCAGCAGCTGTCGACAAGTTACTAGCTGCAGCTAGACCTACTACATGCTCCCTCGACCCGTGCCCCTCCTGGCTTGTTAGAGCTTGCCGGGAGGGACTACGAGGCCCCCTGGGCACGATCATAAATAGCTCCCTTGAGCAAGGAGTCTTCCCGGGGGGATTAAAAGAGGCAATGGTGAGACCGCTGCTGAAGAAGCCGAATTCAGATCCTTCGGCTCCCTCCAATTACCGGCCAGTTTCCAACTTGCCTTTTTTAGGCAAGGTAATTGAGAGGACAGCAGCAGATCAGCTGCAGCAGTTCTTGGAAGACACAGCTGGACTTGATCCCTACCAGTCCGGCTTCCGTATTGGGCACGGGACAGAGACCGTGCTTGTCGCCATTACAGACCAACTTCGCCGCCAGCTGGACCAGGGTGGATCGGCACTGCTCGTCTTGTTAGATCTGACGGCAGCTTTCGATACTGTAGATCATGCCTTGTTAACCCACCGTTTAGCCAGTGCCGGGGTCGGGGGGACTGCCCTTAAATGGGTGGCCTCCTTCCTCCGGGGCCGGGGACAACGTGTGGAGGGGGGCGGGGAGGTCTCCGGGAGAACCTCACTTGACTGTGGGGTCCCCCAGGGGGCCATCCTCTCCCCCTTATTATTCAACGTGTACATGCGCCCCCTGGCCCAGCTGGCCCGCGACTTTGGTCTGGAGTGTTATCAGTATGCGGATGACACCCAGCTCCTGCTGAGAATGGACGGCAGGCCGGATACTGTACCCGATTGTTTCCATCGGTGCCTCGAAGCCGTGACTGGTTGGCTGCGGGCCAGCCGGCTGAAGGTGAATCCGTCGAAGACGGAGATCTTGTGGCCTGGTCGGCCTGGGGGGGGGGGTGAATGCCGGTTGCCTACCCTGGACGGCGAACGGCTTAATCCGTCGCCGATTGTTAAGAGCCTAGGCGTTCAGTTGGACCCCCTGCTGACCATGGAGACTCAGGTCTCTGCGGCCAGCAGGGCGTCGTTCTTTCACCTACGACAGGCTAGGCGACTGGCACCCTACCTCTCCAGGGATGACCTGGCCACGGTGATCCAAGCGACGGTCATCTCGAGACTAGACTACTGTAACGCCCTCTACGTTGGCCTTCCCTTGGCGACAATTCGGAAGCTCAAGCTAGTGCAGAATGCCGCTGCTCGCTTGCTGACGGGAACGCCGGTGAGGGAGCATATCACGCCCATTCTGCGGCAACTGCACTGGCTGCCTGTTGAGTACCGAATTGCCTTCAAGGTGTTGGTGTTAACCTTTAAGGCCTTACACGGCCTAGGGCCTGCGTACTTGAGGGACCGCCTTGCCCCATATGTACCCCCGAGGTCACTACGTTCAGGGGAGTCTAATCTTCTCCTAATTCCATCTGTCCGCACCTGCCACTTGTCCGTGACCAGGCAAAGGGCCTTTTCCGTGGCGGCACCGGTACTCTGGAACTCTCTCCCAGATGACGTCTGTGCCGCCGGGGAGCTCATCCCATTCCGCAGGGCCTGCAAGACCGCCCTGTTTAGACTGGCCTTCGGCTAGGCGAATTAGCCGAACGCATTCATCCTCTGACCAACACTTTGACACTGGAATGCCATGATTTGACACAATTGTTAATCTCGGGACTAATGTTGTATGTTTTATGTTTTTATTGTACGGCAACATGAATGCTCATGTTAGCCGGGTTTTTATGTTGTGATCCGCCCCGAGCCTGCTGGGAGGAGCGGAATATAAGAAGGAACAATAAATAAATAAATAAATAAATAAATAAATAAATAATTTGAAAAACCTCTATGGTCAAAAAATCCCAAACTTCTCATCGACAACAAGTTAAACATGAGCCAACAATGTGATGCGGTGGCAAAAAAAGCCAATGGGATTTTGGCCTGCATAAACAGGAGTATAATGTCTAGATCAGGGGTGGGCATTATTTTTTCCATGGGGCCACACGAAAACCAAAAAATATTATGGAGGGCCGCACCTAAAGGCTGAACTACAATCTACATAATATCAATTGAATTTCTTTAATAGTAAAAAAAGGCAATAAATTACATTTTGGTATATTAATAAGACTGATAAGAGTATATGTTATTAGCAATGAAAAAGAGAGGTTGTCATAGGAAAAATGACATTTATTCACTAAAATTTTACAAAACAATGGTTAACAAAATGTGAACATGTGTATCATTTGTGATTCATTATATTAATGATCATTTTCAGTCACATTTGTTTCAAAGCACATTTTGAGTTTCACTTATTTCTGGAAATAGGTTCTTGGTTTTCTACAGACATATAAAAACATTGCCTACATTTTTGGCTTAATCACCTCATTTGGTGCTATTCAGTTATTTTTTTCTTATTCAGTGAGAGAAATCAAGTCTCTGTTGGTCTTTAACAAGTGCATCTAAGTCAGGTTGAATGTCAGAGGTGGAGATGCGAAGCACCCTTGACAGATGGCCATCCAGCCATGATGGCCATGTATAAATATGTGAGAGGAAGTCATAGGGAGGAGGGAGCAAGCTTGTTTTCTGCTGCCCTGGAGACAAGGACGCGGAACAATGGCTTCAAACTACAGGAAGGGAGATTCTATCTGAACATTAGGAAGAACTTCCTGACTGTGAGAGCTGTTCAACAGTGGAACTCTCTGCCCCAGAATGTGGTGAAGGCTCCTTCTTTAGAGGCTTTTAAACAGAGGCTGTCAGGGGTGCTTTGAATGCAATTTTCCTGCTTCTTGGCAGAATGGGGTTGGACTGGATGGCCCATGAGGTCTCTTCCAACTCTCTGATTCTATGATTCTAAACTCTTTAGCTTTTCTTTATGGAAAATGCACTCTAAATCCACAGTTGCTTTGGCTGCCTTTTTCAGTCTCTTCCAGCACTGTGATGTTCTTTTCAAAATGGGAGATGACCGCTACTGTATGTGGTATTCCAGAGGTGGCCATATGATCCTTGTTATTTATTTCCAATCCATGTCTAAGGCTAATTTTACTTCCAGAAGATGAAGTGGGAGAGAATTGAAAGTAATGTTTTGCAGGCACCTTCTAGGTACCCACCACCATCAGCACAATTCACAACAGCTAAGCACTGTATTGTATGCCATGTTTTTATATGTACTGTGCACTGTGCTTTTATTGTGTTTTTAATGATTTGTAAGCGTTTTTATTGATTTGTAATTCGCCCCGAGGCAGTCGGAAGGGGCGATTAAGAAATCCAAATAATAAATAAATAAATAAATAATATTGTGGCACTGCTACGTTTTCATTGTAGCTGCTCTGCTTACCCAATGACATCCAGTCTCTTCTGTTTCCAGAAACCAAGCCAGTATCTGTTTGAAAGTTGAACTAGGACTTTGGGAGACCGGGGCTAAATCCCTGCTCAGCCTTGGAAACCCAGTGGGTAACCTTGGGCAAGCCACACTTTCTCAGCTTTGTTGTTGTTTGCTTTTGAGTCATTTCCAACTTACAGTGACCCTAAAGCAAGCCTATCATGTTTTTCTTGGAAAGAGGTTTCCAGAGTGAGGAATGCCATGACCTCCTACTGAGGCTGAGAGAATGTGGCGTATCCAAGATCACCTGGTGGGTTTTCAAGGCTGAGTGGGGATTCGAACCCTGGTCTCCTGGGAAGGCAATGCCAAATTGCCCCTGAATAAATCTTGCCCCCAAAATTATTTGATAGTAACAAAAGCTCTCGAAGTCTGTGGGTTTGATTCTGGGTAACTTTCTTCAAGGCTTAGGCTATGTCTGAAAGAAGGGAAGAGTCTACAGTGCCAACCTCATATGGGTCCATTTCAGCCTACTCAAGGTCAAAAGCCTGTTTAAAAATCCATGTTTTTTGGCTGGATTGGAAGAAGCCAAGGGTGGGGGCTGACTCAATCTCTTGTGGGAGGGTATTTCAGAACTGGGGAGCCACCACAGAGAAGGCCCTCTCTCTCATCCCCATCAATCATGCTTAAGATGGTGGTGGGACCAAGAGAAGTGCCTCCCCTGTCAATCTCAAAGCCCATGCATGTTCATAGAAAGAGATGTGGTCTCGAATATAGGCTGGACCCAAAGCTTATAGGGTGTTATAGGTAATAACCTGCACCTTGATGTGAGAAAAGAAAACAGGGTCCAATTATCTTTAATAATTGTGCAGAAGAAGAAATTATTTGGTAGGAAATGTACAAGAAGCAACAACATCAGTTTCTTCCCCTTCTTTACACAGGGTCACCATGTCTGGGAAGCTAGCGCCTGGGAAGGAGGAGGCTCTAATTTCATTACTTTTGTATCCTCGATACCAAAAAACTTTAGTTGCATTTCCTGCATTGAGCAGGGATTTGAACTGGATGGACTGTGGGAAGCCTCCCAACTCTGTCATTCTATCCTTCTCAATCTCTGGTCCTGCAGCTTGACAAATAATCAAGAAATCTAGGGACAGAAATTCAAAACATCTGGAAGATTAAAGAAAGTGGAGAATCACTAGTTTAGGGGATTTTTAGCAATGTAACTGGTTATTATTACACTTTGAAAAGCCACTTTAAACCCCCTACAAAATATCCCGACAAGAAAAATTACAGCATATAAAGACTATGTTTTACTTTTCAAAATCCTCCATTTTTTTTACCGGAATCTTCATTTCTTTATCCAAATATGGAAAAATATATATGTCTTCATCACTACCCCTTGACTCCTGGTTTATTTATTTATTTATTTATTTATTTATTTCGGCTTCTATGCTGCCACTCCTGGCGGGCTCGGGGCGGCTCACAACCAGAGAAAATCACAGTATAAAACGACGATACAGGATAAACAAAGCATAAAACAGAGCATAAAACATCATTAAACTAGCACAGTATATAACAATTAAAACAGTTAAAACAGTTGAACACCATTAAGAGCGACCTGAATTGGAAATCATTTCCAACCGGGGGGGTGTCCCACTAGGCCTACACATGGAAGGCAAGCTGGAAAAGGTGGGTCTTGCATGCCCGCCTGAAGGGGAGCAGGTCATGGATGGCACGCGTATCCGCAGGAAGGGCATTCCAAAGTGTCGGTGCAATTACCGAGAAAGCCCTTCGACGAGTGGCTGTCAGTTTGGCCGCTTTTGCGGAGGGAACAGCCAGAAGGTTGGTATCCTCAGAGCGAAGTGATCTCGTAGGGCAATATGGGGAGAGACGGTCCCTCAGGTACGCTGGCCCCAGGCCGTGCAAGGCCTTAAAGGTAAGAACCAACACTTTGAAGGTGATCCGGTGCTCAATTGGCAGCCAGTGCAGATCCTGCAAAGTAGGTGTTATGTGGCAACCTGCTGGCGTGCCAGACAGGAGCCGGGCGGCAGTGTTCTGCACCAGCCTGAGCTTCCGGGTCATCGACAGAGGAAGGCCAACGTAGAGAGCGTTACAGTAATCCAGCCTCGAGATGACCGTGGCTTGGATCACCGTGGCCAGGTCGTTCCGGGATAGATAGGGGGCCAGCCTCCTTGCCTGTCTAAGGTGGAAAAAGGCAATCTTGCTGACCGCAGAGACCTGGGTCTCAGCTGGGAGTCCAAGTGGACCCCCAGGCTCTTTACGGAAGACGATGGGCATAACGCCGCACCGTCCAGGGTTGGAAGCTGGGCATCCCCACCACCCGGGCGGCCTAGCCACAAGATCTCCGTCTTCGCCGGATTCACCCTCAACCTACTGGCTCGCAGCCATCCAGTAACAGCCTCGAGGCAGCGTTGGAAATTATCGGGGACGGATCCGGGCCTGCCCTCCATCCTCAGGATGAGCTGAGTGTCATCAACGTACTGGTGACACTCAAGCCCATAACTCCGCACCAGCTGTGCAAGCGGCTGCATGTAGATGTTAAATAACAGAGGGGAGAGAATGGCCCCCTTCGGAACTCCACAAAGTAATGGGGAGCCCACGGAGACCACCCCGCCCCATCTCACACGCTGGAACTGCTGGTGGAGGAAGGAGGTCAGCCATTTAAGGGCTGTCCCCCTCACTCCAGCCATGGCCAGGTGGTGGATCAAAAGATTGTGGTCAACCATGTCAAACGCTGCCGTGAGGTCCAATAACACGAGCAGCGCAGACCCGCCTTGGTCGAGCTGGCAGCAGAGTTGGTCTGTGATGGAAACCAGGACCATCTCCGTCCCGTGCCCCGAACGGAAGCCGGACTGGAAGGGGTCAAGCCATGTTTAGGTGGAAATCTGATGTCTATGCACTGAGAAAGAACAGGTGAATGAACTCAAGCCATGATCTTTTCCCATTTGTGCTGAACATGCAGTCTTGCTCTTCTTATAATAATGCCAGCAACCTTGAAAGTCTTCCTCCCATCCGGCAGGTATAGCAAAGCGACAAGCTGCTGGAATTAGATTATGCATTTGAAACCTCGTTTTTATATGCAATTCATTTTTCAAGACAATCAAATAATATCATACATTTCCTCCAACCATCAAGACCTAGGATTTTATCACACAAGACTGTCTAAACACAATTTCAGGAGGATAATAGTCTTTTTGGCCATACTTTTCAGGGGGGAAATATGTCCAGTCTGCTGCTGCTTTATATTCTATCCATTAGTATAGTACACTTTTTAACTGACAGGTAAAATCCATCAATGGCTGTCGATACTGCTGCCTTTCCTTCAATGACTTCTGCTGCATTGCCAATATACTGTTTGTAAAAACAATTTTTGAGTCCAGAATTCGCTGTGGAATTATGAGAGACGTGGTGCAAAAAACCTTTTTTCCCCAAAAATTTGAAGCAGTGCTTCCATGGTTTTAAAGTTTTCTGCCTTCAAGGAACATCTGCGCATCTCCCATCAAAGCCCCTCATACATTGATGAGCACTCAGTTCACATGGTCAGCAGCCAGGGCTGTGAGGTCTAATGCCTCCCACCACACCATCCACTTACCCACACATAAATCGGGAGGGTGCCAAGAATAGACCCATTATTTATTTATCCTATTTAACCCCTGCCCTTCTCTACCCCAAAGGGGACTCAAGCCGGCTTACATATAGGCAATTATTCAATGCCTTATTTATTTATTTAAAAATTTTGTACCTCGACCTTCTCACCTCCAAGGAGGGACTCAGACTGGCTTACAGCAAAATTCAATGCCATACAAAATTTAAAACATCTTAAAACAGCATATTAAAATACATAAAAACAGAGATACATAAAACCACATTGCCATTAAATCCACATTCAGCTCGGTTTAAAAAAGTGGTCACCCATTTCAGATTGAAATCCATCTCAGCTTATTCTGAGAAGGTCTTGTTCCGCATCCAAATCTTCACCCACCTCCTGAAGGACAACAGGGAGGGGGCAGATCTAACATCGCTTGGGAGGGAGTTTCACAGCCAAGGGGCCACCTTAGAACACATACAATTCCAATAAACATTACAATTAAAATTCAATTAAAATTAATACATATTAAACATTTAAAACATTACATTCAATATCAAAACCATGCCATCCATAATCGTAGTCCAAAGCCGTTCCATAGTCATTGCACATATTCCATATCTGTAATTGCACTGCACTATTGTCCAAAAGCTTGCTCCCAAAGCCAAATTTTCACTTTTCACCTGAAGGCCAGGAGGAAAGAGGCTGATCTAATGTCACTGGGGAGGGAGTTTCAAAGCCGAGGGGCCACCACTGAGAAGGCCCTGTCTCTTGTCCCCATCAGTCATGCCTACGAAGAAGGCGGGACCGAAAGCAGGGCCTCCCCAGACAATCTTAATCTCTGAGGTAGTTCATAGGGGGAGAGACGTTTGGACAGATAACTTGGCTGGAACTGTTTAGAGCTTTGCTGGGTAAAGTCAGCACTTTGAATTATGCTCAGTAGTAAACTGGCAGCCAGTGGAGCTGGCACAAAAGGAGGAATGTCCTCTCTTTGTACACTGCTCTGGTGAGCAACCTGGCTGCTGCCTGTTGGACCAATTGAAGCTTCTGAACAGTCTTCAAAGGCAATCCCACGTAGAGCACATTGCTGTAGTCTATACGAGATGTAACAAGAATGTAGACCACCATGGCCAATTTTGACTTCCCAAGGTACGGGTGCAACTGGCATACAAGACCCATTACTCTCCTAAAAGTTTCACTAAAGTTTGCTTGCTATTATTGGGCTTTGCACTGAAGATCATAAAATATTTTCCCCAGGAAAACGAGGGGACACAGCTTAAAAGCCATTGTCAAGCCATTTGCCTGACTCCTGGACTTCAGTGAAGAGGTATGAATGGCTGTTGCAACTGCGAGGTCAAAAACCCCAGTAGATGTCTCTTGGGTTCTTTAAAAACTTCCTTAATCGTTTCATCGTTAATGATTAACAGCAGTGGAAAGGAAAGTTCACTATGGTCCTTTTTATAACAGGAGAATAAATTCTTCATCTACCATGAATAAGGAATAATACTTATCTCCTTTTGATGATCAAAGTTATTATTTTATGACTTGGACTTCTCTTGCCAATGTCATTCTCAAACATATATAAATGGGAACGAGATTCCCACAATCGCCTTATCTATATTCAGCAGTTTGGAGATAAGACTGGGAATCAAAAGAGTTTTCACCATCTTTAGGACAGTGAACTTAGAGCAATAAAATAATCAATCCATTCAACAGACAGCAGGGCAAGAATCTTCCATGAAAGCTGCTGGGGAAAAGAGAAGCACATAGGATTAATTATAAATGAAATCTGACAACTTTAATAGATGGTAGCGATATGTCATTCTGGATTCTTTTTGAAGAAGATGAATTCCTTTCTACCCCTTATTTCATAATTGGCTCCTTTGGTTTCTTCACCATTATTTATTTCAGTTCCCGATCCCTATGGCCTTCTATATTTGAGGAGGGATGTCTGAAAAAGAATCCATTACTGTCTACTGATTTACTGGCTGAAGGGTAGGCCCAAAAGAAGAAAATGTGCTAAAGCTGAAAGGAGTTTTGTGGCCCTTAATATAAACAGACATTTTGCAGCATGATTAATTTCATTTGCTATAGTAGAGTCTCGCTTATCCAAGCTTCGTTCATCCAGCGTTCTGTATTATCCAACGCCATCTGCCTCCCGCCCGGATCCACAGCTGTTTCAATACATTGCAATATTTTGATGCTAAATATAGTAATGACAACAAACAGTACAAGACTAAGATATAAAAATATCTATTTCATAACATCATAAACAGCATTGGGTTATACAATGACTGTCCATAGAATCGAATGATGTCCCCAGATACTGTAAAGTCCAAATGGCGGATGACACAGGGATATTGGAGGCAGAATAAGCTCCAAAATATATAAGTTCAAAAGAGGCCGACGAGTTAAGATGCCAAAGCTTTTTCAGGGCCACTCCTCTCGTTTCGCCCGGGCGGGGCTCTCAAGGCCATAAATGATATTTCCGTGGTCCAAGTGTCTAAAGAGAGGTATAGGTACATATCAAATACAATACAATAGTCTATAAAACAACCCAGAGTACATTATAAATTAAAGGTAACATACCAGTCAGCGAACCATTCAGGCTTTAACCTTTACTTAGGCAGTAAGGTGACCATAAAGGTAAGAGGGAAGGATCAGGAGGTATTATAAAGTAATTAGGTGGAACATTAGGTAATCAGTGATTGAACACTGATTACTCATTCTTAACCCATTAGGAATCTCTGAGTTTAATTGGATTATCCAAAGTCTTTCAAGTTTGCAAAGGGCCTAAAGGGTCTGTATACCTATATGTGGTTCAATTTTTATCAAGTACTCTAATGCGTAGTGAGTCAGGTTGATGTTTATGTTGTAGGCAATGTGTATACAAGGGTAAATCAGTGTTGCCTGTGTTAATCCTACTCTGTGCTCAATAAAACGTTGGCGTAACGATCTAGTGGTCATCCCAACATAAACTGCCGGGCAGGAACAACTGATGGCATACGTGACATAAGAACTGGCGCAGGTTGCGAAACATCGTACTTCAAAGTTCTTCCCTAGGGAGGGGCTGTGTATAGTAGTATCAGTACAAATATTTTTGCAGATAGAACATCTGCCACAGATCTTAGTGCCCTTGCTGAGATTGCTCATGATATGTGTAAGCATGATTCGAATGGGTCAAGGTGTCACCTAAATTACGTGTACGCTTATAAGCGACAAGAGGGGGATGCTCTAACCCTTTGATGTGAGATAATGGGCCAATATGTCCGTATAAGTTTGATGATAGAACTCGAATGAGGTGTCAGTGTTAAAGGCCACACCATATTATCTGTATGGGCCTTAGGTTTACTCATGAGTAAGCTGTTTCTATCTGAGTGTCTGGCTTTAATGAGGGCCTTGGAGACTATCTGCTCTGGATAACCTCTTGCTAAAAAATCCATTTTCATGGTTTTAGCTTCTCTTTCAAAATCATAATTAAAGGAGGAGTTGCGTTTCAGTCTGGAAAATTTGTAAACGGTAGGTTTGATTTTAATGGGTGTGAGTGGAAACTCTTAAAGTGTAGATATGAGTTCCTTTTACCAATTTTCTATGGTTGCTAGTCTTAAGGAGGCCTTTGTCTGGAAAGATAGTAAGGTCAAGGAAATTTACTTTTTCTTGACTAGCATTCACTGTAAATTGGATATTGGTGTCCCATGTATTCAGCCATATGTTTAAGTCACTCAAATTGATGGAATCATTGATAAGAAATATGACATCATCAATATATCGATAATAATGAGAAATCGCTCTAGAAAAGGTGTTGTGGGTGGTGGGGAAGACATGAATGTCCTCCAAATGTGACATGTACAATATGGCTAGAGAAGGCGAGGCCGCTTGGCCCATGCTGACCCCCGAAATTTGCAGGTAGATATCTTTTCAAAAAGCAAAATAGTTATAATCCAAAATAATGTCAAGGATCTGTATCAGGAAACCCACCATCTCTAGTTCCTGTACATTCGCCATCGACCCGTGCCCCTCCTGGCTTGTTCGATCTTGCCTGGAGGGGCTACGTGGGCCTCTGTTGAAAATCATTAACAGCTCCCTTGAGCAAGGAGTCTTTCCTTCCGTTCGGGGCACGGGACGGAGACGGTCCTGGTCTCCATCACAGACCAACTCCGCTGCCAGCTCGACCAAGGCGGGTCTGCGCTGCTCGTGTTATTGGACCTCACGGCAGCGTTTGACACGGTCGACCACAATCTTTTGATCCACCGCCTGGCCATGGCTGGAGTGAGGGGGACAGCCCTTAAATGGCTGGCCTCCTTCCTCCACCAGCGGTCTCAGCGTGTGAGGAGGGAGGGTGGTCTCTGAGGTTCCCCACTGATTTGTGGGGTTCCCCAGGGGCCATCCTTTCCCCTCTGTTATTTAACATCTACATGCAGCCGCTTGCACAGCTGGTGCGGAGTTATGGGCTGACCTGTCATCAATACGCCGATGACACTCAGCTCATTCTGAGGATGGGGGCAGGCCGAGTCCGTCCCGATAATTTCCAACATTGCCTCGAAGCCGTTACTGGATGGCTGCGAGCCAGTAGGTTGAGGGTGAATCCGGCGAAGACGGAGATCTTGTGGCTGGGCCGCCCGGGCGGGGTGGGCACCCGGCTTCCGACCCTGGACGGTGCGGCGCTGCATCCAGCGCCGTCAGTGAAAAAGCCTAGGCGTCCACCTGGACTCCCAGCTGACCATGGAGGCCCAGGTCTCCATGGTCAGCAAGGCGGCGTTTTTTCCATCTCCGCCAGGCGAGGAGGCTGGCTCCCTATCTGTCCCGGAACGACCTAGCCACGGTGATCCAAGCCACGGTCATCTCGAGGCTAGACTACTGCAACGCGCTCGTTGGCCTGCCTATGTCGCCGATCCGGAAGCTCAAGCTGGTGCAGAACACCGCCGCCCGGCTCCTGTCTGGGGCTCCAGCAGATGCCGAATAACTCCAGTCTTGCGGGATCTGCACTGGCTGCCTATTGAGCACCGGTCGCCTTCAAAGTGCTGGTTCTTACCTTTAAGGCCATCCACGGCCTGGGGCCAGCGTATCTGAGGGACCGTCTCGCCTTATACTGCCCACCGAGATCACTCCGGTCTGAAGAGGCCAATTTACTGGCTGTACCATCTGCTAAGCTGGCTCGTTTAACATCCACCCGCCGGAGGGCGTTCTCTGTGATAGCTCCTACGCTATGGAACGCCCTCCCGGCCGAGGCCAGAGCTTTGAGGGACCTACTCCCCTTTAGACGGGCCTGCAAAACCTACTTGTTTAGGCAGGCCTTTGGGGAGTAGGCCCTTGCATCCACAATAGACCGCTCTTCGGCCACCGCTCATTGTACTGTTTTAATTTTTACTGTTTTAACTGTTTTATTGTATTGCATGTTTTTAAGCATTGTATGTTTCCTGTGTTTTTATGCTGAACCTCTGGCACTACGCCACTGGCCTGTGAGCCGCGAGCCCCGGGAGTCGGCGTGCAAAAATCCAAATAAATAAATAAATAAATAAATAAATACTCGTATATTACAGCTCTTAATTCTGGTAGTGGTATACACGTATACAATGAGACAATATCCGCTACTATAATGGTCTGATTGGAAGTAATGGGTTGATTTTCCAGTTTCAGATTACATCAGTGGTATCTTTAACAAAAGACTTAGTCTTCCGTACTATAGGTTGCAAATAAGAGTCAAGAAAATTGGATAGTGTTTCCAAAATACCCCCACAGCCGCTTACAATGGGTCTCCCTGGAGGAGGAAAAATTAATTTATGCACCTTTGGGAGAACGTAGAAACGGGCGTTCTAGGATGTTTAACAAAAAGATATTCCCCTGTTTTTCATTAATGACACCAGTGGCCATAGCCTCCTCAATGGTATTTCTAATGACAGAAGAGAATTTAGCAGTAGGGTCATAATTCAACATTTTATAGAATCGTGCATTCTGCAATTGCTGTCTACATTCATTGACATATGTTTCTTTGTCTAATACCACAATGGAAACTCCTTTATCGGATTTCTTGATCACGATTTCTGGGTTATTTCCTAGTTGTTTAGCGGTCAGCCATTCTTCTTTGTCAAATTGGATCTCTGTAGATCATGGGAGTGATCAATTTTGTTGGCTTCCCTGATGATAGTATTCTCAAATGTTCTGATAGAGGAGGACACCAGAGGGGTACAAAAAGTACTCTTAGGTTTAAATACAGGTAACATAGAGATGTTCTTAGATTCTGAGTCAGCAAAATGCTCTCTAAGGCGTATCGAGCGAAACAGGGTGGCAAGGTCAGTCCTAATATTTAAGGCATCACATCTAGGGGTAGGGACAAAAGTCAGTCCTTTATTCAAAACACATAGTTCAAGAGGAGAGAGGGTGTAACTAGAAAGATTCATAACTAGGTCGGATTGCGTTTGTCTGGAGCCCTCCGAAAATTTTGATTCTGGTTTTGTTTGTTATGGGTTCTTCCTGAACCAGTATTGGGATGTAACCTTCTGGTTCTGTTTGGGAGGGACCGGAGCCGCAGCCGCACTGGAGGTGGATGGGGTTTCTTCTCTGCTGGGAGGAAGGTTTTCGCCTGAGGAGTTAGACCCATATATTATTCCAGACGGGTCACTTTCTCCCGTGATTCACTCAATTCTAACTCCTCAGGCGAAACCTTCAGGAAGAATAGACCCCATAACAAACAAAACCAGAATCAAAATTTTCGGAGGGCTCCAGACAAACGCAATCCGACCTAGTTATGAATCTTTCTAGTTACACCCTCTCTCCTCTTGAACTATGTGTTTTGAATAAAGGACTGACTTTTGTCCCTACCCCTAGATGTGATGCCTTAAATATTAGGACTGACCTTGCCACCCTGTTTCGCCGATACGCCTTAGAGAGCATTTTGCTGACTCAGAATCTAAGAACATCTCTATGTTACCTGTATTTAAACCTAAGAGTACTTTTTGTACCCCTCTGGTGTCCTCCTCTATCAGAACATTTGAGAATACTATCATCAGGGAAGCCAACAAAATTGATCACTCCCATGATCTACAGAGATCCAATTTGACAAAAGAAGAATGGCTGACCGCTAAACAACTAGAAATAACCCAGAAATCGTGATCAAGAAATCCGATAAAGGAGGTTCCATTGTGGTATTAGACAAAGAAACATATGTCAATGAATGTAGACAGCAATTGCAGAATGCACGATTCTATAAAATGTTGAATTATGACCCTACTGCTAAATTCTCTTCTGTCATTAGGAATACCATTGAGGAGGCTATGGCCACTGGTGTCAATAATGAAAAACAGGGAATATCTTTTTTGTTAAACATCCTAGAACGCCCGTTTTCTACGTTCTCCCAAAGGTGAATAAATTAATTTTTCCTCCTCCAGGGAGACCCATTGTAAGCGGCTGTGGGGTATTTTGGAAACACTATCCAATTTTCTTGACTCTTATTTGCAACCTATAGTACGGAAGACTAAGTCTTTTGTTAAGGATACCACTGATGTAATTCGGAAACTGGAAAATCAACCCATTACTTCCAATCAGACCATTATAGTAGCGGATATTGTCTCATTGTATACGTGTATACCACTACCAGAATTAGGAGCTGTAATATACGAGTATTTGATGGCGAATGTACAGGAACTAGAGATGGTGGGTTTCCTGATACAGATCCTTGACATTATTTTGGATTATAACTATTTTGCTTTTGAAAAAGATATCTACCTGCAAATTTCGGGGGTCAGCATGGGCCAAGCGGCCTCGCCTTCTCTAGCCATATTGTACATGTCACATTTGGAGGACATTCATGTCTTCCCCACCACCCACAACACCTTTTCTAGAGCGATTTCTCATTATTATCGATATATTGATGATGTCATATTTCTTATCAATGATTCCATCAATTTGAGTGACTTAAACATATGGCTGAATACATGGGACACCAATATCCAATTTACAGTGAATGCTAGTCAAGAAAAAGTAAATTTCCTTGACCTTACTATCTTTCCAGACAAAGGCCTCCTTAAGACTAGCAACCATAGAAAATTGGTAAAAAAGGCCTACCGTTTACACAATTTTCCAGACTGAAACGCAACTCCTCCTTTAATTATGATTTTGAAAGAGAAGCTAAAACCATGAAAATGGATTTTTTAGCAAGAGGTTATCAGAGCAGATAGTCTCCAAGGCCCTCATTAAAGCCAGACACTCAGATAGAAACAGCTTACTCATGAGTAAACCTAAGGCCCATACAGATAATATGGTGTGGCCTTTAACACTGACACCTCATTCGAGTTCTATCATCAAACTTATACGGACATATTGGCCCATTATCTCACACATCAAAGGGTTAGAGCATCCCCCTCTTGTCGCTTATAAGCGTACACGTAATTTAGGTGACACCTTGACCCATTCGAATCATGCTTACACACATATCATGAGCAATCTCAGCAAGGGCACTAAGATCTGTGGCAGATGTTCTATCTGCAAAAATATTTGTACTGATACTACTATACACAGCCCCTCCCTAGGGAAGAACTTTGAAGTACGATGTTTCGCAACCTGCGCCAGTTCTTATGTCACGTATGCCATCAGTTGTTCCTGCCCGGCAGTTTATGTTGGGATGACCACTAGATCGTTACGCCAACGTTTTATTGAGCACAGAAGTAGGATTAACACAGGCAACACTGATTTACCCTTGTATACACATTGCCTACAACATAAACATCAACCTGACTCACTACGCATTAGAGTACTTGATAAAATTGAACCACATAGGTATACAGACCCCTTTAAGGCCCTTTGCAAACTTGAAAGACTTTGGATAATCCAATTAAACTCAGAGATTCCTAATGGGTTAAACGAGGTAATCAGTGTTCAATCACTGATTACCTAATGTTCCACCTAATTACTTTATAATACACTCCTGATCCTTCCTCTCTTACCTTTATGGTCACCTTACTGCCTAAGTAAGGTTAAGCCTGAATGCTTCGCTGACTGGTATGTTACCTTTAATTTATAATGTACTCTGGGTTGTTTTATAGACTATTGTATTGTATTTGATATGTACCTATACCTCTCTTTAGACACTTGGACCACGGAAATATCATTTATGGCCTTGAGAAAGCCCCGCCCGGGGGCGAAACGAGGGAGTGGCCCTGAAAAAAGCTTTGGCATCGCCAACTCGTCGGCCTCTTTTTGAACTTATATATTTTGGAGCTTATTCTACCTCCAATATCCCTGTGTCATCCGCCATTTGGACTTTACAGTATCTGGGGACATCATTCGATTCTATGGACAGTCATTATATTATTTGAGGGGTTGCGATTCTACTATGACTTATTGCCATTGTTCTACATATAGAGCACCTCCTATGATGTTTTTCTATGTATGACTAGTCCTGTTTAATGTATGCAACACCTGTATAACCCAATGCTGTTTATGATGTTATGAAATAGATATTTTTATATCTTAGTCTTGTACTGTTTGTTGTTCGTGCACCCAGCACTCAGTGATTTAAATATAGTAACGACTACATAATGTTACTGTGTATTGAACTGCTTTTTCTGTTGATTTGTTATAAAACTTGATGTTTTGGTGCTTAATTTGTAAAATCATAACATAATTTGACATTTAATAGGCTTTTCCTTAATCCCTCCTTATTATCCAACATTTTGCTTATTATTTATTTCTTTTATTTATTTAAAACTTTTGGGGGGGTTTCCAGGTAGCCAGAAAGAGCGGCATAGAATGTATTCCCCATTGATTTGGGGATCGTATAGTATAGAATCTTTTGGAAATCTAAAAAACCCTATACTGAATTAATGCTGCCTATATTTCAGAGGAACAAATTAGCAAAACTACCTCTAACTATGTATTGTCAAAGGCTTTTATGGCTGGAATCACTGGGTTGTTGTAGGTTTTTCAGGCTGTATGGCCATGCTCTAGTCTAGAAGCATTCTCTCCTGATGTTTCACCTGCATCTATGGCAGGCATCCTCAGATGCCCCTCTTTCTGGCTACCTGAAAAAATGGACAACAGTGAACTCTATATTTTGGCTATACTTCAGTTGGAAGCATAACATTGAATTGCACTAGAGGACCTAGAGATGACCAGAAACACTTTTGGGTTTTTTTTTGGGGGGGATATTTTTTTCAGTGGATAAAGTGGTTGTTTCATATAGCTTTAAATAAAATTGAGGTGGACTCTGAGGATGCCTGCCATCAGGCATGTAGCCAGGGGGGGGGGGGCTAAGGGGGCTTCAGCCCCGAAATTCTCAGGGTGGTCCGCGAAAAGGCCTTACTGGTACATTTTTTAAACTGTTATGTTTATTCATATCATGATCTGATCACCATGCTCATTATATCCCACATTAATGGGGTTATTGGGATAACAATACAAAAGATTTGCTAGGGTAGACCCTCTTCCACCCAGTCTCACCCCACCGAACTAAACTCAGCCCCCTCCGAAACAAAATCCTGGCTACGGCCCTGCCTGCCATAGATGCAGGCGAAACGTCAGGAGAGACTGCTTCTAGAACATGGCCATACAGCCTGGAAATTTTACAACAAGCCACCTCTGACTATTCCTTGCCTAAGGAAACCCTATGGAAATAATTGGGTGACCTTTTAACAGGAAACTTGAAGGACTCACTCACACATACACAGGATCTGTCCACTGTAACTGGTAAATAGAACAGGTTTGCCTGCTACTCAAGGTCTGTGTAGGCCATTGTTTTCCAGATTTTGGTGTATGCTTTAGCTGGGACTCCTGGGAGCAATTGGTTTTACTCCAAAATAACTATTTGTTTGTTTATTATTAATTTTATTTATACCTGGCCTTCCTCCCCGTGAGTACTCAAGGCAGCTAACAATTCCACACTAGACAAGCTTTAAATGTACAATACAAAAGTAAAAAAACAACAACAACAATTAAATAGTGACAGTGCCATAAAAACAGAATTAAAATGCAATAAATATACCTAAAATGGCCTTAAGAAATCTGCCCTTACAGAATTATAACCAAGGAGGGAGGCTGTTAATTGACAGTATGATTCATGTACCTTGAAGATTTGTTTTTTTAAAGTAATTTTTTATTAGTTTTTTCCATACATCAAAACAAAAAGAGGGGGAAGCTGTGCCCGAATAGAAAGAAGGGGTGTGTGGAAAAAGGGGGGGGAGGGAAGGAACAGGAAGACAGATTTAGGAATGGATAGGTTAGGGAAGGGGGGGATAAAGAGGAATATAAAGAAAAGTGCAGATAAGAATGAAAAGAAAAGAAATATGATTGCTTCCAGTCAGGGTACTCTAGGATTCCATCCTTATCTGAAGGATTTTGAGTGTGTAATAAAGTTCTTTCACCGCAAGTTTTCCTTATCTTCCACAAATTAAAGCTTTTCCATCCTCAGGTAGCTCCTGATGGGCTGCCAATTCATCCTCTTTTCGACATTTGTATTATTCACCAACCCCTTAAGCTCCTCCATGTCACTATATTCTGCCACTTTAGTGGCCCATTCCACTGTCGTCGGAGGCTCCTCTTGTTTCCACCTCCTGGCCACCACAATCCTTGCAGCCGCCGTCAGGAAGTAGACTATCTTATCCTTGTCTCTTTCCAGATTCCCACTGGTTAGATTGAGCAAAAAGATTTCTGGGGTAAACTTTAGATCCCTCTCAAGTATCTTTTGGGAATGAGCGTGGATGGATCTCCAAAATTTTTTAAGTTTCTGACAAGACCACCAACAGTGCAGGAGAGTCCCTTGCTGTTCCTTGCACCTCCAGCATTTGCTATTAACGTTTCTATAGAACCTAGCAAGTTTTTTGAGGGGTCAGGTGCCATCTATAGAAGGTTTTAAACCAGTTCTCCGCTATCGGTGTTGCCCCTGCATATTCTTTATTTTTTCCCCAGACTGCCTCCCATTCACTTAGCAAAATCGTGTGCTCAAAATCCTGTGACCACTTAATCATATTGTCTTTGACCACTTCCGTCTCCGTATCCCAGTCCAATAATTTGTTATACAATACTCTTATGTGTTTCTTTTCTTTCTTTAACATTAAGTCCCAAGTATTTTCCTGGTGAGGATAGCCCCTCTCTCGTAGTTGCGCCTTCAATTTGTTGGACTCCAATTTGAAAAATTCCTTACCATATTCCCAGTTTATACGCCTTAAGAGTAACTGTACACATGAGGAACATTTTAGGATGGAGTCCAACAAATTGAAGGCGCAACTACGAGGGGCTATCCACACGCAGTCGTACA
The DNA here is from genome assembly GCA_030556195.1 of Anolis apletophallus. Taxonomy (NCBI): domain Eukaryota; kingdom Metazoa; phylum Chordata; class Lepidosauria; order Squamata; family Anolidae; genus Anolis; species Anolis apletophallus. The sequence goes on from JARBWK010000001.1 coordinate 102,137,538, forward strand.
CAGGGCCGAGCAGAAAGCCAGATCCATACCACGTCCAGACCTGTTCAAGAACAGGGCACCCACAACCACGAATCGCATTGTCTGGCCATTGAGACTCACCCCGCACCGTAACCAGATTGTGGCTATAGTTAAGAAAAACTGGGGCATGCTACCGAACATTCCAGCCTTTCAATTTCCACCAATGATTGCGTATAGACGCACGGAAAATTTCAAGGACTTGTTAATACACTCCACCCTACACAATCCCCAACCCAAGAGTATTGTATCACCAGGTTGTAGACCATGTGGGGATTGTGTGTCCTGTAGACAGGTATACCGGGGCAAGGAGGTAACCAGCCTTAGAACACACAAACAGTATAAGCTGAGGGACTACACCACCTGTGACTCGGAGGCATGCGTGTACTGTCTATTTTGTGACTGTGGAAAGGCTTATGTGGGGATGTCTTCTCGCCATTTACATTTGAGAATGTCTGAACATCGTTCACGTGTAGGAACTGGAGCAGATAATAGCATTCTATACAGACATTTCTTGGAGGCCAAGCATGCCCCTGGCTCCTTTAAATTTACTGCGCTGGAGAAAGTCAGGGTACCCCCGCACGGCAATTTGCATGATTTACTCATTAAGCGTGAAACGTGGTGGATAATCCATCTTCAAAGTGAGCATCCCATCGGATTAAACGAGCCTCTCCCTCTATCCGCCGTACTCACCTGAATCTGCCTTGATCCTAAATGTATATATTGCATCTCTGTAAGTTTTCATACACCTTCGGGTCCGCAGGAGATGTACAGTATGCTGGATGCGAACCATGAATTGGTATGTTTGTTATTTCTTTGCAGGCTACTACAATGGGAATAGGTTGCTGTTGTACATGGTTTAAATGTATGTTATTGTTGCAGAAATAATAATCCTCCTGTGTCACGCCTTGCTAAACCGTCATTTGCCGCTTGAGGAAGCCCGTGGAGGGCGAAACGGCCGGGCTCGTAATTAGACCGTTGCGGCCCTTGTTCGACACGCCTCCCGGAGCCAACTTTGGATGCAACAAACGCTGTGGAATCGCCTGGGCATTATTGTTTGTATTTGGGGTGTGTAGACCGTGTGTGGGTACAATATACCTACCCAAGAACTTACCATTGGACTATATTTCCTGTTGAACTTTCCTCCCGGTCTTGACACACCCCCACCCTTGAAGAACCTTTCCGCGATTCCCAGTCTTCCCCGGTGATGTATATCGGCTCTACTTGGCGTTGTGTTACAATGAATGCATTGACATTATGAATTTACACTGTTAATATATGTGATGTTATGAGATAATAGAAGCTACCTTGGTGTTTTTGGTACTTAATCATACATGTCAAAGCTATAATCCCAGGCCTGCCTCAGAATATTCCCCACAGTATTGGGCTTCTGATTTACATGGTGAGAACCTATTCGAGCTGACAAATAATTGCCACATCGGATTATTAGGAAGAACTTGCTGACTGTGAGGGCTGTTCAGCAGTGGAACTCTCTGCCCTGGAGTGTGGTGGAAGCTCCTCCTTTGGAGGCTTTTAAACAAAGGCTGGATGGCCATCTGTCGGGGGTGCTTTGGATGCAATTTTCCTGCTTCTTGGCAGGGGGTTGGACCTGATGGCCCATGAGGTTTCTTCCAACTCTATGATTCTATGATTATCTGGATCTGTTTTGTATATAATTAAATTAAAATGGTTTTTATTTAATTATAGCAAAGAACAGATCTATCCATGTCCTGCTTCCTATTGCCCTGTTATCACACAACCTGTCTGTAGAACTAGCTAGGAATCCAGTCTCTCGGGTGACAAAAAAGGGGAATATAGTTAACTCCACATAGATGCAAAGAAACTACTGGAAAGCTAGATAGGAACTGTAGATGCTACAAGGAGAGAATGATGTCACTTGTCTGTGGGGATCAGAGAAAGGGCATGGTGTAAGAAGTAAAATAAATCTCAAACATGGGAACAGAACAGCAGGTAACAGAGCTGGCCTCTAACACCAGGCAAGTACCTGCTATGGACTTTGACATTGAAAGCTCACTGACAGGTGAACCCAACAAAGAGAGCTCATGGAACAAATACCTGCAGGTCCAGAAAGGAACAAAGGGCTGCATGTTTCCAGATCAATAGCAGGTAGAACGGCAAAGAACTACCTGCTGTGTCTGTTAGTACCAGAGGAAAACTCTGCAGAGGATGGGAGGGACAGTATATTGAAGCACACTGCATATGGAGGAAAAGAGTGTCTCTGCTCTCCATTCAATGCTGTGTGTTTTACTGAAGGCAACAAAAGTCATAGAACAGTTGGTTATACAATTATGTCCAAGGCCCCCAGAACTGAGTATTTTGGAGGACAAATGGCTCAACGTTGGGAGGCCACTTTTTTGTTTTTTTAATTGTGGGTACTTGTAGAGGAGAACAAATGACTTTTTCAATCTAATATCATTCAAGCATTCTTAGGTATGAATACAACTACAGTAGAGTCTCACTTATCCAACATAAACGGGCTAGCAGAACATTGGATAAGCAAAAATGTTGGATAATAAGGAGGAGTTAAGGAAAACCCTATTAAATGTCAAATTACATTATGATTTTACAAATTATGCACCAAAACATTATGTTTTAAAACAAATCAACAGAAAAACCAGTTCAATACAGGGTAATGTTAATATATAGCAATTAGCTGTACCCGGCACGCGTTGCTGTGCCCTATGTAGGTGATGTGAGAATGTCTGGGTATGTATGTTGTTGAAATGATGTGAGCATGTGTGTTGTGTTTATATATGTGTGTGTGTGTATGTGTGTGTGGATATTTGGGGGGTATGTGTGTTTGTGTTTTGGTATGTGTGTGCATGTATATATGTGTGTGTGTGTATGTGTGTGTGGATATTTGGGGGTATGTGTGTTTGTGTTTTGGTATGTGTGTGCATGTATATATATGTGTGTGTGTGTATGTGTGTGTGGATATTTGGGGGGGTATGTGTGTTGGTGTTTTTGTATGTGTGTGCATGTATATATATGTGTGTGTGTTTATGTGTGTGTGGATATTTGGGGGGGTATGTGTGTTTGTGTTTTGGTATGTGTGTGGATGTATTTGTGCCCTCTTTAGGAGATGTGTGGAAGTGTGGGTATGTAAGGGTAGGAATTGATTTGTCAATGTGTTTTGTGTGTATATATATGTATGTGCGTTTGTATGTGTGTGTGTATGTATGTGTGTGTGTTTGTGTGTGTCTGTGTATGTATGTGAGTATGTATGTGTTGGTGTGTCTGTATGTATGTGTATATATGTGTCTGTATGTGTGTATGTAGCCTTCCCCCCCCTGTATCTGTCTGTTCCCCCCTCGTCTCTCTCCCCTCCCCCTCTATCTCTGTCTCACTTTCCCCTCTCTCTCCCCTCCTGTCTCTTGCTGCCTGATTCCCCCTTCTCTTCCCCCTTTTCTGTCTGTGTCACTCCCCCCCTCTCTCCCCTGACCCTCTCTCAGGCCTCCCCTCTGTCTGATTACCTCCCCCGTTTCAGAAATACGTTTGCGGCGGGCGCGCCTGAAGCAAGGTAAGCTTACCTTCTTTCAGGCGCCACCACCGCAACCGTGTGGGACACGCCGGGGGGCGGGAGGCAGGCCCGAGATCGGCGCCCGCCCTCCTCCGTGTCCCCGTGTTTGCGGCGGGTGGGCGCTTGAAAGAAGGTAAGCTCGAGCTTACCTTCTTTCAGGTGTGGCCGCTGGAACCGTGGGGGACAGGGCGGAGGGCGGTGCGCCGATCTCCGGGCCTGCCTCCCGCCCTGCGCTTCCCCTTTTGTGTCTGCTGGGGGAAGTGCGGCGTTTTGTACTACACTTCCCAGAAACCCCGGCATGGCCACTTCCAGTTCTTGCGGAGGTTTCTGGGAAGCGTAGTTTTGCGGCCTAGAGCTGCTCTGGGTCCGGGACGGTGTTCCATGGCGAGGAGGTGGTTTTTGGGTTGCCGGGCTGCGAAGGTCCCGGTGAGTGGGGAGAGAGGGTGACGGGATGGGTTGGTGGGTTTGGGGAGGGTGTGCCTTGTGGCGCCTGGGCGGTTGTTGTCCCTCTCTCCAGCGTTCGCGGGCAGCGCAGAACGGGAGTCTATGGGCGGTTTTTGGAGGCTGCTTTTTGGGGGGTTGCAATTTAGGGAGGTGGGTTTTTTTTGGGTTATGTCTGTACCTCGTGGTCTGGGGGAATGTGTGTCGTGGGATTTGTGTTTGGGGGGGTTATGGTTTGGCCGTGCATATACGACATCCCACGACCGTGTCTCCTTTATATATATAGATTACTGTATTTACAAATTTAGCACCAAAACAATGTATCGAAACAGCTGTGGATCTGGGCGGGAGGCAGACTCCGTTAGATAATACAGAATGTTGGATGAGCAAAGATTGGATAAGCGAGACTCTACTGTACTAGGATAATGTGTATGTAGACATGCCCTTGAAGTGTTCAAGAGGGATTCGTCTGAATAAATGTTCCCCTAGGATGGGCTGCAGCAAGGTTTTATTATTGCTAGGAGGATGCCCTAATATTCTGGTGTTTGGCCACCTAACAAACTTCTGATTAATAATATATGAGGAGGCAGAGGTGTTTAGGTGCTTCAGTTTAGCCAGATCATTTCAGGGGAGGGTCTGTATTTCCCAAAGGGGGCTGTTTGAGCCCACCCCCACCCTACCCTTACCCTGTTCCAGGATCCATGCTTCTTTGCCTGAAAGAATCAGATGAAGTACTGAATAGTAACAGAAGTCAACTTAAAGCTTGGAGTTCATTAATACAGTACTGACCTCAAATAACAATGCTGCAGCAATGAAAGGAAAATATGACATTCACAGACAAGCAAGTCACAAAGACTCTCCAGCCTTTTGGCAACCATCCAAAGAGAAGGAAAAAAGCTCTGATTTCAAACCACTGGCAGATGGTGCATTTATATGCCGTCTAACCCTATAAGGTCAACCATCTAGAGAAGGAAGATCTCTGAAAAGAACCAAACCTACAACCTGAGGACCTCACTGCCACCCTGTAAGGTCAACAAGAGAAGGAAACTTGCTAGGCTCCAGCAGACAAACCTTTGGTTTAAAGGGTGAGGCCAGTTCTGTGCACGTTGCGCTCCACCAGAAAGGTCCATTGCACAGCCTTGAAGGACACATCCCACCTCCGAATCATCAGCACGTGGGATGAGTCCTTCCTGAATCTTCGTTTGCGAAGAAAAGCCAAGAGAAAGAAGAAGATAAGATTGTACTATACCATTATACTGTAATAGTATTAATAATATTACATGTAATATAAAATAATAATATATTATTAGTAGTATTATATTGTATTGTATTACATTATAATATTATCTATATTATCTTATTAGCAGAGCACAGGAGACAAATAACAAAATAACGTATATGCAAATAACAATATTCTAACCACACACACCCAAATCTAAAAAGCATTTTGGGTAAGGTAGACTAAATTGGTACTTTGCAACAATTTTAAAATCTCATTTAGTAGATTTATTACATACGGTAATTAAATCTTGAATGCTCTGAGCTCAGGCCAATCCACATACGCCTTAGATATCTGTTACTCCATCCTGACCTTAAGGATTTCTTTTAGGGATGCAGCTACAGGGCCAGGGGAAAGTGAGAGAATTGCTAGCCTTAATGTTTCTTCAGTCCCCAAATCTGTAGTATTGCAGAGAGAGAGAATGAGAAAATCATTCACAGCCAAAACACATTTACTGCATTCACATTCCTTTGGTCACTTTCCCTAAACTGTCTTTCTAATGGAAATAAAGCCCAATTGCTCATTGGAGGGAAGGATATTAGAGGCAAAGATGAAGTACTTTGTCCACATCATGAGAAGACAGGAAAGCTTAGAGAAGGCAATGATACTGGAGAAAATTGAAGGCAAAAGGAAGAGGGGCCGACCAAGGGCAAGATAGATGGATGGTATCCTTGATGTGACTGGCTTGACTTTGAAGGTACTGGGGATGGCCACGGCCGACAGGGAGCTCTGGTGTTGGCTGGCCATGAGGTCACAAAGAGTCGGAAGCGACTGAAGGAAAAAACAACAACAAAATGGTTTAACTGAAGTTGTGAGTTACTGCAATACACATTTGAAGTCTGAAGAGACATGGGGGGATTTGCCCCAGTCCTGTTTCTGTAGATAGTGCATCATGTTGATTTCATTAATGTCTGACACCACTTTATCATTTGGAAGTGAATTGCCTTCTTCGAGGACACTGAATTCTACTCTTCTGCATACGCTCCCACTTGTATGGAATCATCTCAAACCACAAATAGCTATAGGGAAAGAGACATTGCATATGAACAGGGTCAGGGTCGGGCTTCCCCGCCTTGTTGGGATTGCACTGCCCAGAGCCATTCCCCTTTTGTTTTTCTAGCTAACTTGAAGAAGGGATCAGCCAGGGCAGGCAGATCCCTCAATGTAGTAGAGTGCTTGTTCGCTTTCCTTAAAAGCCAAGAAGGGATTGAGCATTGCATCAAAATTAACCATCCTGAAAACAGAACAAAAATGCTTACAGACTTAAAGAATGTAAGCAATGAAATAAAACACCCCCACCAAAATAAATTGGTGGCATCAACATGTATGTGCGTTGTAAATGCCTGTGTAGCTCTGTTGCCATTTGGCTTGTCCTATTCCCATTTTAGCATGGATATTGTGACCATATAATTCAGCACAAGGCAGCACTTCTTCACAAAATGTTGGGGCTACAAGTTATGAGGAACAAACATGGTTGGAAGAAAGGATTAAAATAAAACAACTGTGGCTTCCTTGTGCATAAATCTCAATTTTGTCAGAACCCAAGGTGTCACCCTCTGTGTAATGTCCAAAACCTCACTTCATCCTTACCAGGTTTAGGTTTCAGGATAATATAAGCATACAAAGAGAAAGTGAGGCACATTCTAATATATATTTGTACATAGGAATAGTGTTGTTGACAGACTGGAAAAAGCATTGTACTATTCGATTGGAAATCCATCAGGATCAAGGGAGCTTTCCATTTCTCATTTTATTTAACCTGTAAGCCTGATGACAAGGAGCTGTCAGATCAACAATATGTAAGTCACTCTGAGAAGCTTGTTTAAATAATTGATAAGAAAGGAGGAAACACTCAGAAAACAGAGGAATTCCAGACAGGAAACAATCAGAGCCAGCTAACACCCTGAAACAAATGATCCCCAGGCAGGAAGCAGCCAGACTTTGAAGCTGCAAGGCTGTTCAATGCTAATCCTACAGCTTGGAAAACTCACAGGAACCCAATTCCGGCCATAAAAGCCTTGACAACACAAATCTGAAAGAAGCAACAGAGCTACATTCTTCCTTTCTTCTCTTGGTAGAAATCGTTCACTGTGTTGCCCAAGGCGTTTTTGTTTCAATCAGAAACATTGTTTTTACTACAACTACCCATAATCCCATCACCAGCATATTGAGTCTGAGAGTGACAGTCCAAATATTTACTGGACTCTGACATGATTTCAAAATTTTACATATTTTAATTTTCCATGCATGTTGTATGAAATAGTGCCACCTGGTGGACAATGACCACAAATTGAAATGCAATTATTTTTTTTCAAAGCGTTTAATTTCCCAACCAATTTGTTGGGTTGTTAGCGCCTTTGCATTTTTACATTCTATTTCTATAAAAGCGAAATCCAAGGCAAGTTAAAAAGAGGCAAAACACTGAAATTATTAGAAATAAAAAGCAGTAAAAATGAAAAGCACAAATTGTCTGCTCAGGGAAAAACTACATTTTACCTACTGCTCAATTTTAATGGGGTAGTATAAGCCCACAGGTGCACCAGAGATGCATCACAAGACAAAATGACTCGCTGGAATGGGCAATCATGCTTCGCAAAGTGGAAAGCAGTAGGAAAAGAGGAAGGCTGCATTACAGGTGGATTGAGTCAATCAAGGTAGTCATAACCCGGAGTCTACAAAACAAGAGCAAAGCAATTGATGACCTGGATTCTTGGAAGCATCTCATTCCTAAAGTCAGCAAAGGTCCAAGTCTCATGTTTTTGGGACTGCAAAACCTATAAAATACAGTCAGCACGGTCAATGGTCAAGGATCCAATTAATTAAACATTTAGAGGGCATTGGCTTGCCTAATCCTGCAATATGACTGCACAATTATGACTATACAGATGCTCCATGTGTTTCTCAAAGGCCCTATGATTGTGAAAGTTTCACTGAATCATGTGCACTATCCCACTGCACATAAAGGGTTGGGTACAAACACAGTCATACACAGAAAAGATCCATTGAAATCAGTAGTAGGACTAAATTTAACCATTACTAATTTAAGATTCATTTACCCAAATCTAAGTACAACTACAATAAATTCACTGAACTAGCAAAGAATTGCTAATTGGGACTGGATTCAGGCTTTCTCCACATTAAGCCAGATCAACCCTGGGCAGAGTGTAGCTACCACAAGGCTGATCCACATCTACCCCGACCTAATTAGTCAGTGTAGATGTGCTCTAACTCAGGATCCAATCTATAGTACTCTTAGATCAACCATTCTGTCACCACAGAAGGCAAGACCATCTGTAGTTACAGATGCTGAACTGGTCCTTAAAAATTGGCCATGAGATGCAAACCCCTTCTCTTAATATCTTTGTCCACTTTGTCATCCTGACCCATCCCAAGATGACAGCCCTTAGGTTTGATCCCTGCCTATCCACAAATACAATATGCTCAAATACTCATTATGCTTGCTTTGTAGAACTTGAATATATAATTTATTATTATTATTTATTAAGTTCGACTTGATATACCGCTCTCTCTGGCGCCCAGAGAGAGTGAGTATATCACTTTCTAATTTGAGTGAGTGCATCTCCCAGAATCTGCCAGCCAACTCTGTAAAAGTAGCATTTACAGTTTCCGATTACTTGTATTTTCGTCCTGCCACTGGAATTGCATCAGCAAGAGTGGGGTCTTCACCCTCAATATTCTCCGCCTGGCTCTTGGGATAGAGATAGCTAGCCTTTCTCAACTAAACTGTTCCAAGGCTTTGCATTACAGTGATAGTATTGTGTATCCCCATGATAGCTAGGAGTTTTGGGGACTTGTAGCCCACCAAAATAACTTTTCCACATTCTGGTGAAGACTCATTACATAGAGAAAGAGAGATTTCTGCTATAATCACAGAACGGATGCTGCAGCCTGGACTAATTAACATTCAAAGGCCTCTGGCAAGCCACAAGAATGACAAGTATTGGCTCTTTCTCTCTTCGGAAAACCAGAGAAGATGGCTTCTCTGTGGCAGCCATCCAGAGAGTAAATGCACAAGAGAAGAATAATCTACATAACGGGTGATAGTGATGCAACAACACATAACTATAAATGAGTCCCTGATGAAACGAGCAGCTGAAGTCTTTGGCTCTATCTCCTTTCTACCCGCACAGAGGATGGTTTGAGCAGGGTTTTGGTAAAATGGAGGGCAGCCAAACCTGGAAAGCCCAGGAAGGGGAAGCTTTTGTATACTGTGTCAGGCTCCTTCTGCATTTGATGAATGAGGGTATTTTGTGATATAGGAAGTTGGGCAGCACCAGAAATGGCAAAGACCTGAGGTTTAACCAATCTTCCCGAACACACAAACAAACAAAGAACTTTCAATACGGTCATGATTTCATCATCAATCTTTAAAAGTTTTCAATTGCTAAACCATCCCATTATCCTGCCCCATACAACGGATGAACTGTTTTGTTGTGGCTCTACTGGCGCTGGATACCAAGATTGTCTTTTAAGATGTGTGTGTGTATTGGGGGGGGGGGGTGGACACTGCAAGAGGAAAACAGGCATGTGTTTGTAGCAATGTCTCATTTCCTTTTTAGCAATGTTGTCTCCCATGATAGTGATATACGAGAGAAATAAGGATGGAAATGCATTGCTTCTCATACTGAATTGATCAACTTCTCATATTAAAACCACTAAAACTTATGCAACTCCTCAAAGGCTAGAACATTTTATTTGGCAAAAAATTTCAGGGATTCTAGCCCATTTCACCAGATCCACGAAAGCTTATGCCAAGTAAGGTAAATGTAAAGGTTCCCCTGACATTAAGTCTAGTCGTGTCAGACTCTAGGGGGTGGTGCTCACCTCCATTTCTAACCCAAAGAGCTGGTGTTGACCGTAGACATCTCCAAGGTCATGTAGCCAGCATTACTGCATGAAGTGCTGTTACCTTCCCACAGAAGCAGTACCTATTGATCTACCCACATTTGCATATTTTCAAACTGCTAGGTTGGCAAAAGCTGGGGCTAATAGCGGGAACTCACCCCACTCCACGGATTCCAACCACCAACCTTTCAGTCAGCAAGTTCAGCAGCTCAGTGGTTTAACCTACTGCACCAACGACCCTTTGTTGTTTTCAATGCAATGAAGGAACAAAGATATCCCTGGTAAATTTGTGATTAAGTAAACACCTGGATTTTGTCCTTAACTTGTTTTTTAAAAAATGTTTACTTGAGCTTGACCATTATCACTGTAGCATCACTTTGAGACACTGTGACCTACATATCCAAGCTAACCTCTCATTTTGCTCTTAATTTTTCATACAGCGGTGGTGCGTAAGGTAATTTAAGTTCTTCTATAGCCTCTAGTTTTGCTCTCCCGGTGGAGACTCAAAAAATAAACATGTGGGGTTAAAAGCAACTTGAGAAATAAAAGTAGAACAATAAAAAAATCAGTTGATTTTTTTTTTTTTTTTTTTTTGCATAAGAGAGAAACTCTGGTTGGCTGTTACAGAGAAACTGGAAAATCTTATTTTTCCCTGTCCAGAAATGCGGCATACATGAACTGGGAAGCATTGGTGCACAAAGAGATTATGCAGGATGTTCAAGACAGTATTTGGGCCAGCTGGACTGGAAAATGAAAGAAATAATGGTTAAAACTTGTTTCTCTGGCTTGCTAGAAGCGAAGCAAGCCAGAGGACTGATTGAATCTGCTTTGGACAGTAGCAGGAAGAAAAGCAGATAGAAGTCTGCGTTATTTGACGAAGATATGAGCTTGTCCTAATCTGATATTCTGCTTAACTGCAGGTTCTCATAACAACCAAACTTGGACTCATAGACTGGGATGGATTTCACAAAACAAGAACATTGTTGTGCTGTTTAAACTCCTTTCTTCTTTATACATCACAATTCAAGAACCGAAATAAATAATCATGCAAATATGGGGCTGTAAGTGACATAAATCAGGTGATAAACCATCTTCTCTCCTTCCTCTTTTAAAATACAGTATTGGGTTCACGCAGCTGTTACAGACACAACACCTCTGTCAGGGATGGGCAAGAGGGACTGAAACATGTTTGCCTCCCTTATCATGCAAATCAGACCACAGTGCAGGAAACAAAGGAGAATTGTAAACACAATAACTGCAAAGAGGAACTGTTCCTGCCGTGTGCATTGGCTACCAGGGAGTGGAAGAAAGTTCTTATGGAGATATTATCTGCATGCCCAACAGATTTTAGGGATTCTTTCCTCTATCATGATTAGACAACATAAATACAGCTGTTGATAAAGTAATTGTAAGGTCAATAGCATGAGACCCACAATGTTGTTATTAGGGTTATGTTGTTGTTGTTTATTCGTTCAGTCGCTTCCAACTCTTCGTGACCCCATGGACCAGCCCACACCAGAGCTCCCTGTCGGCCGTGGCCACCCCCAGCTCCTTCAAAGTCAAGCCAGTCACTTCAAGGATACCATCCATCCATCTTGCCCTTGGTTGGCCCCTCTTCCTTTTTCCTTCCATTTCCCCCAGCATCATTGTCTTCTCTAAGCTTTCCTGTCTTCTCATGATGTGGCCAAAGTACATCATCTTTGCCTCTAATATCCTTCCCTCCAATGAGCAGTTGGGCTTTACTTCCTGAAGTATGGACTGGCTGGATCTTCTCGCAGTCCAAGGCACTCTCAGAATTTTCCTCCAGGACCACAGTTCAAACACGCCTATCTTCCTTCACTCAGCCTTCTTTATGGTCCAGCTCTCACATCCATAGGTTACTACGGGGAATACCATTGCTTTAACTATGCAGATCTTCGTTGCCAGTGTGCTGTCTCTACTCTTCACTATTTTATCAAGATTGGCCATTGCTCTCCTCCCAAGAAATAAACGTCTTCTGATTTCCTGGCTACAGAATGCGTCTGCAGTAATCTTTACACCTAGAAATACTAAGTCTTTAACTGCCTCCATGTTTTCTCCCTCTATTTGCCAGTCATTAGGGTTATAACCATAGTTTTATATTTCTCATTCCTTCCAAAGATTTATTGGAATGGACATCTGCCATGTCAGTCTGCTCCCAGCACCTACTGGCAGCTTTAAAATAAGCCATTTTTATTTCTAAGTCTAACTTGGAACTCCTCTCCACTTTGCTACATGAATATATATATATATATATATATATATATATATATATATATATAGACACACACACACACACACACACACACACACACACACTATAATCCCCCAGTAGCCTGTGCTAACTAGGGAAGTTTGAGAGGTGTAGTCCAAAAAAGAGCTTTATGATTGTCCATTTCTCATTGTCATTGCCTACCATCCCCTAGAGAAATTTCTTCTGCTGTCATCCTCCTGTTCAGCCAGATCCAATTCGCAGTTACAGATAGGGATCGAGTTGCCCTTTTGCGTGTGCAAGGGTGATACACCTCGCGCCCAATGATAACACTGACACAAAGGTTGGACGAAAATGGCCACAACTCGTTTATTAAACAGAACAAAGGGTTGGCGGCCATGCAAGGGTCCAGGATCAGGGTAGTACAGGCCCCCGTGAATGTCCAAAGGCACTTGCAAGCCTGGGTGCGAGCGGCCCAATGCCTCTCCACGGAACTCGGCACCCCAGGGGGGGGCAGGGCGTTATCCCCTACCAACCAAGGGGCGATAAGCCATCCTGATCCAGGGCCCTGCCACCTGCCACAAAAAGGGGGGGGACGTAAGGAGGCTGCCTTACCCCCCCTTTTCCGCCAACCCAAACTCCTATCCTCCATAACCAGAACTGTTGCCTGGTAGCCACCCCGGTGCCACATGCAGATCTCTGTGAGATATCCACCGCTACTGAGACGCTGCTCCATGGCCCGACCAGTCTCCATCCCGGGTGCTTGCAATGGGTGCCAGCCATCCCCGTGGGAGGCGTGTCCAAGTCCACAGCTCAAATTGCAGTTACGTGATACCCGTAAACTTCGCCCCGTCCACAGGGGCCACAGCTGCAGCTTACGCTGGTGACAGGCAGCCACCAATTCCGGCCCACAGGGGCCACGGCAACAGCCTGGATGCTCCCTCCAGTGAGCCATTGTTGCATGAAGCCAGGCCAGAGTGACAAGCAGCCACTGGTCCCCGTCCACAGGGGCAACGGCAACAGCCTGGATGCTCCTTCCAGTGAGCCACTGCTGCCTGAAGCCAGGCCAGAGTGACAAGCAGCCACTGGTCCCCGTCCACAGGGGCAACGGCAACAGCCTGGATGCTCCCTCCAGTGAGCCGCTGCTGCATGAAGCCGGGCCAAAGTGACAAGCAGCCACTGGTCCCCGTCCACAGGGGCAACGGCAACAGCCTGGATGCTCCCTCCAATGAGCCACTGCTGCCTGAAGCCGGGCCGAAGTGACAAGCAGCCACTGGTCCCTGTCCACAGGGGCAACGGCAACAGCCTGGATGCTCCTTCCAGTGAGCCACTGCTGCCTGAAACCGGGCCAAAGTGACAAGCAGCCACTGGTCCCTGTCCACAGGGGCAACGGCAACAGCCTGGATGCTCCCTCCAGTGAGCCACTGCTGCATGAAGCCAGGCCAGAGTGACAAGCAGCCACTGGTCCCCGTCCACAGGGGCAACGGCAACAGCCTGGATGCTCCCTCCAGTGAGCCACTGCTGCATGAAGCCAGGCCGAACCTCGCCCATGAGGCTCCAACCTCCTGGCGCCACGGACTGCTTGTCCTGCCTTCCACTCAGGTCCTGGCAGCCTGGCTCCTCCCTGCAGCTGAGCCACGCCCACTCCAAGCACGTGGGTCCCGGTACCACTTTACGTCCTGCCCATGGCCCTGCGAGAGAAAGAAAAAGAACCAACGGCAGCCTGTACACCTCGATGAGGAGGCCCGGTCTGATTTACAGGTAAACACTGATTATTCAAATGGCCCGACGCTAGAATACGCCTACGGGGACACCACCAGCAGCAGCCAAAGACGCTGCCCCAATCCTGAAGGAGTGCCCTCCATATGATTATGCAGTAGGCTCAGCACATGAATGAGGGCTCTGTGGAACTGCCATTAACTGGCATCTGGTGAGAGGTTCCATCAAGATGCACAAATAAGCAGCTTGGGGAGGTGTCCCTGGAGCTGAGGAACCCGGCCAGTATCAAATGGGCACAGTTGAACTTGCTCAAGGCCCAGAATGGGCAGGGAGGCAACCTACCCCCCATATGCCACCTTGGACTTATGGAGCCTGTAAGATCTGGAGTTCCCATGGATAATCGCATAGTTGAGCTGCCGGGCTCTACCAGAGGAATCCGTCTGGAGTTGGCCACAACCTCCCCTGGGCGTATGGGCCCCAATGAAATATTAGAGAAGGCCGGAGAGAAAAACTCTACCTTGTAATGGGATATGCGTATCCTCTTAGAGAGTTGCCTTAAGCTGCTGGAGGGGGGTGGTGCTATCCTGCTGCCTGGGAGACTGTTTCTTCCAACTCTTCACAAACCTTGTGCTCCTATGCAACTGGTAAGGATCCTCCCGGGCTGCCGCCTTGCTGTCCAGTAGGCTTTGAAGGTAGCTGCCGCGATGGATTGCATCCGTTCTAACCAGGCCTCCCGTTTCCAGTGGTCCAAGTTCCGGCTGGCACTTTCCGGGTCTGAAGCTAGGAACCGAAAAGCTGCCTTCCTTGTAAGCAGGGCAGTGCATCTACCATTTCAATGTTTACACCTGGAACGTCATGCACTGAGAAGGAAATGTTAGTCTGCACACAATACCAAGGCAAGTCGCCTAGTGAACCCCGAGGCCCTGGCAAACTTGAATGCCTGCCTTTTTGATCTGCAGCAAAACTTAGCAGGCAAACTTGGGTGGGAGTACTGGGAGTTCCCTGAAAGTGACCTACCTCCTGGCCGCAGACGGCCCAAGGTGTGCCCGTAGGTCAGCTGACCTGGCTGCCGGTACCGGGGCACTCACCGTAGAGGAACCCCTTGAGTTCCCCAACGACAATGGAAGTGGGGGTTCCAAGTCTTCTCCTGCACTAGATGGACGACAAAATACTGGCCATGGCCTGGCGTATTAAGCATCTGTGTGCATCCAACGCTGCCCTGCCTGCCCCCTAGCCGGCAAAATCCGTTGATGTTGAAGCAAACCACAGCAATGGCTTCACATGGTCCTGCTTTGCTGTTTGCTTACAGGAAACGACCAATGGGAGTCTAGGAGACACAGGTGTCTAAAATGTACCAAACAGAGAGATTCGGCCCGCTACTAGCACATGCGGATGCCGATTATCTATCGTGGCGAATGCTTATGTAGACGGAATTTAGGGCTGGAAAATAGGAAATCAGGAGGTATGGCTGCGGATATCCTGACAAAGCCGTGAACCAATGAGCTCATGTTGACTGCACAAGCCTCCCAATCTAATGATTAGCTGGCCCAGACGGAGGGATCCATGCCCTCCCCCACAAAAGGGGGTGGTCATACGCATCTATGCATGCCGCAGTCTCTTCCCTATGTCTTAGACCCAGGAACGAGATCTCTGTAGGAAACGTAATACCTCATATATAGAAATGGCCTGTGCTGGCCGTGAGGCTGACTCACTCTCTGGCTGGTTCTCCTGTTGACTTCCTTGGAAACTGTCCTAGCTGAATGCAGGGGGACTGTGTCGGGGGCCAGTTTGAGCTGCCCGATTCAGTGCTACAAGGTCAGTAATGACAATCCTCGGGACATCAAACAGGGTCCTCAGGACACCTAACAGGAAAGGACCCTGTAATCCGCCATGGGGTCAGGCACTGCTCAATGGCGATTGCCTCCTGAGAGGAAAGTAAATGGTGACCAAAGGTCAACAACAGGCTACACAATAGGTCGAGAGCCCACCTCGACCCAGGCAGGCCTCGAACTCATGACCTGGCCAGTAGAGATCAAATGCAGCTGACACCCAGCCAGCTGCGCCGCATTCCCGGTGAAACCATATTAGGAGAGCTGCCTGACCGTAAATACCGTTTTGCAGTGGCACTCACTGCCTTGGGGTGTCATGGAAGCTCCCTCCTGTGGGCAGTAGTAGTTTCCTTGGCTTCCTGTCTGGCCGACCTCTGGTTGCGCTTTTGCGTGGAGCCGAGCTCAAAGAAACCTGTAACACAGAATTGCAACTGGACCATAACAGTTAGCACCACCGCACAAGCGAAGAGGGTGCCCTGGAGGGAAAACCCACCAGCAGGATATGGAACAGCCTGACGAAGGGATGGCCAGGTCTCTCACGTCGGAGGTACCACTGGAGGCAAAAACAGCCTGCACCAGTGGGGGCTCCACCCTAAGAAGGGGGGGCTGCACAGGGGAGACATTCCATGCCATGGACACCCATAATGTATGTGTGGACACACAGGGGCTAATTAATAGCAGCCATGTCGGCCTGCACCAGCGGGGGTGCCCCCACTGGGAAGGGATGGCATGAACAGTGAAAACTCAATGCCATGTACACACAACATGTGAAACTGACACTCAGGGGCTATGTGCTAGCCGCAACGGCAGCCTGCACCAGCAGGGGGTACCCACACCAGGGGGGGTGGCAAGAAGAGTAGCAACACACAATGCCACGTACATACAACATGTATATACAGACTCTCAGGGGCTATAAACTAGCCGCAATGGTAGCCTGCACCCGCAAGGGGTGCCCCACTTTAAGGAGGGGTGGCATGAACAGTATAAACACTCAATGAAAGGATGACAGGAAAGAGACAACGTTGTCCCTAGACACCTCCCTGGACGTGGCTGGCATGACTGCATGGCGCGCCAAACCAACCCACTGGAGCGGTACCTATTGGTCTACTCGCATGTGCGGAATTCCGAACTGCTAGGTCAGCAGAAACTGGAGCTAACCGTGAGAGTTCGCCTAGCTCCCCAGAATATGAACCTGCGACCTCTGGATCAGCAAGTTCAGCAGCTCAGTTCTGTTTCCCACTGCACCACCGGGGCCCTCAACTGGTGAAAGCAGAGGGCAGGGAAGCCCTGGGGGTTGCAGCTGTGTGGAAGGTGAAGGAGGCTGGAGCCTGCCCACCTCCCAACATGGAAGAAAGGCAGCCTGGGAAACTCATAATGCCACCAGGGAAGCAAGCAGAGGGTGAAGGTCCACCCCATGAGGCTGCCTTCAGATCCCACTGAATGCAATGTCCCAGATAGGAGTGTAACCGAATTGGCCCCTGCAAGTGCTGGGGGCAGTCCCAGGCAGCCTTTAATATGCTGCCTGGGCGAAGAGAAGGGCCAGCTAGCCACGTGGAGGGGAGAGGCGTGGCCAGCCCCCCTCAATGGCTAGCTGGCTCTGGCGGCGGGAAACAGGTGCCGCCCCAGGGGTCTCTGGGAAGGAGAAGACCCCTGACCTCCCCAAGATGGCGACGAGGACAGCCCTACCCCGCAAAAGGGGTTGGCCGGTAAGTCGGCCATGCCCATTTGTAGCATGGATCTCATGACTCTAAATAACAACATTGCTGGCAGAAATCCAGCATATAGATTCTCCCCCCATCCATCATGCCACCTGCATGCAGAGAGAACTTTCATTTTCTGTATTTCTATTTCTTGTGGGCTGTTTCTGGTCACTACATTCATTTTCACTCTCATCAGGCACTCCATCCTTCTGACTAATACTGCTTAAGACCTTCTTCTCCTGCTCAGCAGATGGTTCTGGCTCCAATCATGTTGGTACACTATGCCAGGTGTCCTTTCACACAATGCAGTTAAATCATTATTATCCCACTTCAGCTGCTATGGTTCCATCCAATGATATCCTGCAATTTTCAATTTTGGAAGGAATATTTCAAATTCTCTGACACAGAACTGATGCCTCTGACTGAAACCACAAATACAAGGATTCCATAGGAAGCAGCCTATGTCAGTTAAAGCAGAATCACAGTACTGTAACTGTAAGTGGTGGTCCCTGGGCTAACATCAGTTCCTGAGTCATTGGCTGATAGTCTCTGGCAAGTTAGCAGGAAAGAAAAACACAATCATATACAACAGACACAAATTTAGTGCTGGTTCCGGGCACATTAGAAAGCAATAATTGTCATCCCTCGCATCACATAGCCTGGTAAAACTCTGCTCCAAACAGTATGCTGCTAATCACTTTGCACTGAATTTGCCCGGCAGGCGGCAGCTTGCCTTCCTGCTCTTGCCCAGCAGAAAGGGTGGGGTTTTGGTTTTCTCAGGAGAAGATTTTACAGAAACTCAGAAAGCTTGGCTTCAGCTTGCATGAATACAACTGGAGTTATTTTAGAACCTGGTTCTTGTTGTTTTGGGGGGATGACACCCTAAAGCACCACACTTCTTTTTCAATGAACCCATACAATGCCTCCTATAAGAGAAAACAGACTTGGTTCAAAATAAGGGCTCTTTGAGCATGAAACATTGTAAACATGCTGTAAACATCCAATGTATTATTACTACCCTACATGACCTAAGACATTTTTCAATAAAGATTTTTTTAAAGAATCTTGTTTCTCTCTCAGCAATTTCCATTAACAGTGTAATTGTATACACTGATGTTAATTGTGACCAACTCAACTTTTAATTATAGCAACCTGAACAATAAGACCTCCATGTTGCCCTGTTTTCAAGAGCCCTGCTCGGGTCCTGGGAGCTTCCTTGACTGAGCCTAACCCCTGTAATACAGTCTCCCTTTTCTCCTACCACTTCCCATCTAATGGGCCTAGTAGTTTTCTTAGACAGTAGAGTCTCGCTTATCCAACATAAACAGGCCAGCAGAACGTTGGATAAGCAAAAATGTTGGATAATGAGAGATTAAGGAAAAGCCTATTAAAATTATGATTTAAAAATGTGTTTTATAACAAATCAATAAAAAGGCAGTTCAGTACATGGTAACATTATGTAGTAAATACTGTATTTACTAATTTAGCACCAAAACAGTCAAGGGTTCTTTCTTTCTTCCACCCTGGACATTATTCCACAGGTAAACATACGCTCCAGTTCCCTTACTTGTGGATCCAGGTGGGAGGCAGACTGTGTTGGATAATACAGAACATTGGATAAGTGAAGGTTGGATAAGCTAGACTCTACTGTATGTCCAAAGTATGATAGCCAGTGTGCAGAAGTGTTTATTTTTTATTATAGGATTGAGGATTGAATATGTATTGAAATGTTTAGATGTTTAGGGAAGGTGCACTTCTTCAGTGAAGGCCCACCTTGGGGAAGAGTTGCCATAGCAACATGGCTGTGAGGCAGAGGTGGGAGGAGTCAACAGTTTTCTGCCACAGCCAAGAATAGAATTCTGGGGAAGTTTGAATTTTGACAGTTTAACTGTCAGACCAGCTCTAGGAGAGAGCAGGTTCTGAGGGCAGTCTCGTTTTGGAGCTGTAGAGAGACAGTTCTAGTAGGCTGAGCTTGCGAGCCAGTCTGTTTGTATAGAGCCTGAGGGCTAGAGATAGGCAAGGAGGAGAGAGGGTCTGTGTGTGAGATAGTTACATACTGATCTAACTGAGTAATAGTAACAGTCAAACATTTTAAACTTTGTATCTTCTACTATACCAATGTAACCATGATGAGTTGAGCCTCTAAGAAGTTATAACGTATCCATCACGCTTTTGTGCCAAGCTATAAATAAACTGTTATTGTTCTTTTCATCAACAACCTCTCTCTGTTCCTTATTTTAAAAGTCCAGCCTCAGAGTAAAGCAAGACGGGAAAGTGTTTTTAACCTGTCTTGTTACACAGTTTGAAGTCCCACAATAATTGGTGACAGACCCTCCTAGATAACTGATAACAACAGTCCTCACAATCTGGTGGCTAATCTCTTCATATTTAAGGGATCCTTAAATTAAAGTTATACAACACCCTTTTACATTAGGTCAGATACGTAGTGACCTCATCGTTACAAATTGGCGGCAGCGGTGGGATTAGTAAAAGAGGGTCCACCCTGTCCAGTCGGTTCATTTGAATAGCCTCTTCACAGCCAGCGTTTGGTTATTTTCATTTGTAGGGAAACTTCAGGCTTGATTTGCCATATGATCCATTCATTAGTCGTTTTAGCGTTCCAGGGTATCTGTGGAGCTCTCCTCCAACTCCCCATTTTAAATGAACCGATTCTCTTCCTGTCAGGTTTGTTCACTGTCCAGTTTTCAGTCCCACCAAAATCAGTGTGTACAGAGCTATCGTACTGTCTATTCTCCTCTATGGGTCTGAAACATGGGTCACCTATCGCCAACACCTACGACTCCTCGAACGCATTCATCAGCGCTGTCTTCGCACAATTCTAAATATGCACTCGACCGACTATGTGACTAATGTTGCTGTCCTTGAGCAAGCAGGGATCACCAGCATTGAGGCCATGCTATTGAGAACACAGCTGCGCTGGGCAGGGCACATTTCTAGGATGGAGGATCACTGCCTCCCAAAGATACTACTCTATGGTGAACTCGCCATGGGTCAGCGCAAGGGAGGCACCCCCAAAAAGAGATATAAGGACTCCCTGAAACAACAGCTCAGGCTCGGCCAGATTGATCACCAACAATGGTCCACCCTGGCCTCTCATCAGGAGGCATGGAGACGCACTATCCACAATGCTGCAGCCTCTTTCGAGAAGACACGCTGAACGGGTCTCAAAGAGAAACAACAACGCAGAAAGAACCGCAACTTGGAAACAACATCACTCAAGGAAACTTTCTGCTGTGCTTTCTGCAACCGAACTTGTCTATCTCAGATTGGCCTTTTTAGTCATCAACGCGCTTGTAAAAAGCGTGGGATGAGTCCGTTTGTGAAGTAATGCCGAGAGAGAGAGAGAGAGAGAGAGAGAGAGAGAGAGAAAAATGGAAAATAAAATGTCATGAACAAGCCTGACTTTAGTATTCAATTATATATCTTGACCCTTCCAGATCTAGTCTAATTCTTTTATAGCCGCCCTTCCTACACTTCTTCTGATTTTTTTACTGCAGTCTCCAATTTTATTCATATCAGAACCAAGGTATTGACTATTTCAATGTCTTCGACATCCACTTTAAAATTAATTATGCAAATCATGTGTAGTTACAATTCTTGTTTTCAATTGTAACTCTGCTTTTGCAATGTCTTCCTTGACCTTCCCGCACATAGCTACTCAGAAGTAAGGCCTGAATAGTGCAGTGAGACGTAGGACCTCATCACATGGCCAGGATGAGGCATGGGGCTTTTGCCTCACCAGCAGGCAGCTCACTCACATGGAGGGAAACAAGGAGTGTGCGTAGTGCAGATAGCTTCCCCCCTTGGAGCTGGCATGGATCTGGCAACATGAGAAGTCTCCTGTGTTGCCAGCTCCATGGGGGAAGCTTTGTGCACTATGTGTGCTCCTAGCTTCTCTCCATGTGATTGTTCTGTTGGCTGGCAAGGCAAAGCGAGGTGAGACGAGGGCTCCATGCCTCGCCCTTAAGAGGAGCGCTGCTGCCAGCTGTGTGACAAGGTCCTTACTCCTGTGCAAAGTGGGACATTCTAAAAGGCTATTGCAATGCATTATAACAATACTTTCCAGCTATATTTAAAATAATAATAATTTAATTTATTCCCCGGAATGAAAAGTGTTGTATATCATCATGTTTATCCTAATAAAAAAAACCCTGTAAACATTGTTTAATCAGAGATGGCTGTGACTGTGGTTGAAAGTGTGAACACAACGCTGTAACTTGAGGTCAGCTGTTACCAACAGTGGTGTGGAATTCAAAGAAGCACAAATAGACAGCGAAAGGGAGAAATGTACTAAGAGAAAGGCATGTGAAGCCAACCCTTGTCAGGACCACACTCCATCTGGAAATCAATGTCCTCATTGCAAAATATCATGAAGATCAAGAATAGGTCTCTACAATCATCTACGGATACACCGCTGACCCTACACTTGGAAGGCAATAATACTTGGCCACAAGTGATAATCTATGGTGATGATGACAGTGACCTAGGACTGGAAAATATGCTGTAATTTTAGGTAGGGCATTTTGAACTGGCAATAATGTATTGATTAACAATAATTATAGTGTTATACGTCATAACATAAAGATTTCCCCTGACACTAAATCTAGTCGTGTCCGACTCTAGAGGGTGGTGCTCATCTCTATTTCCAAGCCAAAGAGCCAGCGTTGTCTGTTGACACCTCCAAGTTCATGGGTCTGACTGCATGAAGCACCATTACCTTCCCGCAGAAGTGGTACCTATCAATCTACTCACATTTGCATGTTTTCGAACTGCTATGGTGGAGGAAACTGGAGCTAACAGTGGGTGCTCACCCTGCTCCCCGAATACAAATCACCAACCTTTTGGTCAGCAAGTTAAGCAGCTCAGCTGTTTAACCCACTACGCCACCATGCTGTATGTATATATGAATACATACATAGAGAAAGAGACACTTATTGATTTGATTTATTAAATTCCGAGGATTCTTTTAGAATTGTAATTTTGTATTTTCTTCCTCATTTGTATAAATTTTGCCCTCTTTTGGGCCACACTTGGATGTTATTCAACCACACATGACCTGGTTTCCATCTGTAAAAATGTTGGATGTTTGGCTAACAGGCAGTCCTTCCTCCTTCCTTTTCTTTCTCAGTTATATGTCCCATCCACTTTTCTTTCAGTGACTCAAAGTGGTATATGTATGTGACTTTCCTCCATGTGTTGTCTTCCCAACAATCCTGCAATGTACTTTGGCGGAGAGAGAAGTCCAACATCACCAATGAATTTTATAAATCAGTGGGACTTTGAAACTGAATCTCCAAAGTATTCACTAAAACTTTTAACTTAAAAGTTTCTTGAAGTTTCTACTACTGGTTGCTAGGAATTCTGCAAGAGTGTGTGATTCAGGGGAGCGGGGGGGGCTTTAAAATATAACCGTAGATATTATTTTTTTTATTTAGCAGTTACATACAGTAGACTTTCAGTTAAGCAGAACTCAGGCAACCGGAACTCTCAAACAACCAGCCAAAAAAATCTAAGAAGTAATACTTGACATTTAAGGAGCTGTTTTTATAATGCAGTAAAATGGTGAAACATCATAGTTTGCTTTTAATTACTGCCCCAGTGGCGCGGTGGGTTAAATGCTGAGCTGCTGAACTTACTGACCGAAAGATCACAGGTTCAAACCAAGGGAACGGGGTGAGCTCCCGCTGTTAGTCCCAGCTTCTGCCAACCTAGCAGTTCAAAAAAATGCAAATGTGAGTAGATCAATAGATACCGCTCCGACAGGAAAGTAACAGCGCTCCATGCAGTCATGCCAGCCACATGACCTTGGAGATGTCTACGGACAACACCAGCACTTCAACTTAGAAATGGAGATGAGCACCACCCTCCAGAATTGGACAATACTAGACTTAATATTAGGGGGAAACCTTTACCTTTCCAATATTAATATTAAGTCAATACAGAGTTTTGGGTAATGTCTTGAGTATTAGTGAGGCTTATTTTAAAAGTAATCCTCAAGCAGACAGAAACCACATTTACCAATCATCACCATGGGTACTAGCTAACTGAGGCCCCATCTACACTACCAAATAATGCAGTTTGCACTGCCTGATAAGATCAGTGTAGACCATGTGATGCAATTATTTTGCAGTGTAGATCCAATCTGAGAGTCTACTGCATTTCTTTCTCTCTTTCACTCTCTTTGGCTGCTTTGTAGATCGAAACAGAGAAACCTGGTGGCTTTGTGCCTCCCCTGTCTGCCTGACATCCCTTGCCAGGACTACATCACTCAGCAATTAGTCCAGAGGAAACATTTCAGCATGACAATGGAGAGAACCAGAAATTTGCAGGAGAAAAGGGGAGGCCAGGGAGTGGTTAAGAGCACCATGGCAACCCCATAGGCTTAGGGCCTTTTTATGCTTGGGAGCCCCTCTGCCTAGCTCTCTCCATTTCTGATTTCGCTGACATTTCCATACCTGAAAAGCTGCATTCTTCCTCTTCCTGGGCCCAGCCTGGAATGCCCTCCACATCGGAAACGAACATTTACGTCACCGGCAGCGCTCTCTTCAAAGGTGGTTGTTCTTATTATTATTGATACATTTTACTAACACAGTTATACTTAAATCGCAAGAAACAATAGTACAAAAGCTCAAGAACCATACAAGGCCAACGACAATAAATGGTGTCCCCGCCACCTAATTTTCTCTGGCTGCAGTTTGCCAACTTGTATACACACTATTCCAACTCTCTAATCTACATATATTATATTTCCTATCTTTCCTTATTATTAAACACAAAAATAATTCTCTCTATATCAAAATCTATCGTTACCATGGGTGCATCTACACTGTAGAATTAATGCAGTTCGACACTGCTTTAACTGCCATGGCTTACTGCTATACAATAATGGGAATCGTAGTTTGGTAAGGCTCCAGCACTATTTGGCAGAAAAGGCTAAAGATCTTATAAAACGTCAACTCCCGTGATTCCATTACATTCAGCCATGACAGTTAAAGTGTCAAAAGTGTCAAAGTACATTCATTCTGCAGTATACAATATCTCCTTTTTCCTTCTTTGCATCATCTGTAAAAGGTTCCCAGACATTTAGATAATTTTTATAGAGCTTTCTTTAAATACATTTGTCAATTTATCTCATTCTGCCAAATCCATTAATGTTGGAAATTACAACCTTCTTCAAGCCTCTTCTAGTAATTTGTTTATCTATAATCCTATCTATTATCCTGTTACTTATTGTATGTATCTTCAGATATGCAGCTTTCTTTCCCTGCTCTGTTTTCCTGAAAAGTTGTGGGAGGGGCTCCAGATCATGTGATGCACAAAGTACAGACTTTTTTTAGACTTTGGGACTGCTCAGATCACAAATTTGCCAACACTTACTTGCCTGCTGTTTATTGTAAGAGAGATGTTCTGACCAGATGGCATAGAAACTCTCTCAAGCATATATGTAACTGACTGATAAGTTGGGTACCTGTGTATGCTGAACACATGAAGGTTGTGAGTAAACCAAATACAATATTTTTTTAACCAAAGTCTATTTTTGTCTCTTGAGTGCATAGTATAAAACAAGTTGTTTTATGGGAGAGTAGATATATTTGTGGGCACTGAAAAACACTTCTGAAGAACTGTTAGTTTTATGCACTGGCATGTTCTCGGTTTCCTAACAGATCAGAGACAATAGGTTGCTCAATCTGAAGCCAATTACCTTGAATAATTGCATTTGGTTGTATGCCACTTGAGAAGATTCTACTTAAATGGGTTTTTGGCTTTTCTCTAAAATGCTATGATCTCTAAAAGGTCATGCTTTTTAAAAAGGTTATGAATGCCATTTACTAAAAAGTTTTGTCATCCATTCTACAATGTTTGGAATATTTTCCCCAGTTTTTTGCATATACTAATCTTGCAGCTGTTGTCATTTAGAATATGGAAATCCTGTGTTCTATTTCTTATTTTCCAGTAAGAGGAACAACTACAATCTAAATGTTTATTTCAATTTGCAAAATCTTCTGCATCATCACACTCCTTGTTAACCAAATTTTTCTTGGTTTTTTACAGGTCCACAAGTGGTAGAAGGACCCAACATGTTACACTTCCAGCACTTGTCATACACTCTCCTCTCTCCCTGTGTTTGTGCATGTATGTGTTTGCATGTACCACATGTGCATCATTTTGTTAAAATTATTTAAGGTTATTATTATTATTGTCACTTATTATTATTATTTGTATTTAAACATTAATCATTCCCTAAACAGTCTAAAAGAGTGTTTTTATGATCATGCTGTGAGCCACCCAGAGCCTTCGGGGAAGGGCGGCAGATAAGTATGAATAAATAAATAAATAATAAATAAATAATAAATATTTCTGAGCAACAGAAATATTCTAAAGTGAAAATACATGAGTCACAAGTGCTTTATTATGAACAATGTGCTTGGATTTTTCATTTCTCCATCACATTGGAGATACGTTCATATCAAATAGAAATCAAGGTTTAACTGCTATGTGTGATTCTAGATCTGATTCCAACAAAAAAAAATCTGAGCTTTGGAAACATTTATAGGCAAAAAGAAACTTGCTTTGTTGTATCTAAGGCTAGATCTACACTGCATATGGAGGCCTAACTCACCTCAGTTCTTGTGTTTCAAAGTACCATATTTACTCAATTCTAATGCTCACAATTTTTGACTAAATTGCAATCCCAAAAGTTAGGGTGTGCATTAGTCACGTAAGGGTAAATACTTTTTTGGGTTTCAGGGTTTTGAAAATTGAGGTGCACATTAGATTTGATGGCACATTTGACTCGAGTAAATACGGGTACATGGCATTGCATGAAAACATGCCTACCAGTCAATAGTACAGAAGTACACAAACAACAGGTAGACAAGAATGCACATTCCCTTAGAATAACAAAAATACCTGTAAGGCCATAAAGATTGATTACAGCATATGCCCACTTGACGAGATGCATGAATTTTAATCCTCAGTTGCAAGTTACACACGAGTACCAGTACTGTATTATACACAGGAATATATGTGAATACATCAATGTGGCCCAAAACCTTGGAGAATGGCGGCCAGTCAGAATTTTACTAGTACTAGGATCAATGGTCTGAATCAATATGCGGCAGCTTCCTCTTCACTGATTATCCTTCACTGAAGCATCGCAGTGAAAGAACTACATAGGGGAAGGGCAGTATGTAGACTCAGTCTGAAAAATCTGTAAACAAAAGTTGGATGGGTATCTCTATGGAGTGCTTCAGTTATGTACTTCTGCATAGCAAGTGGTTGGACTAGATGGCCTTTTGTGGGCTCTTCTACGAACCTTTCTCATGTGGAACTCAAGAAACACAAGTATGAACTATGATATACCAGGTCCATGATAACCCCTCATACTTTTTCCAGTTCTAGAATCCAGACAGACAAGGGTGCAGACCTATGGATTCCCCTTGGTAGGCTGCTATACATAGTTGTCCTGGTCTGTTTTAACGGCAGAGAAGCTCCAGGGGGGCTGACGCTGGCATCCTAGGGCCTTATCTTTTATGGAACGGCCCAACTGCTTTGTGCTTCTAACAGACATTATCTTTGTCTTTGATTTACAAAATGTTCTGCCCTCCAAGCTAGAGAGATGTTATCTAGCGTTTGAAATGTATTTTTGCAATTTTTATTTAGATCAAAATCTTTCCATGCCAGCGGAAGAGAAGACTTTAAATTAATCTACAAATGAGGCCTGCTCCTGTGCATCTAACAACAGCAACATATAGAAATAAGCAAAGTTCACGGTATATCTGCCATCGAATACAAACAAACATGTCCTGTGTCAAGCTGCTGTTTAAAGCATTGTCACAATGTCTAGCTGGAAAACCGGCAACCTGATTTGCATCCGAAAAGACTAAAGAAGCATCCAAATCTATTTCTCAAGGTGCTTATTCACTGCAAGAGATAGGCCTTTCTGCTCTGGACATATAATAGAGAAAGCTTCGGGGTTTGTAACTGGCACATAGAGTAAAAACTTGTGGCGAAAAAGAGTTAAATATAAGTATGTATATATCTTTTTGTCTGCTTGGCCATTCATCCAGTTCTTCACCCACCTATCATTCTTTGTCATCAGGGTTCTTATTCTGGTCACTTCTGGAGTGAGCATTGCAGCACACCCAAATACATGGGAGTTACCCTGGACCGTGCTCTGACCTACAAAAAGCACTGCCTGAATATCAAGCAAAAAGTGGAAACTAGAAATATCATACGAAAGTTGACTGACACAACCTGGGGATCACAACCAGATATAGTGAAGACATCTGCACTTGTGCTTTGCTACTCTGCTGTTGAGTATGCATGCCCAGTGTGGAACACATCTCACCACGCTAAAACAGTGGATGTGGCTCTTAATGAGACATGGGATGTCTGTGCCCTAAACCAATGGAGAAATTACACTGTTTAGCCGGTATTGCACCACCTGACATCTGCCAGGGAGTAGCAACCAATAGTGAAAGGACCAAGGCAGTGACATCTCCGGCCCACCCCCTGTTTGGGTATCAGCCAGCATGCCAACAACTTAAATCAAGAAATAGTTTTCTAAGATCTACAGAGACACTCACTGGAACACCTCAGCAAGCGAGAGTCCAAAAGTGGCAGGCTCAAACCCAAAACCTCAATCAATGGCGGAGAACCGGATGAGAGACTCCCTCCTGGGCAAACAGAAGACTGGGCGACTTGGAAGGTGCTGAACAGACTGCGCTCTGGGACCATGGGATGCAGAGCCAACCTTAAGAAATGGGGCTACAGGGTGGAGTCTGCAACATGTGAGTGTGGAGAGGAGAAAACCACAGACCACCTACTGCAATGCAGCCTGAGACCTGCAACAGATTCAAACTGCACTAAATGGCAGTGCAAATTCAATCTTGGTCTGAGTGAATTAGTCTCTCTCTCTGCTATTCTATAGACCCTAATATCTTTTGCAAAGTAATGGAATTCTACTCTTTGTTTATATGA
This sequence comes from Anolis apletophallus, assembly GCA_030556195.1. NCBI lineage: Eukaryota > Metazoa > Chordata > Lepidosauria > Squamata > Anolidae > Anolis > Anolis apletophallus. The sequence continues at coordinate 102,166,162 of JARBWK010000001.1, forward strand.
TACATCACTAGTTCTACAGCACTGCCAGTTAATCATAAAGTATCATTCTGTACTACATACAACACTCTGAGGAGCTATGATCCCAAAGGATACAGGAAACAATATTATGTATGTGTCAGAAATAATAATGTGAGAATGTACTGTTTAGGGCTTTCATAGTCAGAATCACTGGGTTGTTGTAGGTTTTTCAGGCTGTATGGTCCCAACCTCTGAGAATGGCTGCCATAGATGTAGGAGAAACATCAGGAGAGAATACTTCTAGTCTAGAACATGGCCATACAGTCCTAAAAACCTACAACAACCTAATAATGTGAGACCTTGTCACCATTGAATTATATTACTCTTGTGGATGAAAAGAGTTACAAAAATGGTTCTTCACTATTTATCATTTGCATACTATGCTATGGATAAGAAACCATAGTCAGGTTTAGACATCTAATTTCAACACTCCTAAACAAAATCTAAAGCATGCCACAAGTTCTTTCTCTTTCTGTTCTGTCACCCTTTCTCAGTCTCCAGATTTCCTTTCACCATGATTTAGTATGTTGACAAGGAAGGAACTACAATCAATACTACTGCCAAAACATGACTTAAAGCAGAGGTGGAGAACTGCAGCTTTCCAGGGGTTTTTAGCACAGCAGCTCCAACCTGAGAGGAGAGAAGTGTAATCTTACCCTTTCCAGGAGCTCAGGTAAAAACAAAATGCTGCATGCGCTTCTTGTTTGTGTGCTCCTCTTCATACCTTTTGTCATACATTTTTAATCACATGTGCCCTCATTTTCACTTGTAAAATGTTGGAGAAGATGATACTTGATTGGATCTCAGCTGTCATTCAGACATGTCAATATTAGTCCATTTGAATCTAACAGTGAACAAAATCAAGCAATGACACGGCAACAGCTGGCACAATGAGCTCAACACAATCTCAGCATAGTGACAAATACCAAACATGAATTATCTAAAGATGAGCTCATTAAAATCAATTAGTTTTTAACTGAAGATAGATGCTATTTTAAGCAGGGAGGGGGGAATAGACTGTGATGCTGAAGCCACACACATTAATAACATGGATTTGACATTTATATATTTTTCTTCTTTTAGAAGGTAAGTCATTTCAGTTCATATCAGGTGTTGACCTTAGACTGAAATTCACACCATGCTTTCCATTCAGGCTTACTGGAAACAAAGGCCAGAATCCAAACAGCTATTTTAAGTAAGGCCAAAGTTTTGTTTTGTTTTGCTTTGTTTTGAAAACATAGACAGTAAGCCTATAAAAGTGCGTTTTCACCACAAACTCACATATCAAGGTACTTTGGACTTTTTTCCCCCAAAAGTAATGGTTTGTCAGGTGATGTTTAAGAAACGAATGTCCTTTTTCTCTTTACTTACTTAGGTATCAAGATGAAGTATCAATATGGTATCTTAGGTATCAATATGAAGTATTGATACTTCATCTTATTGACAGAAAGCTTCCCACTGGAGTGGAAATCATCTATCGGACAGATGGCAAGCTATTTAACATCAGCAGACTGAAAGCCAAAACCAAGGTTACAACAACATCTGTTATAGAACTCCAGTATGCTGATGACAACGTCATCTGTGCACATTCAGAAGAAGACCTACAAGCCATTCTAAGCACCTATGCAGAAGGATACGAGAAGCCCAGCCTGTCATTGAACATCGAGAAAACCAAAATGATCTTCCAGCAGGCACCAGCCAATCCCTCTGCAATGCCATAAATACAGCTTAATGGTGTAACATTATAAAATGTTAACCATTTTCCACTACCTTGGCAGCCACCTCTCCACAAAAGTCAAAATTGACACTGAAAACAAACACTGCCTGAGTCTGTGAGTGCAGCATTCTTCCAAATGAAGCAGAGAGTGTTTGAGGACCGGGACACCCGTTGGAATACCAAGGTGCTTGTTTATAAAGCTATTGTCCTCCCAACCCTGCTATATGCCTGCGAAACCTGGACTATCTACAGATGTCACATGCAACTCTGAAAAATCCGGCAAATCTCCTGGGAAGACAGGCGGACAAATGTCAGCGTGTTGGAAGAAGCAAAGAGCACCAGCAATGAAGCAATGGTCCTCCACCATAAACTCTGCTGGACTGGCCAAATTGTCCGAATGCCCGACCACTGTCTCCCAAAGCCGTTGCTCTACTCCGAACCCAAGAATGGAAAATGGAATGGACAGGAAAAGAGATTTAAAGATGAGCTCAAAGCCAACCTTAAAAACTGTGGCATGGAAACAGAGAATTGGAAAGCCCTGGCCCTTGAGCACTCTAGCTGGAGGTCAGCTATGACCAGCAGTTCTGTAGAATTTGAAGAGGCATGAAAGGAGGACAAAAGAGAGAAACGTGCCAAGCGGAAGGCACTTCAAGCCAACCCCGACCGGGACCGCCTCTCACCTGGAAACTGATGCCCTCACTGCAGGAGAACATGCAGGTCCAGAATAGGACTCCACAGTCACCTACAGACCCACCACCAGTACACCGAATCTGGAAGACAATCTTACTCGGTCAACGAGGAATTGCCTAAGTAAGTTACTTAGGTGATCCCTCGTTGTCCGAGTTTGATGGCCTTCCAAGTGCAGTGTCTTTAAAGACTAACATATAATTTTAGCAAAACAAATTATTTATTTAAAAATTCTGCAATACCAAACCTAACATAAAATTAGCTCTCTGTATCCAAGGATTCTGTTTCCACATATTCAACCATGACTAGAAAACATTTTTTAATTCCAAAAGTGTCCCTTATTTTGCCATTTTATATAACAAACATCATTTCAGTACAACTTTGTATATAATGGGATGATTTTTGGTATCCATGGGGATCCTAGAACCAAACCCCAAGTGATACTAAGGCCCCAACACATTGATCTGCTTATTGCAAAGGGAAGCAAGTGTTTAGCAGCAGTCTTATTTAGTTTATTTTAAGACCAAAAAACAGTGTTTGTACTCATAGTGTTTAAATCAGTTTTATCTTATATTTTTGATGGTTACCGGACAGTTGCCTAAATATAGCATCAACCCAACAGACCTACCCCCACCATGTCCCCCATCCTCATGGTCTAGAGTAGTGGTTCCCAACCTGTGGTCTGTATACCACCTGTGGTCCCCAAGAAATAAAATATAGTCCACGGCCTCATCATTACTACACCGTTGCAACAAAAGCAACAAAATTGTATTGGATAGACCACATCAGCTCTAGATTATTAAATATGGTTTTCTGTGGGCAAGCAGATGGTGAATACTAGATGGCATACTTTCTATATAAGAAACTAGAACTGATGTGGTCTATCTGATGCAATTTTCTGAATCAGCTGTAAAGAACAATCTTAAATTTCAAGAAGTCAATACTTTTGCAATTGTAACACTCTGCTTAACAGTGGAAGATACCTTTTTTGTTACAAAAATAAGTGAGCTATCATAATGCAATGTTTTGCATATTGGACTGGAACTACAGGAAATGTCCAAATGTCCAATCACCGTCTCCCAAAGCAGCTACTCTACTCCAAACTCAAGAACGGGAAACGTAACATTGATGGACAGGAAAAGAGATTTAAAGATGGGCTTAAATCCAACCATAAAAACTGTGGCATAGGCACCAAGAACTGGGAAGCCCTGGTCCTTGAGCACTCTAACTGGAGGTCAACTGTGACCAGCAGTGCTGCAGAATTCAAAGAGGCATGAACAGAGGGTGAAAGAGAGAGAAGTGCTGATAGAAAGGCGCATCAAGCCAACCCAATGTCCTCACTGTGGGGTAACACGTGGCTCAAGAATAGGCCTCCACAGCCACCTACGGAACTACCACTCAGACACCACATCTGGAAGACAATTATCCTTGAACTGAGAGATTGCCTAATTAAGTAACTAACGGGAAATTACAGTTCAAATCCCCACTTGGCTGTGGCATCCTATTGGGTGGCCTTGGGCAAGTCATGCATGCTCTGCCTTGCAGATGGCAATGGCAAACTCCTCTGAACAAATCTTGTCAAGTTAGAAATAAATTGGAGATGCACAATGAAAATATGCATAAGTAATTTCTAGTGCACTCAAAAGTAATCTCCCTTACTTTCTGTGTGAGAATCACTCCTAGAGAAGCATGCCTGGGAAGTGTAGCCTTCCACATAAGAGTACTGTAACCTTGAAAGAAAAACATCCAGTACTCATGCAAAACAGATTGAAAATTGTGTAGTTATTGAGCAAAAACAAAAACAAACCTCCATTGTACAAGGACCTTGATACATCCTGGCCCCTATTCTGTCATACTGACGTACTTCTGTTCTCATTGGATTTGAAATAATAGTAAGCTCAGTAAGACTTTCCTCAATACAAACAAAAAAAAGCACCATCCCACCCAAATGTCAAAGGATATATCTTTTGATTCAGCAGTTACGCTAAATGCAGGTATTAGATTTAGTCCTGTGGGTGGTTGGCAGTCAATTAGATTCTTTTCATTGTGACCAAGACAGCAACAGAAAATAACTGGTCCTGATTCACAATCCTGATTTAAAGAATCCAGTTCATAGTAGAATTTGATATCTTTCTTTTTACAAAGGTCAAGGGTTAGTATAATGTAGAGAATTTCAAAAGCTTGCCATACTTGTTGGGGGGGAGGGGTATACACAAAATAAATAAAATGTTTTAGTAGCCCAAAAGAAAGCGTAGGATTTGCGGATCTGCAGGACATTAATAGTTTTGTGTTCACTCTTATGTACTACAAAACAAGTAAAGACTGGTGCAAAAGGGAGCATGCTGAGTGAAGCCAAGGGAGCGCCACATCTATTAGTTCAGCAGCTGAAAGAAGGCTTTTTCTAATTGACAGATTCTTGTAGGCTCAAAATTGATGGCCTCCCTCAGCAGCTTATGGAAGCAATTTCCCCCAAACGCTCCTGCCACATTACAGAACAGTTTGAAAGATGTTGTTATTGAGTGTTCTTATTCTCAGATAGCTCAAATGAAGGGAAGCTTCTCCACTGGACAATCTTGACATTCAGAGTGAGACAAAAGTGACTTCATAATAATAATAATAATAATTTATTTTTAACCCGCCCTCTCTCCCCGAAGGTACTCAGGAAGTGAATACTGCCTTGCAAATACATTTGCACACATTACTACTCTTGCAGGGTTTTTTTTTTTTTAAATGCCTGCCTATCCACCACTGCAATGGGGGAATCCCTAAAACTCAGTTATTTTCGAAGATTTAGGGAAAATCTTACAAGATCGATTGGATAGATTATTCAGATGATAGATGAAATTAACTAGATATATAATTTGGATATTATTTCCATTTTGGTTTTAAGAACATACCTAAACAACTGTATAGGACACAATAAAATGGATTCCTCTAATACTAGCCTTTTAATTATGCGTATAAATTGTTCTAGGTTTAGATAGATGCTTTAACTTTTTTTGTTGTATCATTCGTATATTTTTTATCAAAAGGTTTGTTAGTGTAGTTTGCATGTGAATGTCTATGTATGACTGTTTGTCTCCCATTTAGTTTTGTAATTAGTTGTGTAGTTTTACACAAGTCCCTTCAGGGAGAAAGGACAGGTTTAAATAAAGTGTTGTTGTTGTTATAGCATTATTTATTATTATATATTATACTAGCCATCACCTGCCATGCGCTGTGGCCCAGTCTGTTTATATGTGTTTTGTGTGTGCATTTGTATATATGTGGTTTTGTGCATGTATTGTAATGTGTTTTTTAAATATTTTTTTTGGCTTTTTAAGTCTCTTCCGTTGTGTTTTTCAGTGTTTTTATGAGTGATGGTCACTCGTTGGCCTGATAGGTGATTGTGTCCAAATTTGGTGTCAATTTGTCCAGTGATTTTTAGTTACGTTAATCCCACAAATGAACATTACATTTTTATTTATATAGATAAATCTGCTTTTTATTTTTTTATTATGTTTTCATTTCTTCTGAATAAACATAAATACTTAATTAAAGAGAAGAACATTTTAATATATATGCTAAGGAGTTTTTCTTAGCTCCCTGCTCAACATCTATTTGGAAGAACAAGAGATTTGCAATTAAAGATGGACACCTTCACTGCTCTCCCCACACTCGTGCTCTAATCATAAATACACTTAAGCTTAAATGTAATGGCAAGCACACAGCCCCATTCTTCTCCAAACACATAGAGGCTTAGTTTGTGTGGAGTTTCACTCCAAGATCAATGTGATCTCGGCACTTAGATGATTCATTAATAATTATGTCCATCCGGACCATCCTTGTCAGGAGCAGGAATCACATGGCCTGCAGGTCAAACATGCAACTCCCCACTCATTTCACTGAAAGTGTAGAGGCAAAAAGAGAACTGATGCTCCTTCTGGAAGGCACTAGAAGTTCTAGTTTTCCCTTTTTTTAAAAAAAGAAGTGTAATCACACACACTCATGTTTGCCTTCTCCTCTGCCCCCAACCCATTTTACAAAATGAGAGGTAAGGTTATGACTTTGTTTTGGGTGGAATATAATGACCCCTGTGTCTCTGAACGGAAGAAAGGGTCCCTGGATCACTGCGGCCCTTTCTACATTGCCATATAAAATCCAGATTATCTGCTTTGAACTGGATTATATGGCAGAGTAGACTTATATAATCCAGTTCAAAGTAGATTATCTGGATTACCTGCTTTTATTATTATTGAAATTTTACATAGTGTTTCTTTCTCTTCCAGTCTTGATATGTGTCCTTAATGTATTAAGCTGTGTGTAGCCCTCTCCACTTGGTGTTCAAAATTATAACTGGATAACTGTCCATTTGGACAAACAACTGTAACTTTAAAAAAATCCTTACCTTCATTTCTAAAGGATTTAACCAACAGCATTGCCGCTTATTGAAAGTGAGCCCAGCAAATTATCTTCAGAGTAGGAGCATGTATGTATATCTGTTAGATATGATATCTTGAGCAGATTTCCTCTAGAAAGCATACATAAATACAGTCATCATCATGTCAGATCTATATTTCTTATCATCTGTCACCCACAGACTGTGATTGTATCCTTCAAGGATTTACTTATCTGAGCGGGCATGACAACTGTAGGAAGGACAGTAGTCGACTGGAAATCCTGGATTAGTCATTCATTGCTTATGTGATTCTGATTTGGTGATTAAAAGGCTCATCTGGTAATTAAAAAATACAAACAAAGAAAATTAGTAACCGGTCAGAGACATTAGGTGAAATCTGACACTTGTTTCTTTTTTCTTCTTCTTTTTTTGAGTAATCTAAAGATACCTCTAACCAAAACAAAACCTACTCTACTAGATGTCTTTATAAATTCCACTCCATCCCTTTGGCTATGAAATATATGTACTATGTTTGCCACAATATTAAAATGATGAGCTTGAATATACACCATGTTTTTATGCATGCAAGTTGGAAGCTATGGCCTAAAACCAAGTCCTAGCTATACTAGACCACATACTCAGTGGAATTTACAAAAGTGATTTAGCAATTGTTTCCATTGGAATTTGTTTTGAACTAACAATATTTAGACTAGTGGTTCCCAACCTGTGGTCTATGAACCACCAGTGGTCCACAAGAATGACAATATGGTCCAAATCCTCACCATTACTAAACCGTTGCTTCGAAACCACACAGCAATGAGCAACCGTAGTTTCGTGAAACCCTCTTATAGCGGCGAGGCAACAGGGATGTTGAATGCTTTTTTGGCTCTTCTGAGTAAAATCTTCTCTTCAGTGGTATATAACTACATGTATTTATACAAGGCAATTTAGTTTTCAGTTGTTAGACTGAAGTTGTCTGTGATCTGTTAGGAACAGAGATTATGCTAATACACAAAAATACAGCAGTTCTTCAGAAGTGTTCTTTTCAGTGCCCAAAAACATCTACTCTCCCATAAAACATTTTGTTTCTATATCATGCTCTCAAGAGACAAAAATAAAGTAGACTTCGTTAAAAGTAATATATCTGGTTTACTCACAACCTTCATGTATTCAGCATATAAGTACATAACTTGTCAATTCAATTACAAATAGGTTTTGAAGTAGCTTCTCTGTGCAGATAACACAGGACATCTTTCTTATAACCAGCAGTCCAAAGTCAAAAGCATCTCTTTAGTCTGTGCTGTAATGGAGTCTCAGTCTGAATAGTCCCAGATCTGGTCACATGGTCTGCAGTCCCTCCCACAATGTCAAACAACATAGAGTTAAGGGGAAAACTACATATCAATATATACATACAATATAGTAAGCAATCACAATTATATGCGTAACAAATAACTAGAATAGGAGGCTTGTAGAAGTTTGCCATTTCCAATATTAGTTGCAGAATGCTTTTTGAATTTTTTTAAATTTCAAAATTACATAATCTATGTCCATTTAATATTATACAGATTGAATACCCCTTCTCTGGAAATCCAAAATTCTCAAAAATTGTTCACATGAGTGGCTGAGATAGTGACATCTTTGCTTTCTGATAGTTCAGTGCACAAAAATTTGTTTTATGAACAAAATTATTAAAACAATTCTATATAAAATTACTTTGAGGCTATGTGTATAGGGCATATATGAAACATACCCCATACAGTCCTGTACAAGTCTAAAATGTAAGTGAAAAATATTGACACAAACAACCTGGATCAACTTATCCACAGGTCAATGTAAGGAGCGTACCTTAACTCTTTTGGCCTTTTTTAATGCTTGGTAGGAAAAGGGCAGCAGGCAGATGTTGTCCTCTCTCTGAAGAACAGCCCTCAATTTATCCACAGATCACATCAGAATCCATAATTTTAGCCACAAATCTGTCCTTGGTTTATATATAAGTATATATAATGAATTTTGTTTTTGGACTTGGGTCCCATCTCTAAGACATCTCTTTATGTACATGCAAATATTACAATAAACCAAAACACTTATCCCAAGCATTTCCAATAAGAGATGCTTGATCTGTAATACAATCTTGATTCATCAAACCTAGGTATGTTACCGAACAATTTAGACTGGCCTGGCCCATAGGGGGCAGAGGCCCAGAAACACCCCTAAAGCGAGGATTTCAGCAGAACCTCTGGCGAATTTTTAAAGCAATCTGAAAATCCCTTTCCCAAATGATCTCACCAATGAAGTCCGGAAGAAGATGCCACTGAGGTTTTTATTCTCGTCAGCTGAGGAGGATGACAGCTGCAGATTCCTTGTCGCAAAGCAGTCATAAAGTTACATTCAAAAGATATGCCATTTTTATACATTTTACAGAACTGTCAAATTCAAAACTTCCTGCCCCCGCATGCTGTAGGCTTCATGATGATTGGATAGAATGCTGAAGCCAGCTGAAGCAGGAGCCAATAGTGAAACAGTGCTGCTTTCGCCCTGGCGAATGGGAAGCGAGAGGCAGGAATGTGTTCAAAACAAAGCAGCTGGAGTTTCCTTGATTAGATTATGTCCGTATGTTAATTAAGATCTGAGCCTTTATTTATTTATTTATTTATTATTGTGGCTTCTAGGCCGCCGACTCCCGAGGGCTCGCGGCGGCTCACAACAGGGTTAAAAACATCAATGTCAACATACAATTAAGCAGCAGCAACACATTAAAAATACAATAAAATACAGCATAAAACAGATAAGAAAGCAGCATCACACCGGGCAGACGGAACAACATGTTGGAGGGCTTACTCATTGAAGGCCTGCCTAAATAGATGGGTCTTACAGGCCCGTCTAAATTGCAGTAAGTCCCTCGAGGCCCTAGTGCCGGCCGGCAGGGCGTTCCATAGCGTAGGGGCTATAACTGAGAACGCCCTCCGGCGGGTTGCTGTCAAGTGCGCCGACTTTATCGTTGGTATTACCAAAAGGTTGGCATCTTCGGATCGGAGTGGTCTCGGAGGGCAATAAGGGGTGAGGCGGTCCTTCAGATACGCTGGCCCCAGGCCGTATAAGGCCTTAAAGGTAAGAACCAACACTTTGAAGGCGATCCGGTGCTCAATGGGCAGCCAGTGCAGATCCTGCAAGATTGGTGTTATACGGCAACCTGCTGGAGCCCCAGACAGGAGCCGGGCGGCAGCGTTCTGCACCAGCCTGAGCTTCCGGATCGCCGACATAGGAAGGCCAACATAGAGCGCATTACAGTAATCTAGCCTCGAGATGACCGTGGCTTGGATCACCGTGGCTAGGTCGCCTCGGGAGAGGTAGGGGGCCAGCCTCCTTGCCTGGCGGAGATGGAAGACCTTTCGAATCAAAGGAAAGTCTTTTGTACTTTGGTGAGAAACGGGAACTGTCTTTATTGGCCCTTTCCTGTTGACAAAGGAGCCAAATGCAGATTTGTCCATGAGAGTTTCAGTCTTCTGGGTGGTAAAATAAATGAAATAATTGTAGCCACGTGCCAGTTTCTGAGGCTGGCAGAGGTGGCCAGTTATGAAATATGAAAAATAGTTATGCCATAAGTTCTATAAACATGGGTAGAGGCTAAACTCAGAGGGTCCAGTATTTATGAAACTAAAAGGGGTCTTTCAAATGGGGAGAGGGGAAAGAACCCCCTCCAAACCAGAAAAAGTCCTTGTTCATCATGCAAATTGTTCCAATGATTGTATTAAGAGGTGCAGTCAGGAATGCGGTCACACTCTGATCTTCAAAACAACAGCTGGGTCACATAGCATTTCTTCATATTATTATACACAGGGGGAAAAACATGCAGGGATGTGTTTGCATGGGAAGGAAGGGTTTCAGGGAAATATCACCAATATCTCCTAATTATTTCATGTGCAAGGAGTAGAAAGAAAGTCCATATGATCTTGAAAAGCATCAAATCCATATGCTTTGGGAAAATCCATAAAAAGAAGAGTCCATATAAAAGAAAGTCCATCTGTGTCCTTGGAAAAACTATAAGAGAAAAGTCATATTCGCTAATAGCCAGAGGAGAGTCCAAACACACGGAAGTCCTTTGGAAAACTATGTCTCCCAACATCCTCGGGGTGGCCCTATGAAGGCCCGTCTGCATGCAGCCCTTGTGCACAAAGGGCCCATGGCTTCAGGCTTCCGTTTAAGGCTGCTCGTTGATGGCGGGAACAAAGGCTTTCAAAAACCGGCAAGTTTGGCAATCAGCTGGTCTGTGGAAGAAATATTCTTTAAAGTTCAGAAGGTTGCAGGGAGGCAAGGAAGTTTAGAGGAAGAAAACCAAGATAGTAGAAAGTCTTAGAATAAGTCAAAGAAAGGTATGAAATTGGAATGGAGCCAAAATGGGACACTTTGTATCTTTGTGGAAAGGAAAAAATGTTGCAATGTGGAGTGTTCTTAATCTAAGCTGCGCTACAAAGTTTCAGGTCAAGTGAGGCATGAAGATAGAGGGATAAAAATGTCTGGAGGTCTTTGGATGCCAAGTCCCAGCCTTTTGTCTTTAAAGATGCCAGACCACATGTGCAGGGACGTTGGAACTCTCTGCTGTAGGTCAAACCAATTAAGATACAGATGAGCTCTCTCTGGGGCTCGCCTTCAGGTATAACAACACGTTAGAAGCCAGTCTTAATACAAACTGTGCTCTAGTGATCATTCAAAGAGCAAAGGGTGAAAACATTGTGTCTTCTTCATCCTCGTCTCCCAAGTTAGCACTCTCCAGCTTACAGGGCCACTTGCCCCATTGACTGAGAATCAAGAGAACAATGGAACGATTGGCTGGAAATCGCCCCTGCTTAGTGTTATAGCATACTAGCTGTACCCGGCACGCGTTGCTGTGCCCTATTTTGGAGATGCGAGGAAGTCTGAGTATGTAAGGGTTGGAGTTGTTGTTAGTTATGGTGTTGTTGGGGTCATGGCTGTGTTGTTGTGGGCTGTTTTGGTGGGTGGGATGTTGGAGTCCTGTGGAGTTGTTGTTGTGTGGTGTTGCTGGCGTTCTGCATAGTTGTGGATATACAATGTTTTTTGTCTTTCCGTCTGCTGTGTTGATGTAGAGGTTGATGCGTGTGTGGGTGGGGTACTTTGGAAGTGAGTGGAGGTACTTGAAATCCCATTATCCATGGTGTGTCCTCCTCTAATCTGCAGTCAGTTGGAGTGTGGGGCATGGGGTGCATTGTTTGCCAAGTTTGGTCTTTATCGGTCTTGGTTATGGGACACAGTGGTCTGTGGGGAATGATGGGTTTTGAAGTAGTACAAATCCCATTATCCATGGAGGTACTTCAAGTCCCATAATCCATGGTCCACCCTCCTCCAAACTGTAGTAGAATGTAGCGTGGGTCATAGGGGCTCTGTGTGCCAAGGTAGGTTACTGTAAATTCAGGCCATACACAATGTCCCATGAGCTGAGGCCTAGCCAGGAACAGCAAGTTAATGAAGCCTTACTGTCAATTCAGGCCATACACAATGTCCAATGAGCTGAGGCGTAGTCGGGAGAATCAAGTTAATGAAGCCTTACTGTCAATTCAGAGTGTAAACAGCATTCCATTAAGTGAGGCCTACTCAGGGAAATTAATTTAATGAAGCTTTACTGTCAATTTTGGGCGTGGTCTGTGATTTATAGGGGTGTAAATTTTCTGTGGGAAGTGAATTGTGTGTTTGTGCCTCAGCCCTTTGCCTTATCCTCCTCTGACAGTTTATTATGGGTCTGAATGTTCATGTTGACTGGCCAGTACAGGAGTTATGCAAATCTGCCCTTATTGGCAGCCAATCATGTTGTCAGAATGTAGAGGCTGGGAGAGTTGTTGGCAGCCCCAGAGGATGCTGGGAAATGTAGGTTTTTTTACTCGTTGTTTTGGGGGCCTTTTAGGTTTGGGGGGGGGAGTTTCTTTGCTACAAACGTACCTTGTCTGAGGCCTATTTCTGTTGGCAAGTTTGGTGTCTCTGCGTTGTAAGGTTTCTCTGTTTGGGACGGTCGTTCCATGACGACTCTTCCTTGATATATATAGATCTTACGAGACAATATCAATACCAATTTTCTGGTCAGGGCAGGAATCTTTTATATGTAAAGTCACAAAACAACATCCATCTGCAACGCATATTGCAGCCATGATCTGTTAACTCAAGGGTTGGAGAAAATAGCTAAATATGGCTGAATGTTCATTCCTCTTTTTTCTCTTATACATATTGTTGGAATTCCACCCCACACTGCCCAAGTCTCAAGTCCTCAATGAGGTACAATTTAGTCAGCTTAGAATGGTCTAAGGGTTTCCATGTCTCCTGTATGACAGTTGGGACTGTATCTTTTCCTTCTCTCTTTCTGCTCCCATTCTGATTGGTTGCATAGGATGGATATTTTTTTACTGCAAGCCTTGACTTCCGTTTTCTTACATCAGAGTATGTGCTCTGAGCTTTGAGATCTGTTTGTGGGTCAGGAGAGATGTAGTGTTTTTTCCCTCTCTTGAAGCCTTAGAAGAAATGGGTGTTAAGAGTAGCTCAGAAACAGTTCTTTACCATGAAAAAATGCAGATATTTCTTCTTATTGTAAATAAACATTTTGTGAATGTTTTAAGATTGGACTCTGCATATTTGCCTGCCTAAGTTCTAAATTCTTTACAGCTGCATCACATTGCTTTCTGCTGCCCTGGAGACTAGGACGCGGAACAACGGCTTTAAACTACTAGAAAGGAGATTCCATCTGAACATTAGGAAGAACTTCGTGACTGCGAGAGCCGTTCAGCAGTGGAACTCTCTGCCTCGGAGTGTGGTGGAGGCTCCTTTGGAGGCTTTTAAACAGAGGCTGGATGAGTGCTTTGAATGCGATTTTCCTGCTTCTTGGCAGGGAGTTGGACTGGATGGCCCACGAGGTCTCTTCCAACACTATGATTTTATGATTCTACATGGCACTTCATGCTCTGCACACTAATGAACTGATGCTCAACGTTTTGTATCCTGTTTGATTTTTGGATGCTCTGCTATATTTTTAGGGTAGTTTTCCCTAACACACATAATATTCTGATCTGAATTAATTTATTAATATTTGATTAATGTTCTTATAAGTGGGTATTACTATCAGAGTGCATGCTCCTAATTTTCAACACTCAACCTGTACTGGAAAAAAATGAAAATGTTTACATCTTGAAAATAAAACATCAGGGGAGGAGTGGAGTCGAAAACAGACAGTAGGAACAAAGCAAGTTGGCTCATAAAAAGCAAAGACAGACATAGGAGAGAAAGAAAAACAAATCTACATTTGGGAAATCGTTTTATTAGAGCCAACAAATATTTAACAATATGAAGCAGGTGAGCTTCTAAGTCCTCCAGAACTCTCCACCAAGGTAGGTGATACAAACAGCAGTGGAAGAAACAATCAATCAAAAAACAGGCCCAACACTGTTGCTATGAGCAAAATGGAGACTGAATCCTTCACTGGGAAGTGCTGCAGGCATCAGATTACACCTAGGATCTGAGACAAAGAAGCGATGGATGAGCCGTCTTAACAGCAACAAGCGATGAATATAGGCAAATGGGAAACTAATCTGTATGGCTCGGGATAGAATTGTTTCTGTAAGGCAACGCATCTGTCCCATTCTACAAATGCAGAAGCAGGCACCATTTTTTAGACGGATTTGCACACCATTTCTGCCTGCCTCTGTGATCTTGATCCAGTTTTCAGGCTGCGAATGGTTGTTTCCAAACCTTTAGCAGCTGTGGTCTGAGCAGACCCAGCTCTTCTGCATTTTAGGTGTATAGAGAAGAACAGCATTTTTTCAGTTCACAATGTTGCTGCTTAGACTTAGACTTGGTGTACCACTGCCATTGGCAGGTTTGACTTTTGTCGAGTTGATTATTCCCGTATTTGATGAAAAAATGTTATATCTAGGATTCTCTAGATCAAGTGTGAACAACACCCTCCAGGTGTTTTGGACTTCAACTCCCACCATTCCTAACAGCCTCCGACCCCTTCCTTTCCCCCCATAAGCAGCTGGGGGTGGGAGGAAGGAGCCTGAGGATGTTAGGAATGGTAGGAGTTGAAGTCCAAAATACCTGAAGGGCCAAAAGTTGCCCAGGCCTACTGTAGAATGAATGCAGCTGAACACTTTAACAGTTATGGCTCAAGGCTATGGAATCCTGGGAGTTGTAGTTTTGCAAGGTCTTTGGCCTTCTCTGCTTAAGAGGGCTGCCCCAGCAAACGATCAAATCCATTGATTTCATAGCACTGAGCCAGGACAGTTGAAGTAGTGTCAAACTACACCCATCCTACAGTGTAGATGCATCCAAAGGGTTCAAAACCTTCTATTATAATTTTATTTTACAACCTGAAGCATAATCCAGACAAGACAGTCGTGAGGCTGATCAGGGCATAGTATGGCAACCTGTGCTTGATGGGGTTACACTCCCCAAGGACATAGGTCCGCAGTCTTGGACTCAGTGCTGTCGCTTGAGGCTCAGGTGTTGGCAGTGGCCAGGAGGGCCTCTGTAGTTAAAACTTGTGCACCAGTTGTGACTGTACCTCGAGAAGCATGACTTGCCCACGGTGGTCCATGCATGCCTTAGTTAAATCCAGGTTGGATTACTGCAATGCACTCTTAAGTGGGGCTGCCTTTGAAGACGGCCTGGAAACTGCAACTGGTGCGAAGATCGGCAGCCAGGTTGCTAACTGGAGCTAATTATAGGGAGCGGACAGCCCTATTAAAACAGCTCCACTAGTTGCTGATAAGTTTCCGGTCCCAATTCAAAGTGCAGGTCATCATCCAAACAAAACCCTCAGGCCCTGCCTATCTTTGTGACCGCATCATCCACCCCATGTTCCTGCAGGATTATTAAGATCTGCCAGGGAGGCTTCCCTCACACTCTCACCACCGTTGCAAGCACGGCTGGTGGGGATGAAAGGAAAGGGCCTTCTCAGTGGTGGCCTCCGAGCTTTGGAACGCCCTCCCCAGGAGATTTGGCAGGCCCACACACTCTCCTCCTTCCAGAAGGAATTGAAGACTTGGATGTTTAGATAATTGAAGACTTGGATGTTTAGGCCTTTGAGAAGGTCTAGTCCCAATGTTTTGCAATTTAATGCCACAGCACGGCACTTTCCTCCCTTGCCTTAGTTCATTAGCTCACCTTTGCACTATCACATTCCCTGCTCCTGTTTACAGTTGGCTATGTTTTATGACAGTTCTCATCATAGGTTATGGGGCGCTGTTTTGAGCTTAAACTGTTTTGCTTTTGGTTTTATCTTGCATTGTACAGTGTGTTCATTTTATGTGTTGATTTAGGCACATTGTGCCATATGTAAGCTGCCCTGAGTCCCTTTGGATAGAGATGGAGGCAGGGTACAAAAATAAAATATTATTATTATTATTTGAAACACAAGATTAGTACACAGCAAACAATATCACTCTGCTGGCTGTTGTATTGGATCACACACAGGACATTTCCCAAATCTCTCTGGCATTACTTCGCGAACGAAGATTCTTAGGAAGGACTCATCCCACGCTTTCTACAAGTGCATTGATGACAAAGGAGGTTGGATGTGTCCTTTGAGCCTGTGCAATGGACCTTTCTGGTGGAGCGCAGCGTGCACAGAACTACCCTCACCCTTTAAACCAAAGGTTCGTCTGCCGGGGCCTAGCAAGCTTAGACGGTGGCAGCGAGGTCCTCAGGTCATAGGTTTGATTTGAGTTTCCTTCTCTAGATCAGGGGTGCTCACACTTTTTCAGCATGCGAGCTACTTATAAAACAACCAAGCCAAAATGGTCTACCTACCCACTACAAAAATGGGAAACATATAACACAATATCTGCTTTGAACTGGGTTTTCTGAGTCCACACTGCCACATAATCCGATTCAAAGCAGATAACATGGGATTTTATTCAACTGTGTGGAAAGGACCTCAGATAACCCAGGGCTGGCAGCACTTGGGCGGCGTCGGGAGCCTCTGGGATGGGACTGAGCCTTCCTCCTGCCCTGCCTGCGATCTACCAGGATGCCCTACGCGATCTACCATTAGATCGCGATCTACCTAATGATCACCCCTGCTCTAGATGGTTGACCTTACAGGGTTAGACGAGCACCATCTGCCCGGGTGTGAAATTAGAGTTTTCCTTCTCTTAGGATGGTTGCCAAAAGGCTAGAGAGCCCATCCTGCCCTTTGACGCTCTTTGTCAGACCCTTCGGTTGTGACCTGTCTTCCCAAATAATGTGTGCAGATCCCGGTAGGGTGGCCTTTTGCAGATGGTAATTTTGTCAGCACCACTGGAACCACCTTGACTGGCTTGAGACAGCCGTTATTATTATTATTATTGTTGTTATTCTGTATTCAGTCAATAGAAAATTGGCAGAAACTGTAGCACAGGCATGGGCAAACTTCAGCCCTACCTATGCAGGGAAAGCACTCCTGTAACTGTGGAAAATCCCATGGTTTGGGAGGTTTTCCTGCTCCCTTTCCTCCCAGTTGTGCTTTATACTTTCCCACCTTCCTTTTCGAAAGAGGGGAAGAAGAACACCACCGAGGCCTGCCTCCCTCCCTCCTCCTCGGGAGCCTGTCCCCTCGAGGCGCGCCCCTGCAAAGGACCGGCTCCACATCCCTGGCTGCTCTCAAGCCCGCCTTCCCAGAGAGACACCTCAGGCGGCCAATCAGCAGCCGGAGCGAGGTGGGCAGGGCCCAGGCCCCCCGCCCTCCCCCGAATGGAAGGCGAGCCGCTTCTCGAGCCTGCCCCCTTTTGATCTTTCTCGACACAGACCCCGGAGGCCCCGCCCCTCCTCTCCTCTCCTCCCCCTGCCCTCGAGACCCAACGTTTCCTGCCTCAGCCAATGGGAAGTTCTTATCCGCCTTGACGGACGTCCCCGATTGCCAATCGCGGCTTAAGAAGCGCCGAGGTAGTGGCCTGGGCGCCCTCCCCTTGCCAGGCAGGAGGAGAAGGCCGTGGTGATCGATTCCGCGGCTGAGGGGGGAGGAGAGAGGAGGAGGAGGAGCGGGAAGCAACAGCAGAGAAAATGGCGGCCGTGGCTGCGACTGCGGCGGCGGCGGGGCCGGGCGAGGGTTCCGCCGGCGAGGCTGAGCCCACCCGGGCAGTGAGGCGGGCGCAGACCCGCTCCCGGCCGGCAGCCAGGCCGCGGCGGCGCCGGAGGCCGGGGGAGCCGAGCCGGCGCCCGGGGCAGCGCCTCAGGAGGAGCCGCCCGCGCCCACGCCGCCCAGCAGCCCCGCCGAGGACGAGGAGGAAGAGGCCGCCACGCAGGGCCCCGGCAGGCAGCAGCAGCAGCAGGGCCTCCCCCCGTCCCCGCCGCTCCCTCAGGCCGCGGAGGAAGAGGGGCCGCCTTTGCCTTCGGCCGAGGGCCCCTCGGAGCCGCCCCGGACGGAAGAAGAGAAGGAAGAGGAAGAGCCGGACGCTAGTGCTGCTGTCGCCGCCGCCAGCCTCGCTGCTGCCGCCGCCGAGACGCCGCCGCCGGAGGAGGAAGAGGAGGAAGAGCAGGACGCTGCCCCGGCGCCTGCGGGGCCCGAGGGAGGAGGAGGAGCCGAGGAGGAAGAGGAGGAGGAGGCCGCGGAGGCGTCGCCGCTGCTGCTGGTGCCGGGCTCGGAGGTGCGGGTCACCCTGGACCACATCATCGAGGACGCGCTGGTGGTGTCCTTCCGCTTCGGGGAGAAGCTCTTCTCCGGGGTCCTCATGGACCTCTCCAAAAGGTGAGCCGGACCCCCTCGGGGGAGAACCCCAGGCAGAGGCAGGCCCGGCCCCTCTCACCCATCCCCTCTCGCCAGGAAGGAAGGAAGGCAGGAAGGAACTCGCCCACCCACCCACCCGGCCTCTGCTTACAAACCCCCAGGCCTGTAGGTAGTGTGTAGGAAACCATCAGGGCCAGCTTACACTTCCCAACAAAGGATTCCCCCAGGCAGGAAGCAGCCAGGTTTTGAAGCTGCAAGGCTCCTCAATGATGATGATGATTTATTTGACCAGTCATATGGCCATTTCAAAATACATCACAAGGCAAAAAGGCTCTAGAGCAGGCCTGGACAAACTTCGGCCCTCCGGGTGTTTTGGACTCCAACTCCCACAATTCCTAACAGCCGGAGTTGGAGTCCAAAACACCCGGAGGGCCGGAGTTTGTCCAGGCCTGCTCTAGAGCCTGCTTAGTGCTAATGAAGCTGGCCAGTGGCAACATTCACACTTGCTTCAAGCAGACAAGAGTCCTTTCTCCCACCTTGGGCATTACTCCACAGGTATATTAACCTCACTTGACCAGTTTCCAACTGACTTCACAACCTCTTGGGATGCCTGCTATCAGGAGAGAATGCTTCTGGGGCATGGCCAGACACACCGGAAAACTCACAGCCACCCAGTTGCAACATTCACACTTGCCTCAAGCAGTAAAGAGTTCTTTCTCCCACCTTGGGCATTACTCCAGAGGTATATTAACCTGACTTGCCTAGTTTCCAACTGACTTCACAGCCTCTGGGAATGGCCAGACACACCGGAAAACTCACAGCCACCCAGTTGCAACATTCACACTTGCCTCAAGCAGGCAAGAGTCCTTTCTCCCACCTTGGGCATGACTCCACAGCAGGGGTGGGCAATTACCGGCCCTCCAGGTGTTTTGGACTTCAACTCCCAGAAATCCTAACAGTTAGTAAACTGGCTAGGATTTCTGGGAGTTGAAATCCAAAACACCTGGACGGCTGGTAATTGCCCACCCCTGCTCCACAGGTATATTAACCTCACTTGCCTAGTTTCCAACTGACTTCACAACCTCCGGGGATGGCCAGACACACCGGAAAACTCAACAGCCACCCAATGGCAACATTCACACTTGCCTCAAGCAGACAAGAGTTCTTTCTTCCACTCTGGACATTATTCAACAGATAAATAAAACATTCCACAGATACATAAATCCCACTTGCCTAGTTTCCAACACACCCCTCAACCTCTGAGGATGCCTGCCATAGATGTCAGGAGAGAATGCTTCTGGAACATGGCCATACAGCCCTGAAAACTCACAGCAACCCAGTTGCAACATGCACACTTGCCACGAGCCGACAAGAGTTCTTTCTCCAACCCTGGGCACCCCGGGGAGGCTCCATCAAACTCTAGAGCAGGCCTGGGCAAACTTTGGCCCTCCAGGTGTTTTGGACTCCAACTCCCACAATTCCTAACAGCCGGTAGGCTGTTAGGAATTGTGGGAGTTGGAGTCCAAAACACCTGGAGGGCCAAAGTTTGCCCAGGCCTGCTCTAGACATTATAGAATAGGCATGGGCAAACTCCAGCCGTGCGGTGTTTTGGAGGACTTCAACTGTTAGGGATTGTGGGAGTTGAAGTCCAAAACACCTGGAGCTGGCAAGCCTGGTCTCTGTTGCTCTGGAGACTGGGACACAATGGAACGATGGGTTCAAGCTGCAGGAAAAGAGATGCCACCTAAACATTAGGAAGAACTAAGGAGGAGGAGAGCTGTTCAAGAGTGTGATGGAGGCTCTACCTTTGCCTGGATGGCCATCTGTCGGGGATGTTTTGATTGAGTGCCCCTGCCTGGCAGAATTGGGTTGCATTAGATTTAATGTATTTATTTAGTTAGTTCACTTTTCTCACCTTGGGAAGGGGGGATGGGACTCAAAGTGGTTTCCAACATATTTATGACAAAATTTAATGCCTCACATACGTATGAAACCTAACATGAAACAGTAACATATAACTATCGATTAGATCATTAAAAACATAACAAAACGTGGAGTTTAAAACATAATTGTTAAAATCACATAATCCAAAAATCATGGTCCAAGGCCGTTCCAAATCTCAATAGGATGTCCCTTGTGGTCTCTTCCATCTCACCCCCATTTTGCCATGTAGGAACACACAAAGCACTCCTGGCAGATGGCCATCCAGCCTCCTAGCTCACTTCCAGGGAAGCTGGCTCCAACATACTCTGAGGCAGGTGGCATATGCCACTTTCAAACAGGTCTTACTATCAGGAAATTCTTCCTAATGTTTAGGTGGAGTCTCTTTTTCTTCCATCTGAATCCATGGCTCTACTGTGGCCTAGTGCAACAGAAAACAATGTGGCATCTTTTCAAATGTTTAAACATGGCTATCGTGTCCCCTTTCAACTTTCTCTCCCTAAGCCACTCCTCATAGGGCTTAGCTTCCAAACCTTTAACCCCTTTCCTTTCGTTCACCCTCCAGCTTATCAGAATCTTTTTTGGATTGTAGTGCCCAGAAATGGACAGAGTCTTACAGGTGAGGTCTGTCCAAGGTGGAATGGAGTGGGACTGTGACTTCCTTCCCTTGATTAGATAATCTCAGCCTTTCCTGGCCCACATTCCTTTTCTTCCAGCAGTTCAGCTCCAGAGCTCCACCAAGAGGGCCAGGAGAATGTCCTCTTGCACACTAGCCTCGTGGTCCACTACCCACAACTTCCCCCTCTCCTTTGGCTCTTGACTTCTAATCACCCCCTGCTTTTTGGTTTTTGCTTGGTTTTTGCTCTTTCCTACATTTGAGAGAAGGGAACTCATTGCAGGATGGATAGAGCAAAGCCTTGTCAGATCTTGGGAGGTCTAGTCTAAAATTGGGGAAGGGGGGCACCAATCTCTGGATGGATAGCAAAAAGCTGGAACACAACTATCGCTACTGCTTGTTTAGAAAGTCACATGATTATGTTATGAACAATTAGGCAGGAAACACACTCATCGTCTCTAACCTGCATAAGTTAATCTTGTCCTTTCTTTTACCAGAGGACTTTGACTGCTCTACACATTATTGCCTCTTCCTCACAACCATGGTTTCTCTTTCCCCTTGCGCTCAGCCTCATTTCCTTCTAGTCACCACATATTTCAGAGCCTTTGCTTGGTTTTGGTTCTTCCTACATTGAGAGAAGGGAGCTCAGGGCAAGCTGGGTTGAGCAAATGCCAGAAACCATCACGCGTATTAGATCTTGGGAATTCTCCGATTCATGGGAGTTGTGGTATAATTCAGCCTTCTCAGTCAGAGTGTTGGTGCCTCACCAAACTGCAACTCCCAGGATTCCAAAGCATTGAGCTATGGCAGTTCAAGTACTGTCAAACTGCATTAATTCTACAGTGTAGATCAGGCATCCTCAAACGGCGTCCTTCCAGCTGTTTGGGGTCCAAACTCCCAGGAGCCCTAGCCAGCTTGTTCAATGGTCAGGAATTCTGGGAGTTGGAGGCCCAAATAACTAGAGGGCTGCTGTTCGAGGATTCCTGGTGTAGATGCATCTGGTTCTAGCATAGTGTGTGGAAATCAGGCCCAGGTGCATCTACAATGTAGGATTAACACAGTTTGGGCACAACTTTAACTGTCATGACTCCACGCTGTAGAATTGTGAGTGATGTAGTTTTCCAAGATCTTTACCTTCCTCTACCAAAGAGTGCTTGTGCCTCACAAAACTACAACTCTCGGGTCCGTAGCATTAACCTGTGACAGTGAAAGTGGTGTCACTGTATTACTTCTACAATGTAGGTCAGTGGTTTTCAACCTGTGGGTCCCCAGATATTTTGGCCATCAACTCCCAGAAATCCTAACAGCTGGTAAACTGGCTGTGATTTCTGGGACTTGTAGGCCAAAACACCTGGGGACCCACGATTGAGAGCCACTGATGTAGATGCACCCTAGATCTGTTCTAAAATTGGCGAGGCGCCACTCTGTGGATAGCAAAAAGCTGGGTTGTAACTACCACTATTGGATACTGGAATACACATGATTGCATTATGAAAAATATGGCAATGCATACACTAATATTCTAATTTGTGTGCATAAGTTAATCCTGTTCTTTCTGTTACCAGAGGTCTTTGACTTCTACACATGGTTGCTACTTCCTCTCTGAAGAAGGCAACCTCTTTACCAACAATAGTTGTGTAAGTGAGTGTGTCTTTGCTTCAAGTATATGTCCAAGAAAGCTACTGTGCACACGGACTTCCCAGTACACACATCATGAAAATAATATCTTAAATGGCAAGGTACACTATTTCTCTGCTTGGAGAAAAGATATAGAGCAGGGTTTCTCAGGTTGTCTGATATGAGAAACTGACAAATACTTGTATCCAGTGTATTGGGGACAGATATAATATGTGTGCCTATGAGGTACATTTGTTTCTTTCCTGGAAACTCTATGCATGTCAGGGGCTGGAAGACTACCACTTTAGTGTTTTTGTTAACACAGAGGACATCTTTTTTAGGGCATATACTTCAGTACGGCATCTCAGAGTGGCTTTATAAATATTCTCATCAGGAGCTATATTGTGGTTGCAGTGGGGAGAGATTCCCAGTTCTGCAATATCTAGGTAGACTTCCTGTTTAAAATACTCACTTGTCATCTCCACTGCACATTTGTTCATATGGATGCAGCTATACATATAGTAATGCTCAAAGTTTTTCCATAACTTCAAAGATGCAGCATGCAACATGTGTACAAAAAACCTTTTTCAGGTATATTCTCAAGGCATCATGAGCCTCTGGAATGTTTTTAGTAAAAATTCTAAGAACTTTGCCCCACTTGTTAGTTAAAAAAACAGGATGGGTGGGCCTTCTCAAGGTTGCAGGACTAATTCTTGTGCATTCTTTGTATATGAAGTGCCTCTAGGCACTTTTGGTGCTTGTCATAATGGCCCACATTTATGATTAAGGTTTAATCAGCATAGGCCCTTATAGAGTCAGCAGGCCCTCAAGGCTGCACAGCATCAACTTTGGAAGGGAGGCTTGAATCATAACACTGCCAATTACCAGAGTGAATAAAGCATATGGCCTGTTGTAAAGCTCCCATGTTTCCATAACATTGACCTGTGACATTGAAAGTGACATCAAACTATATTAATTCAACAGTGCAGATGCATTCTCAATTAAATCTGGGCTAAAATCTTAACTCCTTCCACACCAGTTATCCATTTCCTTAAACCAGAGTGACATTCAGTGTTGTGCAAACAGATTCCATCTTTCCTGAGAAGCACTTACAGAGAGAGTCCTTCTGTAGCATTTTTTGAGGAGCCACATTATGGACAGACAAGCACTCTTTTACGACACCCTCTTTCTGGTAAAAAAATAAAGCTAAGTAAGGCCTAAATATTCGAAAGGCACCAACCAGATCCTATCTAATATTGGAAGTTAAACAGGGTCATGCCTGGTTAGTACTTGAGTGGGAGACTACCAACAACATTAATTGTTGCAGGGTATGTTTCAGAGGAAGTAGTTGGTAAGACGGCCTCTAAGTATTCTTTGTCTAAGAAAACCCAATGGAATTTTTGAGGTTGCCATCAATCGATAGACTAATTGAAAGCAGATACATACATGCACACACAAACCATTAACTCTAAACTAGATATAAACAATTGGCTCAAAGGTGTAGTTGAATAGATCTAACATACAAGGCTTTGAGTAGTAACAGAATATTTGTTGGTTTGTAGAATTTTTGTTACTGTTCTCCCAGCAGATTTCATCCTAATTTCCATGCTCATTTTTATAATTATACTAAAGGAACAGTATTGGAAACGCTGCTCTTTATCGTATTCTGTAACTTGTTACAATTGGGAGATGGGGCGGATTGCCCATAACATCCAGTAATGAGGTTTAATGATTTTCCTTTCTGCTGTGTACATTTCCAGTACTTCACAAATTATTTTAAAATGGCTATACTGAAATTACTGTACTTTCCTAAAGATTACAGTCATGTCTGTATTATTTTCTTTAGTCCATAGTGAAATTTTCATATGTGTTTGCTTGCAAACAGTCAGATTCATCTAGTCTACTTTTATATGTGTTATGTACTTGTTCGTAGTTAATGAAAGTGTCAATCTTTTAGATTTTATTATTTTAATTCATGGACCTCAGGGGTTTGTCATATCTTACATTTTCTTTTGCAGGTATGAAGTCCAGATATCAGGAAGAGTCGAGTAGGTCTTGAAAACAAAGTTTATCTGGAAAAAGCAAACCAGGTCTATAAAAGCAAGAAATTAACATAGGAGGTTTTTCTCAGTGTTTGAACATCAAACATGATGTGCCCAATGCTGTCACATTTACATAGCAT
Source organism: Anolis apletophallus (assembly GCA_030556195.1). Classification (NCBI taxonomy): domain Eukaryota; kingdom Metazoa; phylum Chordata; class Lepidosauria; order Squamata; family Anolidae; genus Anolis; species Anolis apletophallus. Next base: position 102,191,019 of record JARBWK010000001.1, read on the forward strand.
TGTATTGTCAATTTGTATTTCTCCAACAGCCACTTATATTTTCATCTCTTATCAAAGATGAGAAAACTTTGCCTTGTTTTCTTCATGTACTTACGTAAGCCACTTGAAGTGGGAAACACTGCTCTTTCGTCTCTTTTAGAGAATGCTGCAGCATTTTCTGAGCAGTAGTACAGGTGGGTCGAAGGTAGTTTGAAATTAGATCTTTGAGGGGTCTAAAATAGATTGGCAAACATTTCCTATTTTCCCTCTTTTAGGTCTTCCATACACCAAGAAAAGCTTGGTGTAATCAGGATTGGATTTTTGCTTGAAGAGATCGTAAACTTTTTAAATTTTGGTACATAGGTTCCTGGGCTCAAAACCTGTAATTCTGATACACTTATGGTAGATATTGAAGTCCTAGGGCCCTTCCACACAGTTATATAGCCCAGAATATCAAGGCAGAAAATCACACAAAATCTGCCTTGAACTGGGTTATCTGAGTCCACACTGCCATATATTCCAGTTCAAAGCAGATAATGTGGAATTTTATTCAACTGTGGAAGCGGCCTTACTGAACCACAAAGTAAGATTTTGGAAGCCTCAAGTCTGTCTATCCATGAGAAAGAAAGCTACAGAGTAAATATGTGTTGTATAATATGCCTTTGCGTATCTTTAAAAAAAGATTATCTGATTGCAAAACAGCACAAAACTATAGACGTAATGGAACATATAAACTCTTATGTGTAACCTAATACAATAATGAAAGAAATTGTAACAAAACTGTGTGCTACTTATAAAATTATGGTTGTGTTTGTTACTCATGAGTCCTAGATATTTTTCATAAGTCATACTAATATTGACAATTTATAGTAGTTATCCAAATACATAAATTATTAATTATCAGATTCCATTAAAATGTTGGTTCTTTAATTTAAAAAAACCCATCTTATTTGATCTAGTATTGAGTTGCTTTCTTAGGATTGAGAGCATAGCAACTGCGCAGTTCTTTAAATTTATATAAAAATCCTCATTTTTGGGTTTGTGAAGCCATTTGGAGAAATTGGCTTTGCAATACCCTTACCATTTAAAAGGTACACAAAACCACATACAGAGAAACTAAAGGTGTTAACATACCTTCAAAAATGATGTTGCAGTGTCATCATGTTGGCCAGATTCAACTTTCGTCTTTTTTGTGGTTAAGATTTCAGGGTTTTGATTCCCTCTTGCTTCAGTTATAGCTTGTGCATTAAATCTGTGATAGGAAACAGGATTTCTGTTAAGTTGGGGAATAAGTTCCACCGTCTTATCTTAAAAAAAAAAGTAAAATATTTTGTGTGGATCTGCAGATAAAAATACTCTGATCACAGATAGGATGTCATTTCAGCACGGAAGTACACTTTGCAATTGTGGATATTGCAAACTTACTCCTCTGCTTTAAGAAGTAAAGTGTTCCCTGTTGAACTTGTACAGTTCAGGTGTCCCTTGGTTTACAAGGCCTCTGACAAAGAATCTCCTTTTAAAACCTATTTTTACACTTACCCAGTTCCCACTTTTGGCTTCTTATCCTCTGTCTAGGTGGAATTTTTAATAGTTTTGGTACAAGGAGGGTAATGATGAAGGGCTGAAGTAATGTTTTTGTTCTCATGCAATAAAGTCTACATGCAATAAAGTTTGAGCTAGGAAAGAAAAATATTCTATTTTAACCAATCCTATTGGAGTTGTATGGCCCTGCCTACAACAGGCAAGGGAAACACTAGATGCTGTACAGAGCTTGTATGAACGACAGAAAAAAGAGCAGGGGAAAGACATATATTTTAGAAACTACTTTCAGGTGGTTTCTAGGAAATTAAGGTTGTAGTTTTTATGTTGTTCACTTATGCAAGGCTTACCCAATCTGCTTGTTTCAGTTCACTTGTGCATATTGTTGAATTCCTTTTCATGGTGTAGACACTTAGCCCCATTTTCCCATAGTATTTATTAATTTGGTACCAAATGTTCTGTTAAAGACGTAATGCTCAGGAATACACCTACTTAATTAACTGAAGTACACCTGTAACAATCTTTTCCAAGTCTCCTTGTCATTTGTAAATGTGCTGTAGATCTTCTGTCCCCTATGCTGTGTTTCTACAATCACTTTTCCAGATGTATTAATTTTTTTAGGGCATTTATATCCCATCTTTCTCACCTCTGGGAGGGACTCAGGGCAGCTTACAACAGGCAACCCACGGTGCCAATACAGTACATTAAAAAAATCACAATACAATTAAACACAATAATGCCATTATAAAACAATCACTTTAAAACAGTCAATTAAAAACAATTTGCCAGTTTCAAACATCCGGGTCTATAGCTGTACCATCTATATCTTAAGTAACAGTCTACTTAAGTTTGTATATAGTTTTGCTTGTCTTGGGAGTTAGGTGACCAATGTGTTAGGGATGTTCTGTATTAACTCATGGGTAAATGCAGTATATAGAACAGCTTGCCAGTATTGTCTTCCTGAAGTAGCTTCTAATCTATAGCATTTGTCTTTGTTCTCTCTCCCTTTTCTGTGTTGCAGCTTAGCTGCTACCTGAAGCTTTAAAGCTGTAGGCAGAAGGCCTCTTTGGAGCAAGATGCTTTTATAGAGCTGGGAGCAGGCTGTAGGCTATTAATAAACCTTGGACTCTTTGGTTCACTGTCTTTTTTAGTGCATTCACTTTCAAGCACTGACAGGACACAGGTGTTTATCGTGTACTGTTTTAAAGCTCTCATCTTGCTGCATAGCCTTTTCTGAGTTCACATATTTATTGAAGCTGAATATAATGGGCTGCTGTTTCCCACGTTTATCATAGTGGTCCTGAGAAAGATTTTTCTTTATTAATGTTAGCCCACAAAACCTATAGATGCATGCATGCATTTGGCTCTTTCCAAGGCAAATTGTGTCCAGTTTATTTAGCCTTTTCTTTCAGCACATTATTTGTTCTTCACTGAAGCCTTTTTACAAGTATGGGGAGACACATAATGTTGTTCAGAAAGACTTTAGCTCAAGAGCATATCTTAAAAGGGTGAATAAGTGCCAGATTTTTGCTCATGCTCCTATAGGAAGTTTGAAAACTGAGTCAGAAACTTCCTGTTTCCTGCATTTTCATATTGGGCTTATGATTTTCAGTCATCAGGTATTTCTACCATTAACTAAACTGAACAGATGTACTAATTGCAGTGAGTCACACAAATTTTAGGGTTTAAAGATTCTGAAAGCATCAGTACCCATGTTATCTTAGAAGCTAGGTTCAAGTTAGTACTTGGATGAGTGACTGCCAAAGAATACTAGGTACTGTTTGTTGTCTTTCAGAAGGAGAAACTGACAAAATTAATTATAAGACCATACCCAAACATTATCAGATTAAAATACTTGTAAGTGTCACCACATTTTGACAACTGTTTTTACTTCTCACTGGAATGAAATACAAAGGTTTAGAAATTACTCCAGCACCATTACTAAGTCCCCAGGCTGTTACAAAAGCTGTCAGTCTTCAAGGTATGCAAGTATGTGTGAGTGTGTGCATGGGGTCAATCCTTATAAGGTCAACATATTTTGGAGAAACTGACAAAATTACCTCTGAGACTTCCTGACCTAAAAAAGACCCTAGGAGTCATGGGGTCACCATAAGTCAACATATGGATTGAAGACACAGACCCACATGTGTGTGCAAGCACACACTCACACATACTTGCATACCTTGAAGACTGACAGCTTTTGTAACAGCCTGGGGACTTAGTAATGGTGCTGGAGTAATGTGTCTAAACCTTTGTATTTGAGAACTTGATTCCAGTGAGAAGTAAAAAACAGTTGTGCCAAAATGTGGTGACACTTACAAGTATTTTAATCTGATAATGTTTGGGTATGGTCTTATAATTTGTACCTATTTCAAATTTAAAATAATTTTGTGAATGTGCTGGAAAGCTTTGGGACACTGCTACTGTGACAATGTGCTTAGGCACATTTTGTCAGGACGTCAAACATTTATTTAACACAGTGATTTTCTCTGTGTAGTACCAGTGCCATAAAGTATGCTTCTGTAGTATGACTTCAGCAGCACAGGGAAGTATAAAATTATCAGGGATAAATATATAAGAGAATCCAAAACACAAAAGGGGTGTAGCAGAGTGACTCCCATTTGTTACAACATGCTGTCTATATATCAAATTTAAGGCTTGATCTAAACTGCCATATATCCCAGGATCTGATCCCAGATTATCTGCTTTGGACCAGATTATATGAGTCTACACTGCCAGATAATCTGGAATAATCAGATAATCTGGGATCAAATTCTGGGATATAGGGCAGTATAGATCCAGTGTGAGCTAGCTAAAATTATCTTTTACCAGGCTCAGGTTTTAGGTTCAGTTTGATTATAATGTCATTAACTATAATTAATGCAATGTAACAACAATGCAGCCCCGTGTTTTTCTTTTTTTCTTTTAAATTTTTATTTAATTGCATTTAAAAAAAACATACATGGTTTTATAAAAGAACAGGAACAGAGAGAGAGAAAAAAGACAACAACCTTGGGTCGGACAACAATTGACGGGTCACACCAGGGTGGTGATGGGGAGGGGGGAAGTGGGGAGGTGAGTCTAAGAGGGGGAAGGGGGAACTAACACAAAACAATACACTACAGGTACTTCCATCCCACGCAGATTCCATTATATTTCTTTCCAATTTAAATAGAACTCATTAGAGTCTATCTGGATCCTAATCCGTGCCCACCTGGTATCGAGTCAAAGCTAGAGTCTCTTTTTAAACATCCAATTTGATTAGCCAGTCGTATTTGTTTTCTTCCAAGTAGCTTTTTTTTTTTCTTTTTTTGTGTCAGGAGCAACTTGAGAAACTGCAAGTTGCTTCTGGTTTAAGAGAATTGGCCATCTGCAAGGATGGGACGCCCAGATGTTTTACAATTCTGTGGAGGCTCCTCTCATGTCCCTGCATGGGAATCTGGACATGATGGAAAAAATCCTTTTCAATAATGTAGCTGTTTTTAAATGTATTTTTGGGTGCTGTAAGGCGCAATAAAAATGGAATGCCACAAGCAATCCTTTCAGAAATGTCATTGCATCTCTTATCCAGAATTCCTAAATCCAGAGTTGTCTGCATGGGTAGCTGATGTAGTGACACCTCTGCTTTTTGAGGGTTCAGAGTACACATACTTAGTTTCATGCACACATTTATTGCAAATACTGTATAAAATAACTCTCATGTTATAGGGTGTGCATGAAATATAAATGAATTTCATTTTTAGACTTGTCCCCCATCTACAAAACAACTCATTATATTAATCTATGCAAATACTGATTATTCAAAAATCTGAAAAAACCAAAAGCCAAAATACTTCTGGCCCCAAGCATTTTGGATAAAGGATGTCAGCCTGTACTAATTTCAATACTAATTTCATTCAGTCACATCTTACAACATAGAGATGTCAAAACAAGTTGTGAAAATACTGCATGATGGAGCAAATATGGTCGTTTTTTGATTTAGAATGCTAAATTCATATAAAATGAACATACATTTTAAAAATAGTTTTTATGAGCTTCAATGTTGCAGGCCTGTATTACCATTGAATGTGTTAAATAGAATAAAAGAGGGTATTAAGACAATTAACCATATCAGAATGCCCACTAAACTTATAGGAACTACAGTGAATTTTAACAAACCAGGGACTTGTTACTGCTGTTACTGCTGTGGCCAGCTAAATACTTCAAGGAATTCCAGAAGTAGGGAAAGAAAGCAACATCTTGCTCCTGCTTTTCAAAAACAGGCTGCTTCTGAACAGTGAGGTTCAATTTACCTGTACTTGCTTTTAGCAGGCCTATTGCTTGTGAACCTGCTACTGTTGTGGTTTAAGGCAGGGAACAACATCAATCACATCCTGTACAATGAATTAATAAACCAGAGGGGTAATTCTAAATCTTTTGTCAATCAAATTAGTTGGCTTGCTAACACTTTTTAGATAAATTTTCTTCCCAAAATTTGTCCCATACTGGTAAATATTTTACAAAGTTTTGTCTTTACCTATTTTTTTCCTAATATACAGATCTTTATACACTTAACTCTTCCTTGTAGAGATAACCTTATTTCTGGTCATATTCTTATATACTGGGCATGTATAGGTCTCATGTCCCCTGACTGAAAATTTAGGGAAACTACGGTATTATGCTTATTGCTATGTAACTTAGTGTAGGTTCCTTGAATGGCACATTATTGTGCCAGTGACCTGTTTTGCAAGCAGCTTTTATAAGTTTGTTTGATCACTATTGGTTGTAGCTTGAAACAGGTCCAAAAGGCTCAATCAGTGAATTGTGCTGTGATCACCACAGTTCTCAGGCAAAGTTCAAACTGTACCCGGTGCCTTACTGGGCGAGTTTACAAAAGTAATGTGAAGTTTGCAAGATGTAATGTCAGATGCAGACAGAATTAAATCTATATAGCTGAGCCCAAATAATTCTGTTTCCATAATAAACTTTAGTTATTCAAGACAGCCATAGACTTTTCTCTCTCTTGAATCTTGCATTGTTTGAAGAAGTTGGGAAAGGTGTGGCTGAAGCTAGGCTTTCATTTTCCTGTCCTCAGTGGTGGCAATAAAGTTTCTGAATTTCTCTGAAATAGTCAGGCTAGAGATAAATTGCCTCTTCACAATAGGAGCAAAGGTAACACCATATGAACACTTGGTGTTAGAGGGCAAACATGATAGTTACCATCTTGCTTTTGTAGTATTGTGTACTTCCACTCTTGATCTATCTTATAGGATAAAATCAATAGGATTCAATTGTGGACACTATTCATGTTGGAAGCAGCATGTCTTCTCTCATTTTCCACTCTGCAACTGAGGATGCCTCCACTGACATGTGTAAAATGCAAAGTGTGGCATGGTGACACATATATACAGTTGAAGCAGTGTCATAGTGTCAGAGTGCTCAGGAAGTCTTAAGTCAGGTCTGCTCATGAACTGCAAAATAGCCATGCACTTAGGTCAAAGGGAAATACAGTTGGCTGGTGAAGGATTTCTCAAATTGTTTTGTACCTTCTGTAAGTATTACCAAAATATTTTAAATGGATAGGAAGAGCTAGTTGGCACAGCTTTTTCAAATTAAGGGCCGAGTGTCATGTTGTAGGGACATTTGTTCTCTAAAGAAGAGATTTAAATCTTCACACTGCTTTATAAAAATAACGTATTTGATAATTGTACTTCTGATGTCTGTAAATCTAGAAATTCGCTTCCTGCTTTCGGTATAGCGATAGCCAGGGTTTAGCAGAAGTCTAAAGGTATTTTTTATTTTATCATGCACTATAGTAAATTCATCAATGGACTTTTTCATCCCAGTGACATGATGTCGATTATTCTCCCTCGGCAATTCTTTGGTTTAGGTCTGATTACAAACAAAAATCACAGTCATACATTCTTGGGAGTGCAAATGTAATACAGCTGACCCCAAGTTACACACATCCAACTTACAAATAACTCAGAGTGAGACAACAAGAATAAATCTACTCCCTGGAAAGGAAATTCACTCACAAAAGCATTATTATGGGGGGAAAGTGTCTCAACTGAAGCTTTATCACCAACCTTGTTTCCACAACAAATTACATTTTTAAAAATCAAATGATGACAGGGACAGAAAGTGAGGTGAAATTTTCTGAACAGATAGCAAAGGCAAACACCACAGGGGTGTTGAACCTTGCCTTTGTGTGTGTGTGTGTTGTGTGTGTTTGGCTAGTGTTACACTTAAAACAATGTACCTTATCCAACTTATAACAAATTCAAATTAAGAACAAACCTGCAGAACCTATCTTGCTTGTAACTTGGGGACTACCTGTATAATGTGTGTGTGTGTGACTAGGCTTTTCAGTATACTTTATGTCTGTTTGCAAAAGCAAATTGGCTCAGTATTGGATCTTCTCAATACCTTTTTTGTAGACTGCTGATCTAAGGGTCCCTTTAATCACTGGTCTTGACTTTTTTGGTCAATGGTATTCCTGAACCTACACGAAGATGGAAGAGACCACAATGACCATCCCATTCAAACCCATTCCTCCATGCAGTAATGCACAACCAAAGCACTCCCTAACAGATGGCCACCCAGCTTCTACGTTAAAACTTCCAGAGGAGGAGATTCCACCATACTCTTGAGGCAGTATATTCCACTGTCAAAAGTTCTTGCAATCGGGAAGATTCTTTTTATTTATAGCATTCATCTTACCTTAGAATGTACAGTACATGCATAGGAACTTTCTATTAAATTACTTTCAGCACATCAGTCAGTTGTGATGCCACAACGTTCACCACATCAGTCAGTTGTGGTCCTGACTCAGTCTTATAAGTTGCCTTACTGCATAATGTTGTTGAACAATTAACTTAAAGGGGTACATTTGGTCCCTGCTTATTGATTCTGCTGATTTAATGACTGAGCAAATGTGCCGGAACCATGGCTTTGAGATTTTGTTCACATAATTGGTATAAGGGGAACAAGAGAATTTGGATGTGAGGTTGTGCTACTTATGAGCTTTTCTTTTATTCCCCCTGTAATCTTCTGTGCCAACCCAAAACACACTTGGGAGATTTTTCTAGCTTTCCAGAGAAGGTTTTTAGGGTTTAAGGCAAGGTGTGGCTTCCCTTTTGTTTTGCGAACAGACCTATGTCCATAGGCAGAAGTATGCCATCACAGCATATCAAACATCCCTCACCATCCAGTGTATAACTTTGCTAGGATATCCAAGCATAGGAAAGCTTAGATTAGTCATAAATACAGAAAATATTGACTGGATAGTTCTCCACATTTCTAAACTGACACTTAAAATTAATTGTAGATACATCTATTCTGATGGGCATGGTACAATACTAGTGAATTGGTCCACAGTATATCATGTAATGCTGCCTTAGAACATACATAAGCAAACAGCTGTAATCATAATCCTGAAATGCACTGTAGTTTTGAAATGCTCAAAATATTTTTCCTTTTTAACTGCAACAATAGCACTCCACAAGAAATCGGTCATATTGAAATACTAAATGTATTACTGAATAGCCAGAATATCCAGATATATAATACAATAAATTAGACATAAAGCATTGGTATGTGTGTGTGTCTTAAGTTCTATGAACACATCTTGCATATGAAAGAGTTAAATTGAAGCATATCATATATTTAGGTTAAAATATTGGTTAAAATATGTCAGTATTGAAATTGTTTGGAATTTTGAATTATGCATCATTCAAAATTTTCTTTTTCTAATTCAAGATTTAAACAGGTTTTTTTCTTGTTGATTTTTGCTAGATGTTATACAGCTAGTATAGGATGCCAATTCGGAGATGATAATTTTCTTGTTAGCACCCTATAGCACATAGAGAGTTGTATCTAGCTGTTCATAACCTCAGATTGCTGATATCTTTGTAAATATGTTAATGTCACCCACAGCTTCTTTTCTTCCTTTAATCTATACAAGTTATAGAAAGCTTTCCCTGTTTTAGTAAATTACAAAGATTGTTGTATTTGAATTGCATTGCATTGCATATTTTACCACAAGGTAAACCTTTAAAATGTGTTATTATATTATACAAACCTGTCTGGTGGTATAGTGTTTAGGTACCCCTGTATTCTGAATGAATACAATTCAGGTAGAATGTCTGGATATTGCGCCGTTGGCAAATGTTATAGTTGTGTTTGTGGGGGGAGTCATGTTTGCTGACTGAGCCAGCATGGTTTGGATGTTGGATTGAAACTTTGGAGACCAGAATTCAAATCCCTGCTTGGTCATGGAAACCCATTGGGTGACCTTGAGCAGGTCACACTTTCTCAGCCTCAAAAGAAGACAATGACAAACACCCTTTGAATGAATTTTGCCAAGAAAACCTTGTAATCGTTTCTCAGTAGGGTTGAATTGATTGAATATAACAGTATTTCCCAACCTTTTTTGAGCCACGGCACACTTTTTACATTTACAAAATCCTGGGGCACACCACCAACCAAAATGACACAAAATGACATTCTACATGTACAGGATATCTATGTTGTGTTCATCAAAACAGGTCCAGGTTTCACACTGAGTGTATAAATACATTTAAAAACATATTAACTATATGCATTACTGTGTTTGGCAGGAGAGGGAAGAAAGGGTATTGGAGGTTCCAATTTCCCACGGCACACCTGATGATTGCTCACGGCACACTAGTGTGCCATGGCACACTGGTTGGGAAACACTGGAATATAACATTAAATTGGTGGAATTTGTCAACCACACAGAAGATCCCCCTTGTGCAGAGAAGGGCAGAATAGAAGAATATAAAATAATAATAATAATAAGATCTGTAGTCTTAGAGGGGACAGTATTGATAGAATGAAGCACTTGTTCACTTCAACAGTGGGAACATTAAGCAGATTTGTCATTGCAATGAGTGGTACTCAAGGTACTTGGATAGAGCCCAGAGGGCTTAGTGTAGTTCTTAGAGATTACTGTAGCTTTGAAATACTCCAAATCATCAGCAGTTTCATATTGGTGCTGGAGCATGGCTACATTCTAATTAAAACTATTAAGGCACTGTTTCATCAATTTTGTTATTTAGGTCTACATTTGAATATTTTTGTACAGACCAAAATCACTAAGTAAGTTCACAATATGAATGGCATCAAAACACACCTGCCAGAAGAGAACGAAGCAATACTAGCACTTTTAAAGTACAGCTACATATATATTAAGAACTAAGGGTATATCTATAAAATGCAATTCAATACAACTTTCACTGCCATGGCTCAATGCTATGGAATCCTGGGGGCTGTAGTTTCTCAAAGTCTTGAGCCTTCTCTTCCGAATAGTATTGGTGTCTTATCAAACCACAACTCCCCATGATTCCATACCATTATGTCATGGCAGTTAAACTGATATGAAACTATATTAATTCTATAGTTTAGGTGTACCCTAAATCCCGCTGAGTTCAATGGGGTTTATTCCTAGATGCATAGACATAGAATTGCAGTCTTAGTAGCCATAATTAGGCATCCTTATTTTATATAGAATTGTCTTGTAAGTAATCAGTAAATGGGTTAAAATATGAGAGCTATGCATGTCTAAGACTCAAACACTTGAATGTGTCTAAATTATGGTTAAAAATCTCCACAAATTGTGCAGAATTCCAGTATTTTAACAATAATGCATGCATTGTATAATAGTGTTTGCAAAAGAGAATAATTCAGAAAATAACTGTAATGGAACGAATTACCTCAGTGAAGAATAATAGAACTCTTCTCTGGTTGTTGTTTTTTGTTTGTTTGTTTGTTTGTTTTGAGAAAACAAGACATGTAATTGCTAAACTTTTATGCCTTTCCACCATAAAGAAATGGTGCTCAGGCAGTTACTAGCTATAAAATAAATTTCAAAACATACCAATAAACAGAAACCTTAGAAGAAATAAGAACCCTTTTAGTTAAAAACACAGATTAACTTACTTACCAACTACCTGTCTGAATAAAAATATCTTTATCTGTTCCTGTCCTGGTTTGAGCATTATATCAGTATTGTACGTTTGATTAGGAAGTAAATAAACCTGAATTACTTATCCACTCACAATATTTAAAACAGTAGTTCTCAACCTGTGGGTCCCCGGATGTTTTGGCCTTCAACTCCCAGAAATCCCAACAGCTGGTAAACTGGCTGAGATTTCTGGGAGTTGTAGGCCAAAACACCTGGGGACACACAGGTTGAGAGCCAGTGGTTTAAAATGTCCTTGTTTTGTGTAACTGCAGTTCCATTGACCTGTAGACATAGACAGTTTTCATCTGTTTACTCAACAGTGTGCAAAGTAAAGAGTACATGCCCACCTAAAAAGAGCAATTAGTTACAGTGCTTCTAGCAAAATTGGTTCAGTAGTTTCTGGTCATTCCTCAGTTTCCCCTACTTCCACATACTTCACCTGGCTTTTGGAACACACAAGTGAGTAGGTTAAAAACAAAGGTTATGAAAAAGCTTTAAAATAGCATGCATAGGGTTCAGACAAAGAAGAGAAATGGTATTCCTAGTGTTGCTAGGACTCTTGCTGTATGTAGGATAGCATAATATTTTAAAAGAAAGGGATAATGAAGACTTTATAACAGTGAATAAGAATAAAAATGTCTAAATCTACTGAAAGAAAGAAAAGGTAGACAAAAAATATTTAAATGAGGTAAATGAGCAGGATCCCACAGTTGTCTTCCTCTGCAGAATATTGGATCTCATCCAACTAAGACAGCAATCCCTTCCTCATATCCCCTAAATCCTTCTCTGCAGAGGCAAGAAACTGTTTTTCTGGTTGCATAGAAAGTTGCGGAGCAAAGGGGAAGATGTTTCCAAAGCTCACATGAGGAAAATATTAGCCAAAACTACCTGATTAGAGAAAGGCAGCAACTAAGACATTGTACTGATAGTTCTGTCTCTAGAATAGCATAAGTGGGTACACTATGTTTAGAATATCTTACATTTGTCAGACTTCTGTTGAGCATCATAATTCCTCTTTACTTTTGTGTTTTAAGGGATAGAGAAGCAAGGTATCTTAAAGGGGGAGCTAGTAATGTATTCATTACTGTTTATGAAATATTATCACAGATTTGACTACAAGTGGTGAATTCTGTCCAAATAGCCACAGTCCTATAAATCAGACACACTTTTGCCTCTCTGTATGGTTAGCCTTCTTGGAGCATTGGTTCTCACATTGTTTCCAAAAAAACATGGCATTTCTCAACGGAAAAGCCAGTAATAATCAAGGGTTTTTTAAAAGACAGCTTGCCCATCTGTTTTCTTGTAGTGCACCCTTAGTTCACATGGCAACCATGAAACCTGATATGGCCTAATCACTGATCACACTGATAATAGAGTGTGTTCCCAGAACTGTGTGAGGTATGTGGGAATTCAACAACGGGCCAGTTAATGCCATTCCTTCAAAGCAGAAAGGATTTAAACCTCTGTGCGCCTGGGTCCATGCTTTCAAATTGCGACCCCATTTATTTTGTAGGGTGTACAAGGAATACAGGGAGGTGATTCTGACAGTTCCTTCCTGGTTTTGTGTGTGTGTGTGTCAGGAGCGACTTCAAAAACTGCAAGATGCTTCTGGTGTGAGAAAATTAACCGTGTGCGAAGGCATTGCCCAGGGACGCCCAGTTGTTTTTACCGTCCTTGTGGGAGGCTTCTCTCATGTCCCCACATGAGAAGCTGGAGCTGACAAATGGGAGCTCACCTCGCTCCCTGGATTTGAACCGTCGATCTTTTGGTCAGCAGTCCTGCCAGCACAAGGGTTTGACTCATTGCGCCTGTGAAATACACCTTAAAGCATTGTGTTTTTGTCTATGTTCTCTAAGCTGACCCTACTTAGTTATAAGGTCAGACAAAATCTGGTGCCTTTAGGATATTTAGGCCCTACGTTGCTTTACTTTTTTCCCACTAGCAAAAAAGACATCACACAAAAAAGTAGAACCTTCCGCAAATATTTAGGGAACTTTCTGATCAAGGGTATAGATTTCTAACTTGGTGCAAGATACTTTTGTTCTGAAATAAAAGACTTTCATGAACTAGGCTGTATAATGTTGTGATAGTCATAATTGTCCTTTTTTTAGAGTACTTAAAAGATGAATGGTGTGGAGATCGGATGTTAATTATGTTTTATGTTTCTTTCTCGTTAAGGTTTGGACCCCATGGAATCCCTGTGACCATATTTCCCAAAAGGGAGTACAAGGATAAACCTGAAGCGATGCAGCTTCAGAGTAAACCATTCCAAGACGAGACGCCAGTGAAGTGTGAAGCCAATGGTGTCGTCACAGACTCTTCTCCCACGCAGCCATCAGAACCCAGCCTGGCTAAAAGCCTATGGACTTCCAAGCCACCTCCCCTCTTCCACGAAGGAGCACCGTATCCTCCTCCTTTGTTTATCAGGGACACATATAACCAGTCAATACCTCAGCCTCCGCCTCGGAAAATTAAACGACCCAAGCGGAAAATGTACAGGGAGGAACCCACTTCTATTATGAATGCTATCAAGCTACGACCCAGACAGGTCTTGTGTGACAAATGTAAGAACAGCATTGTTGCAGAAAAGAAGGAAATTAAGAAGGGCAGCAATGCAAGTGACTCTCCAAGGTATGAGGATAGTAGAAAGCGAAGAAACGAAAGCATAACTACTGTGAATAAAAAAATTAAAACTGATCATAAAGTTGACGGGAAAAGCCAAAATGAAAGCCAGAAAAAGAATTCTGTGGTCAAAGTGGCAAATATTGCCCACAGCAGAAGCAGAGTAGTTAGAGTCCCCACTCAAGCAAATACATCAAAAATGCAGTTAAACACTAAAAAGGTTCTCCAGAGTAAAAACATGGATCATGCAAGAGCTCGGGAAGTGTTGAAAATAGCCAAAGAGAAGGCACAAAAGAAACAGAGTGCAACCTCTACTTCCAAAAATGCACACTCAAAGGTCCACTTCACGCGGCGTCTTCAAAACACCAGCTCAGGTTCCCTGCCCCCTCGATTGCGCCTGAAGCCCCAAAGGTACCGAAATGAAGAAAACGACTCATCTCTGAAGACAGGGCTTGAGAAGTTGCAGAGTGGCAAGATGGCAGCTAAGCCCCAGTCTCGCTGCTCCTCTACCCGCTCAGCAGGTGAGGCCCCTTCAGAAAACCAGAGCCCCTCAGAAGGCCCCGAAGAGGCCCACAGTGAGGTTCAGGACACCAGTGAAGTGCATGTTCCTGTTGATCAGGATGAACAGCAGAGCCTGGGCAAGAGAGGCAGCAAAAGCAATATAACGGTTTACATGACCCTTAATAAAACGAAATCTGACTCTTCCAGTGCATCAGTTTGTAGTAGTGATAGCACAGATGACTTGAAGTCCACCAACTCTGAGTGTAGCACTACTGAAAGTTTTGATTTTCCTCCAGGCAGCATGCATGCACCTTCTTCCTCTTCTTCCTCCTCCTCGTCCTCTTCAAAGGAAGAGAAAAAGCTCAGTAATTCCTTGAAAATGGAAGTCTTTTCAAAAAATGTCTCTAAATGTGTCACACCAGATGGCAGGACCATATGTGTAGGAGACATTGTTTGGGCCAAGATCTATGGCTTCCCATGGTGGCCAGCCCGTATTCTTACTATAACAGTGAGCCGGAAAGATAATGGCCTTTTAGTCCGACAGGAAGCTCGTATTTCATGGTTTGGGTCCCCAACAACATCTTTCCTTGCTCTTTCACAGCTCTCCCCTTTTTTAGAAAACTTTCAGTCGCGATTTAATAAGAAGAGAAAAGGTCTTTACCGCAAGGCCATTACAGAAGCAGCCAAAGCTGCTAAGCAGCTAACTCCTGAAGTTCGGGCCCTGCTGACACAGTTTGAAACATGAACATGAGAAGTAAGGTAGGCAAGAAATCTGGAGGCTCCTTGAAATGTCTAGCCTAGTTAAATACCATGAAGGACTTGGCCAATTAAATACACGAATTGCACTCAGTTGGCTGCTTTTTTTAAACTGAAATTTCCATTTGTAGCAATGTCTTGACTGAAAGTTATACTTAGCAAAATGTACATGCAATCAGAATTGACCCAAAATGAGATCTCAGTATTTTTCAAAAGGACTCTGAAATTTTTTTTGTAGAAGTTAAAATTCCTCTGACCACCCCCTCATGCAAGGAGCCATAACCTCAGCTGAAGAGCAATTTATTTGCAGGGAATTTTTACTAGTTTCTACCCACTGTACATACCATTTCAGTGTGTGGAAAGATGGAGGGGGTGGGGGTAGGGGTGGTTAACCCACGAAATAGAAGTTGTAGACAGGACCTAGACGATCCACCTTGAATGCAGGGCCCTGGGGCTCCTGCTGAAGCCTTGAGCGTTTATTTCTGTTTTTACAGAAATGTTTACCCCAACTACTTCTAAGAGTATGAGTGGGCCCAAAGAGTCAGCCTGTGGCTAAAAATATTTTCATTCCCACTGGTCACTTTATGTCTTTTTTAGAAACCAGTTTAATTTGCAACCAGCGAGCTATGTTTAATCATTAGTAAATGGGTCTTGGTGGCCGCCTTTCTCCAAACACTCAGTTATGCTATGCACCCAAGGATAGAAGTAGGAACGTCAGGTTTTGGCAAGTTAAGAGGAAGCCGGTTGCTCACAGGCAGGTCTCAATAGTCCCTCCGTGTTTAGGATCAAGGGCTGTTAATGCTGCATTAAGTGTAAACCATACCTTCGTAATCTGAGGGTGGGTGGGGTGCTCCAAGGACAGTATTGTCCTGTGGGTTTCGCTTGAAAGATTTTGTGTTCTGTAAATAATTCAGTCAGATTTTTTCCGCTGACTACTTGTTCTTAAATTCTTAGGATACGTCCTAGTAAATTACACTTTGTGAACTGTCAGATGTGTAATTGTTGCATTTGGATGTACCGAACTGCATATTTTTTTTAAATATTTCCATTTAAGGTATCTGTTTGCAGGTCAGAAAATATGGAAATGTAATTGTGTAATGCTCTGAAATGTACAAAAATTGTAAATAAAATTGACTAAATCTAATTATTTGTGTGTGTTTCTCAAAAAGCTTTGGAAAAAAATCAGGAAACAAGAATGTTTTCTGTTTACGCAATATTTAGAGAGTTAAATGAATAGTTTCTCCACTCAATAGTGTCCAATATAGTTTCACAAACTACATATAAAATGTTATTGGTGCTTAAAATTTTTAAGGTTCTAATTTTTTTGATAATTTTAACTCAGTAAATAATTGTGTTCTACAAAAACAAACAAACAAAACCACTTTCATGTTGATAATTTTCCCAATGTGTGATGTTACCTAAATCCCACCTTGCTGTTAGATAGTCCGCCTGTTTCCTCCCTTGCGCTAGATTATGTAATGAACTTTTTATTTTGTATATGCTCTCACTTTATACTGATGTAAAAAGTGCCTGTTCCCACCCCCAAAATATACATTACAGTTTTATGAGTAAGACTTGGGGATAAGAAAAAAAAGGAAGACAAAATACCTAAAACTGATCTAAACTCAAATTTGTTTTATTTTAAATGCAGGGGCTCTTAACAGTTTAATGCTAAGGTATGTTTTTTTCAATAATATTCAAATGTGTGATTCATTTTATTCTAAAACATTAAAAGCTAAACATCCAGTGTTAGTACTGCCCATTGAAATCAATGAAATTTATTAGTTGAAACTAATGTCTCGTTCATTTTACTCGTTCTGCATTACGTTGGATTTAGCTCTCAAATTTTAATTGGTTCTTGGATATAGTGAGCACATACTTTCAAAATCTAGTTTTTCTATTCTTCAAGACTTCTTTGTGATAGTGCTTCATAAACTTCTAAATCTCATTTAAACTTGCATTCAGTCAATGCTTTTTGAAATTAGAAAACACACAAAATTAATAGCATGCAACCCTGTTTTGCTCCTGTACTATCAATTCTCTTTCCTGCAAACAGAAACAAATGCAGTATGTAAATGAAGAAAAATGTAGTGAATCATATTTTTAAGGTAGGGTGTGTTCAGCATTTTGGGTTTTTTTTTATGTTTTTTTAAAGCACAATGTAGCAGATCTGTTTTAGTGTTTGCTGCAGTTTTTAAAAGGTAGTTCCATTTAGGACAATTGTACACACATTGTGAAATAGGTAGTGCAAGGGGCGGAGGTACATTCTGACTTTATTATGGATGATCCATCACGGGGAGCATGGAATTTTTTTTTAAAAAATAAGCTTAATACTTGATTATACACATCCTCGAGAATTGTATATTTTGAATTGATGCAGTCTTTTGACACTGAAGTAATACTGAGACTATAATTTCGTACAGAAGGCTTGGTTATTGAAAAAATGATGATAAATTGGAGCAGTTCCATAAGTTAATTAAATCCTGTGCTCCGCTAGTAGGTTGAACTGGCAGATCATACACTGCTTTGTAGGAATGAGCAGAAATTACACTCACTGTCAATTTCATGCTTTTCTCAAACTTAATCTCTTGGTCTGATACCTATATCTGTTTTCATTTTGGAATTTTTAGTGACATTTTGGTGCCACCAGTGATGACATAATGACCAGGATCCTGTTGATTAGTCCCAACTAGAGTAGACCCAGTACATTAATTGTTGAATTCCATTGATTTAGTGGGTAGACTCTCATTGGGGATTAATCGGGAGATTCATGCCAAAGTCATTTTGCAAATCTTGATACCTGGCATTTATACTGTAGTTTAATTTTCTAAACCATAGAGCGGCCATGCAACTTGTAATGGGTAACAAACAGCTTACAGTGAAGATTTATGCCAGGATCATTGTGATACTTTCCAGGCTTCTAAGTGGAAGCCTCTCTTTCAAGAAGAAATTGCAAAGCACAAAACAAATTCTGGCTTGCATTTGAGATCCATAATGTGAGGGTGGAAAATGTTTTAACTCTGTTCATGGAGGGTGCAGTTGCTGGTTTTCACTTGCCTGCATTTTTTCAGGGAATGCCATGGGGATCATGGCAGAAGAGGATGTGATAGAATTTCAAGACACATAGAGAGACTACAAAAGATGTAGGCAAACTGTTGAGGTTGGAGTAAGCTATACAATTTGGGGGGGGGGGGTCTACCCAAATTTCAATATGAAAATATCTGCCACCTCACCGTTTGTGTACTCCGTTTTTTATATAAACAGTCCAGGCTTTTTCATGTTCCACCTTTGATAACCACAACCAAAACTAAAACAGAACAGTAGTTTATTGAGCAGCATAATGAAATTAGTGATAGAATTAGTTGCTTAATCCTATAGGTCAGGGGTGCTCATTAGGTAGATCATGATCTACTGGTAGATCTCGAAGGGCGTCCTGGTAGATCTCAGGCAGATCGCAGGCAGTGTGTATGGCTCCCATGCCATTTGTGAGGAATGCTCAGGGGCTTATACTCACATTCAGTCTTAAAATGTATTATATAGCTCTCACTGAAATAAATTTCCTAATATTTTGTTTTTATGGCTCTCTGAGTAGTGGGGAGGTAGATCTTTGGGGCTTGGTTGTTTTATAAGTAGCTCGCATGCTGGAAAAGTGTGACCACCCCTGCTATAGGGGAATCAACTGCAAGCCATTGACAGCTAATGGAGTCCTTACACCACCTTGAAACCTTAGCGAGGTTCTTTATTTGTTGGAGTCCTATAATGGCAATCTAGTACAAGTTGTGGCCTGACATTTTAGCAGGACTCAGATACCCAGACCCTGTGACAGACCTGCACCACCTCTGTTCCTACAGGTTTTTGAGTTCCCAAGTTCCCAGATGCCCTAGCCAGCTTGTCCAATGGCCAGGAATTCTGGGAGCTGAAGTCCAAAACTCCTGGAGGGCCACAGGTGGGGCAGGCCTGCCCTATGAGATTGGAGAATTGGAACCCAAGTAGGCCTAAGCACCAAATCCAAGATAACCACTCATGTGAGTTTTCCTTGATAGATTTTGCACCTTTCTAAAGTTGCAAATAACCACAATAATTCTGAAGGGAGAAGAACTTACTTTATGGACACACTCATTGCAGCCAACACAATCTCAATAGAGTCCACAAACCTTTCTTAGATAGGACATTGGCTTGTAAGACATTATAATGTCTTGTAACATGTATTAAAACTGCTAGACACAGTCATCTTGGTTATTGCAGAAAACATTAATAAGTGTTCTGAAAGCCCCAGTTAATATAGCTTTTATGAGCTAGAATTCATCAGTTGTCGTGATGAAGCAGAATGTAGTCTACAAAAGCTTTTGCCACAATTAGTTGATCTTGAAGGTGTTGCTACAGAGGGTTTGGATTTAGTGATTGGAGAAAAGGGGAAAGCAGATTTGATTAACTTCGGCGTGCAGTTCTAGTTATTAGTCAACTTCATATAATACAACTTTTCTCAGCATTGCTCAAATTCAGTGTTGTTATTACCAAATGGTTATGTACAGCTAAGGAGCCCCCGGTGGCGCAGTGGGTTAAAGCGCTGAACTGCTGAACTTGTTGATCAAAAGGTTGCAGGTTTGAATATGGGGGAGCAGTGTGAGCTCCCACTATTAGGCCCAGCTTCTGCCAATCTAGCAGTTCAAAAACATGCAAAAGTGAGTAGATCGATAGGTACCGCTCTGGCAGAAAGGTAACGGTCCTCCGTGCAGTCATGCTGGCCACACGGCCTTGGAGGTGTCTGCAGTCAACACCAGCTCTTCTGCTTAGAAATTGAGATGAGCACCAACCCCTAGAGTCAGACACGACTGGACTTAATGTTGGGGGGGGGGGGAAACCTTTACCTTTTACTATGGACAGCTACATTATTCAGCCTGCGTAACTATTGTAAAATGCAACCAATGAAAAAAAATCAGAACAAACTGGGGGATAACAAAAAGAAGTGATTTCCAAATACGCGTATGTGTTCCTCTAGAGCCCAGTCACAGTTGGGAAGCATTTTAACAAGGGTCAACTAGCATGATTATTTTAGCATCCTCTTTAGCATGGGTTAATCTGTTCTGTAGACAAAGTCTGCCACAGCTTGGTAATGGACCAAATAAATGCTTAAGAAAGGTCAGCAGTACACAAAGAGACTGTTTTAAATAGTGCATCGTTTCATTTGTTTATGTTTGAGAAATCTTGACTGTTTTGGTCTTATACAGGTCCTTCTAAAAAAAAAAAAGCATACAGTGCTAAAGTTCATTATTTTCCATAATGTAATGATAAAAATTAAACTTTAATATATTTTTAATTCATTGCACACCAACTGAAATATTTCAGGTCTTTTTTGTTTTAATACTGATGATTTTGGCATACATATCTCAAAAAATTAGCATATTCCATCCGACCAAATATGCTAATTTTTGAGACAGTATTTTTGGGTTTTCAGGAGCTGTATGCCAAAATCATCAGTACAAAACAAAAAAATGACCTGAAATATTTCAGTTGGTGTGCAATATATGAAAGTTTAATTTTTATCATTACATTATGGAAAACAATGAACTTTAGCACTATATGCTAATTTTTTGAGAAGGACCTGTAAGTCAGTTAAAAAGAAATCCTATATTACAGAAATAAATAAAATACAGTAGCAAACAAAACTGAGTTAACATTCTAGGTTAACTAGACACTATACAAAATATATTATTGGATAATTGAAAGAGAGGAAATCAACCAGCTGTTAGGAATGGTGGGAGTTGAAGTCAAAAACATCTGAAGGATCAGAGTTTGAGAAAGATCGATCTATACAATGAGATACATTTTATACTCGGAGGGGGAGAGATCGATCCAATATAGTCACTTATTTCAAGAGAAGGCAGATATGGGGAGATGTAGCAGTAGATCGGGTGTATTTCTTAATAGAGAAAATAGAAAAACTTGAATTTGTTTCTGCAAAGCATGTTTATATCAACTTCCATGGCTTCAAAGGGGGATTAGACAGATCTTTGGAGAAGAAAGACTGTCAATAGCTACTGATCGTGGCCGTTTTTAGTAGCGAACAAAGTATGCCTCAGAATGGCAATGGGCGAGGAAGAAGGCATGGGGATTTGGTTGCATTCAATTAACCACTGTGCAACAAAGTGATAGGCCAAGTAGGTCAGCAGTAGTTACAACTAAGGACCTTTGAAAGCAATGCAATAGAAATCCATCACATTGGTCTTCGTAGGTTTTAATTGTGATTCATATTCCTTGGTCTTGCCAGGTTTAGGTCTATCCTTTTGTGTCTTGAGCTGTGGCAGATTTGATGGACATTATCCATGATTTGTCAACAGTGGCCAGTCAGGATTAGGGTTATGTTGCCTTGAAAGGACGATGCTAAATCTTCCCTAGACCATTTCTTAAATCTTCCCCAGACAAGTTACATACAATATGGATAACTTGGTCTTCCTCTCTGCAGTCAATACCACTTCCCAAAACCTGAACCTGGCCTAAATTTATGTGAAAACATAACCTACTTTCATTTCTAATTAGTTTAACTTAAAAGGATAGAGCAAATACCCTGCTCAGGGGCTTTTATCTGAAATGATATTCTTCTGCTGCTTTTTAGCATAACCTTAATGAGACTACACGGTGTCATGAGAAGAGAGACTGGAAGGAGGGGGCAAATGATTGCTTTAGTGTTTATTGTAAATTGCTTTTGCTAGCAAGTTTATAAATGGTCCCCTTTAAACTGTAGTCCTATGCACATTTTCCTAGGATTAAGCACTTGCTTTTGACTAAACCTGTATAAGATTGCATTTAGTGTCTTTAAGTCATTAAATTGAAGATGCTGATAATACAACAATCTGCATATCTACAAAAATGAGTGTAACTGAATTTAGTGAGACCTACTTTCAATATGGCTGCTTGAAACACGTCATTTTCTTTCAGATCGGCTGGGGTGGGGATTCTTTGGCCACCCAGATTTTTTAAAATGCAAGTTCCATAATCTCTTTATCATTTGCCAGAACATACAGCTGGCCAAAGTTACCCACTCCTGGTCTACAAACACAGTGGGTTAAACCCTTGTGCCAGCCGGACTGAAGACCGACAGGTCACAGGTTTGAATTAGGGGAGAGTGCGGATGAGCTCCCTCTGTCAGCTCCAACTTTCTATGCAGGGACATGAGAGAAGCCTCTGACAAGTATGGTAAAACATCAAAAACATCCAGGCAGCCCCTGGGCAACGTCCTTTCAGACGGCCAATTCTCTCACACCAGAAGCAACTTGCAATTTCTCAAGTCGCTCCTAACACACACACAAAAATCAACAGTTTGGTCCAACTTGCTTTAAAAAAGATTCCCAAAGACAATATGAGAACTCTCATTATGATTAGTTTGAATAAGGGAAGCCTATGATGCCAACTAGACTTCTTTAAAATGAAAACAAAAATCAGGTAAACCTATATGAAAAATATGATTTTAGAAAGAGAAGAAGAAGAAGCAAATGCCCTCTTCTTAAAAAAAAAGATGTGGCAAAAATCCATGAATCAAAGTAAAGGCAGACTTCAAAAATGCCAATCATGGAAGTTGGAAGGTATGTGTTAAAAGGCATAGAGGAACTAGTTAGAATCTTTCAGATTCTAGTCAGAAATTTGAACTGACTCAAGAGGGAAATCCTGCACTCTCATTTTATTCTGTTGAATTCCAGGCCTTCTTAGCATTTGGGATGGGGGTGTTTTTTGTTTTTTTTGGGGTTTTTTTGCCATAGAGGCTTGTCTTCCAATGGGCTGTATTGTTATTCAGA
This sequence comes from Anolis apletophallus, assembly GCA_030556195.1. Classification (NCBI taxonomy): domain Eukaryota; kingdom Metazoa; phylum Chordata; class Lepidosauria; order Squamata; family Anolidae; genus Anolis; species Anolis apletophallus. Next base: position 102,214,173 of record JARBWK010000001.1, read on the forward strand.
GACTGAGACCTGTTCAAAGCTTGTAGAGAATAAATTCCTGCCACTTCTTATGCCAGTGTTGGAGATGAATAGGCAGCCAGGGGCTGGAGTTGGACAAGCACGGTCCAGCTGCGGTCATGCAGCCTAACACAACCTTGCACAATGTCAGAAAAAAATAGTTCTGCCACTATAACTAGCATAACTGAGAGGGCTCTGGCCTAGTGTCACCTCATTTTCCACTGCCTGTCTTGAGCTCATTTGAAGGCATGAAATTTGTGATGCCATGTGTTTTCTATTCATGGTGGCTTGTGTTTCACCTTCGGTGGTGCAATGGGTTAAACCATTGTGCCAGCAGGATTGCTGACCAACACATCAGCGGTTCAAATCCAGGGAGTAGGTTGAGCTCCCTCTGTCAGCTCCGGCTCCCCATGCGGGGACATGAGAGAAGCCTCCCACAAAGATGGTAAAACATCAAAACATCCTGGGCAATGTCCAATTCTCTCACATCAGAAGCAACTTGCAGTTTCTCAAGTCGCTCCTGTCATGAAAAAACAAATCAAAACAGTAGTCACTGGATCTAGAGGTAATAGGGAGCAAGGTAGAAAGCTACCTCACTCTTGTTGATCTGCATGAGATGGCATTGTACTGTCAACTTGTGATAGGATTACTAGAAGATGTTGTTTTTGCTCTTGGCCATAACATTGAATAGTTCTTTGCACAGCATGCAAATGCCTGCTCTCCCAAGATAAGACTCTCAGCAGGTTCCCTAAATGTGCAGGTTCTCCTCCCGTAGTCAACTGGTCTTTTAGCTTGATACTTAATAGCCTGTAGCTCTCTGTGAATGTAGAAAGTTATGAGATCTTACTGCTGTGTCTCAAAGGCCTGGATCATTAGATCTGTCCCAGGACTACTGCTGGCCCTATCGCAAGGCCTGTGTGACAGCAAATATGTGCTCAGCACTGGGAATATGCCAGTGTCACAGGAATGTCATGATAGCATTCCATGCACAGGTAAACCTAGAAACAGACAGTGTTGTCCTAGCAAATGTCATCCTCTTTGATATACAGGGTTGGAGCCAAAGAGATGCAGGGCTGCTCCCAAAGGTGGCTGTCTCCCTCCCTCCAAGTCTGCTCTGAGAAATGTTTTCCACTCCAGGACTGCCTGGCATAAACAGAGCACAAGGGAGTAGCGGTGGGGGGGGGATTGGCTACATCAAGAGACAGGCATCAACATAATTTAGGAGAAATGTTTCTCAATGGATGCGCTTTTCTGTCTTATGATAGCTAGTACCTTTTGGTCCCACAATTGTGAGGACACTCATTGGCCAAGTATGGAGTTCTGTGAAACGTAACTTGTGCTAAAACCATTCCCTGGAGATGGGCTAATTGCAAGAGTTTATTATGAGGGCCTCCCTCTCTGCTAAATTTGTGCACATTTCCCCAAAGCACGGTATTTTCGCTTGTATGGTCTTGCACTAAACTTGCTTTTCTTTTGTTTCTGTTTACATCTGAAGCCATTATCTCTGGTCATTACCTGTGGCACCGTTGACAGCTGCTCTGTCTTTTTAAACCCCTTTCAAGCAGGGAATCGGGCTCCTTTGGTTCTTGCAGGTTTTTCTGTCACACACTGAACTTTGGGAAGCTTTATCTTTATTGGGTTCTAAATTATTGTTATACTCCAAACACTGTGGAAAATACGTCTGTTCGCAGGAATGTTAAGAGCTGGGCTGAATCAGACAAAAAGCCTTTTTAGTCCAGCATTCTGATCCTGCCAAACAGATGCTGATCGGGAGCCAACAAGCAGACCATGAACGTGATACCAGCACCTTTTTTCTTCTGTCCCACTTCCATTCAAAAGCTTGCTGTCTCTGGTACATTATGACTAGTAGCTACCAGTGACCTTTCGTTGAATGTGTCTGTCTTTCCCCTTTATAGGCCATTCAAGTTGGTGGCCATTATTGTCTCTTGTGGTAGTGAATTCAGTCTGTCTTTTGTGTAGTATTTATTTTAGTATGTCCTGAATCTGCAACAATTCTAGTTCTCCTGAAATCCATTTCCTCTGTGCCATATCTTTCGCCTCATCTCGCCCTATGGGTTGGTCAGAAGGCATCAAAATCAGTGGATGCTCAAGTCCTATTATATACAATAGTGTTGTTTAAAGGTGGAATCCCTTATATAAAATGCCAAAATCACGCTTTGCTCTATGGATTAAAAATAAAAATGAATGAAAGTAAACTTGATGGGTCAACAGTTAATGTAGGTTCCATCAATTCAATTGATCTATTCTTGTTGGGCCTAACAAGCGAATTCTGGCCTGGAATAGTACACAGTAGTCCAAATGTATTCATAAAATGAATGTTGACTGTTTTTTTATTCCTTCAAAAATGATGCCTAATATGCAGTTTGCTTTTTATCCAGCAGTCATACCCTGGGTCAATATATTCATGGAGTGAAACACTCACAACCTCATGATTATTTTCTTGTTCACTATTGATTGGTTCAGATTGCATTGGTGAGACTATCCATTCCCCCGATCGACTGGCTCCATGGAGCACTGCTGTGTCCCTTCAGGGTCAAGGTGATCAGAACACCTGAAATTTTGCAGCGGAGGGTTAGAGAAATCTGCCAAGAGCAACCTCATTCTTCTTCTCCCTTCCACATAAACTTAGTTGCTTCCCCTGCCCAGTAAAAGGTCATAACTGGGCATTGCAATGTTTTAAAAATGCATGTGCATGCCTAACACATTACACAAACTCCGTTCCAGCATTAAGTTTTCCAAATGGTCATGTAGGCTTTGTAATTCTATCTATTAATAACGTACTCCATAGTTTTCCCAAACGAGATATTAAACTAACCACCAGCCCATTCTTTTTCTGAATTCCATTCCCTTTTTTCATTTCAATGGCAGCGTATTGGCCACTCTCCAGTTCTCTGGTACAGATGCTGAACCAAGGGACAGTGTGTATTTTGTCAGATCAGCCATTTCATTTTGGAGTTTTTCAAGATCTTTCAAATGGATGCCATCTGGAGCAAATAGTTTCAGGTCTGGAACTTGCCCTTTTTGTCACTTCTCTTTTGCCTCAACTTTTCAGATTCCTTTCAATATATTGTAGAAGTATCTTTCCACATCTTCTCCAGTGAAGCCAAATGGAGAAAAATCACTCAACCTTTGTACTATTTTGTCTCCCAATAGTAGTTAGGTTCTAGCTTCTATTGTCTTTAAATAATTATTTTATTTTAATGATCAAGTGCTATGTCTCTCCAAATTGGGGTGGTGGTGGTGTGAAGGGCATGTTTTGTGTGGTGTCGTGATTTGAGCGTTGTACTATGACACGAAACTAGGGATTGAATCTCCACTTGGCCCTGAAACCCACAGAGCGACCCTTGGGAAGTCACACACTCTCAGTCCCAGAAAATAGGGCTCACTTTAAGTCAGAATCCACATGAAGGCACACCATAACAACTCTTTAGCAAGGAAATAGGAAAGGTGACACCAGTGGATCACGTGCACCCCTTCTTGTGACATTCCCAAACCCCCAGACTAATTTATTTTTCTGCCAAAAGGTACAGAACTCCCTAACTGTAGTGGTGTTGCTAGTTTCATTTTATATGCCACCAAAAGTAGGCCAAAGGCAAAACTAAGAAGTGATGGCATGCCACTTCCAGGTTGCCAGAAGCATGCCCATGTGGCCCACAAAGGATAAAACCAGACCCTGATCCCAGTCGTGTTATTCACACTGTGCTGTAATATTTATTTCAAATATTTGTACCTCGCCCTTCTCAACCCCCCCCCCCCCGGGAGGGGGGGGAATGGACAGACTCATATTTGTTTGCATTTCTTTTGTGCAAGCATGCAGTTCTCCCCTTTTTCTTCTCATTTACTGCTTCCTTATAAAGGTTAGCTTGACATTGCTTCTTAATCAAGCTGGTAAACCTGTGGACAGAGTGATACCTTTTGTGGCACTTGGCTTCTTTTCTAGCTGAGCTTCCGTGATCCCCAAACTTTCTGGAGGACATGGCTGTCTTAACTCCATTTCTACCAATTTCCTTGTTTTGATTACTCTCTCTATATACTGTATGTGTGTGTGTTTCCTCTTTTGAGGTTGACTGTGTTGGATTTCCTTGGCAACTTCTGATTTACATATAAATTAACTTTGACAGTTTGGCAATGTACCCAGTTAGCACGGTTATATGAAAATATAAGCAATTATATAACTGGTCAAAATCTGCAACTCCAACCTAACACTCAGTGTACTGTCTATTTAAATAGTTCTGGGATGAGTTGGGTATCTTTTATACATGCTTTTAAAGTGTAGTTGTTTGAGCTAAATAAATAAGTTGTGGCAGTATGGAAAATTATTTTTTAAAAATAGGAACAAATTGTAGGCAGTTGGTTAGTGAGTCCAAGCTATAAATTAGAAGTTCCAATACCATCAACTTACTAAATGGTCTTTGGCAAGACATTATTTGAAATATAGGGATTGTACTGAGTATCCTTGAAGTATAGTTGAAGGACGGCAACATTTAAAAGGGGAGGAATGTTAATGATCACATTTATTTGTAAGGTTCTAGTAAAAGACCTCCCCAGTTACTTCAATGGTAAAAAGAAGTGTGTACCTTATAAAAATATTAATGTTCCTGATACGAAAATACAAAAGTACAGTAAGTTTCTTCTTCTAACTCATATTTCTTTATTCTCTTCGTTCCAGCTCAGAGACATTAGTTGCTGTTTTTCAAATTCTCAACATTGGCATGAAAAGGATCTGCTCACCAGAAGCGACACGGGACTTTGTTTTCCTCTCAAATGTAGGTCATGGTGTACACTGGGAGGACCTTTTCAAAATAAACCCAGCCCTTTTCCAGGACGTGTATACCTATTGTAAATTCACTTTGGAAGCTGAGATGTTAGAACATATTTTATAAACTTTTTTTTGCAATAAATAAGGTATGAGCCAAGGAGCCTGTTGAAAAATGAGCGTGCAAGGAACCACTTGAATTACTAGTATGAAGACTCACAAACTGTATTCGTACTCTTCAAATGTGATTGCGTAAATAGGCCCTGGGATGGAGTCAAGACACCTGGAAAGTTGGCTGTGAACTTCTGAACATTTACTTTAGTTCTTAGCATAGGTTGTGTTTTACATCTTAACAAACTTTAGTCTTTTAGTGCTGGTGTTAGCAGAGCTGTAACCTTCTTACTGGAAGCATTTCCAGAAGCAGCTGTGGTGACAAGGACAGGCCTGTTCGGAGACCAAGGTTTCCACAGAGATGGTGAATTCTATATAACTTAATGTGGTTATAAAGCAAAGATCCTCCCATGTGAAGACTGTTTCTTTGAGAGCAAGAATATACAATATTTTGTAAAATATAGTGGAAGAGTCTGGAATGCACATGAATTGTATTTGCTTGTGAATAACAGTATCGACTGTAAAGAGCAGGGTTTGCTAAAATGGGGTTCTAGCAGAGATCTAAAGTCATGACATTCTCCTTCAAGCACAGTGATATTGCACATTACGTTGTCATGACTTCGTCATAATTAACCTGTTCCACTTGGACGTACTTACAATCAGTTTCAGCTTGGTGATATTTTAGTCCAGTATTCCCAAGGTTAAGATGGTTTACATTGACCCAAAGCCCTCATCTCCCATCAAAGAAGTATCCGATCTTTTGGACTTCAGTATTTATCTGTGAAATGGTTCTGCATTTCAAGGGATACCTGACCTTCAGGGTTTAGCACCCACTGTCAATAGTCTTCTAATCTTAATTTCAAGGTAGGCACACTTTCCCAATTTACTTTTCTCAACATCAGGGCAGGATTCACCAGGTTGATAGGACAGGGTGATATGTCAAAATAAATGCACAATCCAAAGATGGATGCAAATATCAAGATATGAAAATACAAGGATGCCTTCTAAGCACAGACTGGTCAGTCTTGCACGGCATTAGGATACCTGTTGCCAGGTTAACAGAAAAGGTCTGTTTCCCAAAGTTACTGTACCAGCCAACTACAAATTGAAGTGTAGGCTTTGTAATTTTGATGGATATTGTTGCAATCAGGAGTTTCCCTTGGCTTTATTTGGCAACAGATGTATATTTTTAAATAGCATTCTAAACCCAGGAAGTATATATTATGAGTATATTACAATACAGTTCTATATTAAAGATTTCGTAAGAGTCTGTGAAAATGTGTAAAAAAATTATTTATAAAGAGGCCACTTAACTTTTAAAAAATTACCTGCCTTCAAAATGATGATTTAATACAATAGTAAGTTCAACTGTGCCACTTTTCATAAGAAACCATAGATGACAAACAACTGCTTTGCAGTATTTCTACTGCAGTCAAAGCAAGAGAGCGAGAGAGAGCATTGACTTTTCCCCAGAACTTGTCACGAAGTCAGATTAGAAATCAATTGGGGAAAGAGGACAACAGATACAGCAGTGAATGGGCACAGTTTATTTTGCCTCTAGAGACAAAATGCTGCTTCAGACCATCCTATATCTAAAAAGGAGTGTCTCTTCACAGGAGAAGACTCGTATTTTGGAAGTAACTGTGGCACAAAGTGATAGCTTCTACTCAGGAAAACTGTCAGGCTACAAAAACAAGGGTACGTATAGAGAGATAGTGGAGAGCCGGTAGTGCCTGCATTGACTACATCCAACTCTTAGCCAGTTTCCTAATTCCTTTTTCTTGAGCACCAACACTGCCCATTTTACATCTCTATGATAGTATGAGGTGGGAGAGTTACAGGTTTTTATCTTATGGGTGGAAAGGGGAGGGTAGGTTTTTTTTTGGGGGGGGGGGGACACAGATTGGTGACTAATTCATATTTGCTCATGAAGAATTGAGAAAATGCAATCGCCTTGTCGTTCACTTTGAAATGATATTGTCAGGGAATTTTAGTGATAGAAGTAATGTGTTGCTTTTCACCTTATTTTGCTTTTGTTGCTTAATATTTAAGCTTTGCTCCATGCTACCTTTTACGTCTGTATACTGTGTCACTAGGCCGCTTTCATTTGGTAGACTTGAATAAGGAGAAATGATTCAATCTTTACAGTTGCTTGGAATTAAATGTTCAAGAATGTTGTATGCCATCTATTCAAATAAAGCCTTGATTTTTTTTCTCTCTCTGCACTTTTAAAAAGTTCTATACCAAACAGTCTTTTTGTGTTTCCTTAATCTGGTTTTTTGACAGCAAAACGCTCAGACCTGAACAAAAATTGCCTGGGAATAACCTCCACGACACAAAAGGGACCACTGAGTGGACATGCATCATGTCGCAGCAGCATCAGTTGCCAATGGTACAGCTCTTCAAGACTTCTTGCAACCACTGGCATAAGCAGAAGGGCTCCTGAGTGGGTGGCAAATGTCCTCTCTTCACATTTGATATTGATTTTGTCTTTGAAAGATCATGAGAAGATAATTCCCTTTCACTTCAGCTGTTTGTTGCTCCATAATACTGCTCACTGATTCAGGCTACAAGCATTTTGTTCCCACTATGATACAACACAATATCCTGCTGTTTCGTTAACAACATTCAAAGATACAAAAAAAATCAATGGTTACATGATGGAGAACTGAACATTTACCTTCCTTTCAGGATGACCTGCTTAAGCACCTTATTGAAATGGACTCTGTGGAATCAAAGTGTTTGGATTTGATTAGATGAGAACAGTGTGGATGCATCATCCTGCAGTTTCCTATCCTATTACCTAAATAATACAGTAGGGATAGAGAAACTGTGACCCTGCAGATAGTGATGGAATCAGGTCAGGGCTGATAATACCTGCTAACACAAAGAACAATTATGCCCAAAGGACTCCCATCCTTTCTCTGCTTCACCACAAAAAAATTGCTTCAAAATGTCCATGAACACCCTTTAGTGAACACAGCAGACATTTGTACCATTTTTACAGTAGCCAGTGATGTAGCAGTCACTTCTTGCTGTTGCCTTAAATGACTCAGGGGGCAAAAAAGAACAAAAATGGTCACCCTCACAAAAAGGGGTTTTAAGCACAAGATTATGATGTAAATTCTTTGGGGAGATGTGTGTTCTCCAGACTACACTTGCACACTCCTGTGCTAGTGTAACTATCCTATATGGAGGATAAATATATTAAAATATATTTTGTAATGTACTAGCTCATGTTGCGATAATTTGCTCATTGATTGATTGCACTCAAGATAATGCTAGGAGGTGTCATTTCAGACTCTGCTACACCAGAACAATTCAAATCAATGTTGTTTGATAATTAACCACTCATTTATATCATCTTATAGACCCCTGAAAAACATTGTTGTCTTTGCATAAAAAAGGCAACATTGGAGAAGCCCACAATATCATCAATGTTTTTATTACACTCTAGATATATTATCAGAACAGACAGATAAATCCACTTTCTGTCACACAAATACACTTTCAAACCACAAAACACAAAATGTCTGTATTTTAATAACAGGCATGGATGCGTTCGATTTTTCTAGTTAGCAATGTCAAACTCCTCTTCCTTACTAGGGGTAATGCAGAGATAACGTATATGACTGTAAAGGTCAGGCTACTTCCTTCTGTTGTCCACACTTGGGAGTTCCCCACAGGAGAAAAATGCACAGGACTATGTTCAATTTGTTTTCCATTTCAAGTAAAGATGTTAAACATTAGATGTTTATTCATTCATGTTTGCATTCCTCTGTGAAAACTCCAAAGCCAAAATGTTAACCAGCAAGAGGATGGGATTTTGTTATCGGTTGTTGTTATTTGGATTTTGAACAAAGTTAATGGAGTATGAGCCAGTTGATGAATCCTGCTTCACCTGGAAGTTCTCAGTTGAGAGGCCAAAAGGGCGCAGAACCAAATTTCCAAGATCTTTCAGTTTACCTGCAATACATAAAAGGCACACTTTCCATTATCTACAAGAAGTTGCACAGAATAACTACGACTGGAGGAACATGCTCGTTGCTGCATAACTATCTTTCAGAATTAAGATTTTTACAGAAAGAGACAAAAACTCTGTTGTTCAGGAGTTGCTCATACAAGGGCAATTATATTCTGTATAGCAGCTAACATGAGCTGAGCAGCAGTAGGCTATTGGTCATTTAGAGCTGATTCACAAGAAAACAGCCGTGCAGAATGAGCACAAAGGCACCTCTAGTCCAGCATTCAGCTCCCAAAGTGTATATATGCATAAGTCCCTCTCACTCTCCCTCAACAGATATTCAGAGAAACTACATTTAATATTAAGAGTAATACATATCCATAATGCAAAGGGATCACATGCTTCAAGACTTCTTTGGTTCTCTGATATAAGCCTAACTGCTGAAATTGTAAATACAGTACATGATATGCCCAACACATTTATTCTAAGCACAAGATTAGCTGTTCAAACGCATTAGTATTTCGTCTGCACTTGCTATTTATAACTAAAATATTTACACTCAAGCCTGCACTACTTAGCAATAAATCTTGTTTCTTTAAGTGCCGGGAAGAAAGGATAGCACTCAAAAGTTTGTTTTCTTTATCCAGGAACAACACGAACAGCAAGAAAGTGAAAACAATGCCACCCAAGAAAAACCTCCTCTAAGACCTTAGAATGAAACTAAGCCCTTGGAAAAGAGAGCAAAGTACACTGCATAAGCATACCATGCTCCACATTCGTCAAACAATCCCAGCCTGTACGCACTGAGAACAATATTGGCCTGAGACCAGATGCTTAAGGAGCAGTTTGAAGGAATAGCTCTACCGCTAAAGCACTGTAGGCACAGAGGTTCAAGGGAAGAACTAAGGCAAAGCGACACTAAGTTACATTTTAAGACACTTTCAGATGTTGTCCTCATCATCTCCCAACAAGAGCCCAACCCTTTGCACAGTAAAGTTAGGATAACTGCTTACTAATACCAATGCTTTTATTAAAGAACACAATGCATAGTCATAGTCAGCTCTCCACATTTGCAGGGGCTAGTGGTACAGGACCCCTGCAAAAATGGGAAAACCTTAAACATTGTAAGCCCCTGCCCCAAAGCATGCAGGCTACAGTCTCCTATTAACGCTGTTGGCCCCTCAAATTTGAAATCCCTTTCTCTCCAATCCACCGCTTCATCGGCTAGATTTTATATCTCTTCCTCACTCCCTTCCCAATCAAACCAGTTAAGCAGCAAGTAAACAATCTCACAAATAAACAAATATGTGTGAGACAAAACAACAACTGTGGGGCCTCAACTGTATTATTCAAAACTATTCACAGAAACCTAAGACAAGAGTTTTGTTGCATACTACAGCTAAGTATTACATCTGTGCTGTGATGCAGAACTCCAAAGGAAAATCTTGTTTTTGTGTTTGCATCATAATGGAGAAGAGCCAGCCATGGTACTGAGTGCTCTGCTTTTCATCAAATTCCTTCCATATCTTTGTACAGGAGGAGTGTAAGCCAAGGGTGACTAGCCACCATAGTCAATGGTGAGGAATACTAGGCACCACACTCCAACAGCTCCTTGCAGGCCACATGATCACTTCCCTTCATGTTAAATTGAGCCTTAAAGTGGTACAGAATGGCAGTCATTTCTCTTTTCCCTTCTCAAGCTGTTTTAAACTGAATAGAAAAGAACATACTTCTTCAAAACATGCCAAAGGTATCTGGCAATGCATGGGGGAACATTTTTCCAAAGCAATATAGGAGCTCAGGGAACCTCAAAATGGGTCTGGTGGGGTGGGTTTGCTTGCAAATGCACTGCAAGCAAACTGGATAGCAAAGCAACTTACCCAACATCTCTCCCTTAAGTTTTTCATTACGTTCTTCTATTTGTCTTGGCAGTCGCTACAAAAGCAAAGTCAAGACAGGGTCAATTTTACTGACAGTCTGGGCAACACTCTTAAAGTTTCTTGATGCATTGTGTAGTGTGAAAAAAACTAAATAATCATTAGTGCTAACTAACTACACAAAGAATTGAAAGCACTGCAATAGACATAGCAATGATGTGAAATAGAAGACCCCTACACACTGTGCATAGGTCTCTTCAGAGCAGCATAACTATCTGCTTACAGGGATAACATCCATTATGCAACCCCACACAAAAAAGAACTGCAGTGGAGCACAACACACTCATATCACACAGTAGAACGGGAATGCCCAGGAGTCAAAGAGGAAGGTTATGCCTGCACAGTGGCCCCTCACCAGGAAAAATGTGCTAGCAAAACAGTATAGGGCACACCCATCGAAAAAAGAACACTCTTATATCATTATGAAATCTTTGTACTCAGATGGCTGCACAGTGGCATTATATGTTGGTGGTATGGTTTGTTTGCCAGATGCTATTCTCCTCTATTAATGGTCTTTCATGGTCTACTATGCCTCCTCTGTACACTGACACTGAATAACGGTACCTTTCTTTAGTGCATCCATATGCACAATAATGAGTGCCACTCCATTTCTGCTGCCATCAGAACTATAAGCCCCTTGTACAATATCAAATATTTTGCCCCACAATTGTGTATGTCCACTAACAGAATGCTAGTGTGATCCAGTAGCTCTGGATGTGACTTGGCAGTACACAGCTCAATGTACTTGTGGCTCATTTAGGAAATAGCCAGCATATACCATATAGAGTATAAGCTGACCCAAATATAAGCTGAGGCACCTAATTTTACCACAAGAAACTGGGGAAAACATATTAACTTGAGTATAAGCCTAGAGTGGGAAATGCAGCAGCTACAGGTAAATTTCAAAATAAAAATAGATACCAATAAAATTACATTAACTGAGGCATCAGTAGGTTAAATGTTATTGAATATTTACATAAAACTAATTTAAGATAAGACTGCCCAACTCTGATTAAATCATTATTCTAACTTTTTTCAATGTAAATGTGCTTACATAGCCTTCCAATAATAATAGATAAATAAGAAATGTAATAACAATAATAGAGTAAATAATAAATGTAATAAAAATAATAATAAAGTAATATAAATAATGAGTAAAATAATGTGTAATGAAAATAATAACCCAGTAAAATAATAAATAACTTTGACTCAAGTATAAGCTGAGGGGGGACCTTTTCAGCCTTAAAAAGACGCTGAAAAACTCGGCTTATACTCGAGTATATACGGCAACTACCTTCTCAACACATACATCCTGGATAAGGCAGGGAAAGAGCTTCACTAAGCTATCTGGAACTGGGTTGCAATCACAGGAAGGGACTGATCATGCCTCTCTTGAACATTTACAGTTGACTATTCTTTCATATCCTACAATAAAAAATGCTCAACAAACACGGCCCTTATTATTGATTATAGATATTATTCCATTTGTTATACTACATTTTATGAACAGGATAAGAAGCTTCACGGATACTTTTAAATAACCAATAGTTAAATGATATGTGTATCACAAACTGTTAAGAAAAATAGTGTTACTTCAAGAAAATCCCTAATAAAAATCTTATTTTGGAGAGGTAAACACTGAGGTTTTTTTTTTTTTAAAAAGCCTACATTTAAATAGTTATCTGGATCCAATTCTCAATGTTTTTTTTTCCATGTCAGGAGTGACTTGAGAAACTGTAAGTCACTTCTGGTGTGAGAGAATTGGCTGCCTCCAAGGACTCTGCCCAGGGGACACCCGGATGTTTTTGATGTTTCACCATCCTTGTGGGAGGCTTCTCTCTTGTCCCCAAATAGGGAGCTGGAGCTGACAAAGGGAGCTCAACCCGCTTTCCCCGGATTCAAACCACTGTCCTGTCAGCCAGCAGTCCTGCCAACACAAGGGTTTAACTCACTGCGCCACCAGGGGCCCCCATTCTCAAATGAAGAGCAAGCTATGAAAGAAGCAGAGAGGAGGGGTAATAGAAAGACAACAAATTGCCTTTGCAAATTAAAGTGCCAGTTCAAAATATTTCACTTTCACAACTTTCATATCAATGAATTCTATAGGTTAATGTGGTTTTGTGGTTAGGGGAGCAATTTATTGAAAGTATACAGCCAGGCCACACACTTTGAAGTTTCTAGAAGTAAAAAGCCTTCAAGACCCACATACTAATGTAGAAGCCCAGGGCTGCTTCCTCGAGTTTGCTCAGTTCAGCAGGACCCTCCTACACTGCAGATTGCTATGCTTGTATCCCACAGCCATTCTTTGAGAAAAGGATACAAACATGTCCAGCAGAGAAAGGAAAACAGCTGTATATCATTAGCATTAATGCCTTGGTAGGCAAGGACTGCTGAAACCGCACAGGATCAGGTGGAGATATTGCAGGACACATAATATGCCCAGGGATTTCATCCTTCTGTTCTTGAGTGATACATTGAACTACAACTAACTGTGTTACTCCTTCAGTCTTTAGATGTTTGTCAGACTAACCTTGGCACGATTCCTACAAGGAGCCCCTTCTGCTTAGACTAAATTAAGAATGAAATCACTTGATATATAAAACCAGGGAAGACTGCTCTCTTTGTCATTCATATCTAGGAAGTCTTTTTGTGATCCTATCTTTTCACCAGGTGCCACCTACTGCTTCCTCCTCCCTTCCTAAAGCTTACCATACAGGCTTCTCTTGCTTGGTGTATGGATGGATCTTTCTCAAGCAGGTTTTTATAGTCTTCTAAGGCTTCATCGAGTTTGTCTGTTTTTTCATAGAGCTCTGCTCTCCTCAGTAGTGCTTTGATATAATTTGCATTCAATTCCAGGGCTAAAAAAGGAGGAATAAAACAATAATGCTATGAAGACTCGAATAGGAAGCCTTTCACTTTGAGCATTTCTAGCATGCTCCTGTTGTGTTCCCTTTGTTTGAACACATCCAAGATACGAGACTGTCTTTTCACTAGCAGTGGACCTGCTCACAAAGATTCAGATTTCCCCCCTTCTGATGTAGAGTTTAATGGTATAGTTAACTAATGTAAATGATAAAAGCACATCAGGCTTTTATTTCTGCAACATGGCACAAAGCACGTACCTAGTGCAATATAGCAACAAGCCATACACCAGGGCTGTCCAACTGGCGGCCCGGGGGCCATACACGGCCCCCCAGCCTGTTGGACACGGCCCCCGCTATGCCCCCGGCCGCCATTTTTAATTTTTTTTAAAAAAAAATTCTAAATTTTTTTTTAAATGGCGGCCGAGGGGGAGGGGGGGCAGGGGGAGGAGGAAGTGAGCCAGCTCCTCCTCCCTGCACCGCCCCTCCGTCCCTCTCTCCGCCGCTGATGCAAACCGGATCGCATCGGCGCCGTGAGAGAGGGACAAGGGTGGTACAAGGAGGAGGAAGAGAGCTAGCTTCTCCTCCCTGCACCGTCCTCTTCTTCCCTCTCTCGCGCGCCAATGCCTTGGAAGGGAGGGGGTCCCCGCGGCACCTCCCTCCCTTGCAAGGCATCGCGCAGCGGCTGAAGCCGGCGCCAGCTTCCGCGGTTGCGCGATGCCTTGCAAGGGAGGGGGTCCCCAGCGGCGCCTCCCTCCCTTGCAAGGCATTGCGGCTGCGGCTGAAGCCGGCGCCGGCTTCCGTGGCTGCCGCGATGCCTTGGAAGGGAGGGGGGTCCCCCGCAGCGCCTCTCTCCCTTCCAAGGCATCCCGGCAGCAGCTGAAGCCGGCAAAACCGCCAGCTTCATCAGCGGCTCGGATGCCTTGGAAGGGAGGGGGGTGCCCCGTGGCTCCTCCCTCTCTCCCAAAGCATCCTGGCAGCCGGGGGCGGGGCCGGGCGGCCCCCCAGGTCATCAGTGACCTGGAATCCGGCCCTTGGCCGGTTAGAAGTTGGACAGCACTGCCATACACCATCTTGAACATGATTTACTCTTGACTAAATATGTGTAGGTCTGCACCAATAACCTAACAGGCCATTATTCATAATGAACATCATTCATGGCACCTGTGTTTCTTTTGACAGTAGCTGAAGTGCCAAATGAGCACATGATTAGCAACTGACAATTGCTAATTTAAATTGAGGCTTTTCACTGCCGCTGTCTTGATCCAAGGTCAATCCATCCTGAGCCAGAATAGTCAACCTATGAGGGAATCCCTCTGGGATTAAACTCCAATCATTAGAGTCTAATCCACTGCACTGGTAGAAAAGCTGTCTCCAGAGACTTCCAGAAATGCCATCTTATAATATTACGTTTTCAAGGTAAATTACTCCAACCCCTAAGTTTTGGGCAAACAGATTTCATAGTTAACAGTCAATCTGGACATGTTGCTGTTCATTATTCCACCAGTACAGGGACTATCTGAGCTCAGCCAGACCATTTTTGGTCTGTGTCTTAACCAACCAACATGCAGTGACTCTCAAACCAATCTTCCTCTGCAATCCCCTTTAAGAATAGACAACTGGTTCATGTTTGTGTTACATCCTCACTGTACTTGCTCTCTTTTGAATCCTCAGCCGCAGAAGCACTTAACAGAAAGCTTATCTCAAATACTAAATTAGAACAAAATTCAGGGGGTGGGACATAATATCACTGGCTGGTCTGCACCCTGCAAAGTATAGGCTCCATACACAAACAATGCTTGCCACTGTATCTATATTATCCTTCATATTTTGTGAATAAAACTGAACATAATACCTAGATCAAGGATGGGAAACTGCAGAATGAGAAACAATACCCACTCATATCCATCCAGCAGGCCACACTACTGCCCTAGAAGTGACATGATATCACTTCAGGCTGTTAATTTGGTTGATATTTGGTCTTTTTTCCACTGGGGGTGGAAGGGCGGAGGAAAGCAAGCAAACTGTATGGAGAAGATGTTGTGGCAGTTTTCAGGTGAAAACAATTCACAAATTGTCCCAAAATAAACATTTTAGAGAAGGGCTTTGGAGAACTTTGGAAGCTGCACTTAGGGACACCGAAGGCTTCAGATGGTAGTCTTACAACAATCAGGAGCACAGGCACTTGAGCATAAAGAACAAAAAAAAACAGGATAGCAATACCTATGGTGCAGTCACTAATGGCAGTGTCTTTCTTGTCCTAAGGAATAAACAGATTGCAGTGGAAATTAACACCAAATATCATTTTCCTGGCATTCATAACAATATAAAATAGAGACAATTCAACAAATTTTAAACTATGTTTGCAGCACAAGGAAAGAAAGCTGGCTAAAACTGGGGCAAAGGAAGGTATGCACAGGTTAAGTGTATAAAGTATATATGAAACAAATTCATTTTGATTTAGACTCACAATATTTATAATGAAAATATTTCAAAATCTGAAAAAGATCCAAATACTGAGTATTTCAGATAAGGGATTCTGAAACTGTCCTTAAAAAACCTCATAATATGGAAGTGTGCTCTATTGTTCAAGGGAGGGCAATCTGCACTAATGGTTTCCAATTTACAGGAAAAAATACAATCAAGCCATACTAAGCATAAGACGTTGATACCAACCAATTATGGCTATGACAGGCAGCACTTACACTTCATCACTCTCAGAAGTTAATCAGGGGTTTACAGATTTTAACATCTAATCGGGAAATGATATCATGGCTACTCCCTTGCTCAGGGGAGCTGTCTCACCATCAAAACAGACTTCCCCCCCCCAAAAAAAGGCAGTGGGAAGGAGAGCAAACGTGACTGCATGCCACTGCTTGAAATGGATCCAAATACCTTCCAGCCATAGCATCAAGCACCCTCCTGTTTGCCTTCCCCAAGAGAAAAGACAGCAGGGGGCATATAGCATATATGGATGGCAGTATCTAATTCTATCCTGCCTGTTCAGGGAAATATCAGTGTCCATCTCCACACCAGTTTACTCCTGCATTCCAAAGGCTCTCAGTTTTACTCCCATTTTTGTAGTTGGAAAGGTGACAGAAATGTCCTGACAATCTCTAGTCATCTTTGCAGCTTCAAAGTGAAAGGAAGGCTGCTCACTCAAGTGCTGCCACATTCACCCTGGTGAACAGAATAGCACAAGCCTGCAACAAACAGGGCTGATATGCCAGATTATTTGGAACACTAAGTCAGGGTTTCTTTTCTTTCTTTTTAAATTTGATATTATCCTGCTCCCTCTGCACAAAAGTGATAAGCGCACAAAATGAAAACACTCTGAGCTTGAGCTGTGCAGCATAGGTTTATCTCCAACTGATAGAGATAGCAAACTGGCAGCAACACAACAATTTTTGCCACTCCGGAGTCTTGGAAATGAGCCTTTACCTGTTTCATTCTTGCTGCAGCTCTGTTTGAATACAAAATAGACCTGTCAGTCTTACAACAGGCTGGACAAACCTGCAGGGCTTTTGCATAGGAATCTTCAGCATCTTTATAGTCTAGAGTTTAAATAAAACATAATACCAGATAAGGTCATGCACAAGAACAAATGCTTTCAAAGTACTCTTTCTATCAGTTCCCTCTTCAGTATTAATTATTTCAGAAAAATATTTTTGTTGAATCAACAAGCAATGTAAAAATAATGCGGGCTCAACATTACAGAAAAGATACCATCTTCTTTTGGAAATGGAAGCAAAGTCTGACCCGTCTCAAAAGGATTTTAAAATGAGCCTAAAAAATGTCTCTTTCTGCTC
The DNA here is from genome assembly GCA_030556195.1 of Anolis apletophallus. NCBI lineage: Eukaryota > Metazoa > Chordata > Lepidosauria > Squamata > Anolidae > Anolis > Anolis apletophallus. Next base: position 102,231,629 of record JARBWK010000001.1, read on the forward strand.
CCTAAATAAAATCCTAATGTGAAACATCCTTAGAAAACATGCACTGTATTGATGCCTAGCAGGTGAAAATGTTGTGGGTGGAATCTGGATTTATCAAATATTTTATTGGATATTATAAACTCTCAACATAGGTGCTCTGATCATCAAAAAGCCAGAACAGCCTTGTAGGACACCTTTCACAGAGCTCTAATGTTACAATTTCCGGAAGGCACACAAAGATCTTATTGTATAAATGTTCAAAGTTTTCCTGAAGTTGGAGCTGCCTTTTTCTTCTACCACAAATAACATTGGATCTATTAGGAACACTGGCATTCTGGCTAAAGAGATGAAGTTACTGAATGGGAAACAGTTACATTTCCTGGAAAACACATTGTGCTAAATCCACTACAGACCATGGCATGCTTAATTTCACCAATTTCAATTTCTTTAAGTAACATGATTGTTGTACTGCATCTACTGAGTTCAAAATGTTCTAGCAATAGGATTAATTAGGACTGTGGGGAAAGAGGCTTCTCAACTTCTGAACTGATTAAATTTAAATGTGACTCAGTCAACATGGGAAGTGTACCTTGGTTGCGTAAGAATGTCTGCTAGTTATTGTCCTTTGAATGTGTTTCCTGTGAGCATATATACAAATTTAGTTTATAAAGAGAAGGTGACTCATGTCAAATTACACAGTAATACAGAAGTATGTAACATTCATTGATAGCTTTCTTCTTCAACTAAGTACTTTTATTCAAGCTGACCAAGTGTTCTCTAAACCACTGTAGCCTCACCTTTTCTTCATTCCTAAGAGATTTTCTCAATAAATATTCTGGATTTAGCTCCCGTATGGCAAATGTGAAAAAGAAAGGCATGCCTGCTTCCCTTTTTGTGTATTTCCCATTCAGCTTCTGGAACATATTATTTTGTGGAGATTGAAAAGTTCTGAAGCTGAAAATAGTCAGCATCCTTCAATTATACAAAGTATTATTTGCTTAAGAAATTGACACAATGTTTTATTCCTAAAGATAAGCAGTCCAAAATGAGTCAAGGCTACAAATTTCACTGTATTACATTGATATCCAACCCGGTTAAAATCCTGCTTGTGAACGCCAGATCCGTCCACCAGAAGATATCTAGCGGATCTAGCGTGCATCACCGATACGTGGTTGGATAACAACTCCCTGTTGTTACTACTAGTCCGAGACTCATCTGCAGCATGCTGGCTGGCTGGGAGCTGTATCCCGTCAACAACTGGGCCAAGGTTAGAGTCAATTGAAAGGACTTATCATAGGACTACATCAGACTAGTCTTTTAAAGCGCCCCCCCTCCCCAAATTCTTAGTACTTTCTGCAGAACTCTGAGAAATGTAGTTTGGGAAGAAGAGGACCTCTCTAGCTAAGAATTCTGAAGGCACCACCCTAAACTACGTTTCCCAGAGTTCTGCAGGAGGCAAAATATGCCAAGAATGCAGGAGTGCCCACTTTAAAATGCTAGTCTGATGAGGCTGTTAGACTTGATGGCTGATGACAACTAAGTGGTGTTTGTCCCCACCAACTACAGTCTATACGTTTTAGACAAAATAGTTCACTCACCTCCTTTTTTAAATTGTTCATTTCCTTCTTCTTTTAATTTTATGCTCTCATTTCTTCTTTCCTGTAATTCACAGAAGATCACAGAATACAATGCTTATATGAAGTAAGCAAATACAGTTTACAGTTAGTTTAATACTACTAAAATTGAAAATTAGCATGAAATGTAATCGTAAACATCACAGAAACTAGCAAAAACATATTTAATATTATCCTCCCTTCACTAAAAATAGTTCTAAACTTCTAAATTTCTGAAGCAGAGCTATGATTCTAAATGTGCCCCCTTTTTATTCAGACAGGCTTTCAAAGATGAAGGTTTTTAAGATCAATTCAGAGGATACTGTGGTTTTTAACTTTGAATTTGTCTTAATGGTTTTTAACTGGAAATTTTTAATACTCTTTATATTTAATCCTATTTTAATGTTTGTACATTTGTATATTTTAAATGGTTATGCTGATGCTTTTATGTCAAGACACTTTGAGTCCCCTTTGGGGGACATAAATACAACAACAACAACAACAACAACAACAACAACGAAGAAGAACTGGCAGGATCACAAGCCTGAAAAAGTTACAAAAAGTGAACACGTCAAACTACTCTGAGACTTCCGAATTTAGACTGACAGAGTTTTGGAGCACAATACTCCTGACCTCATGATTGTGGAAAAAAACAAAGTGTGGGTCACTGATGGTGCAATCCCCGGTGACAGCAGGATCGCCGAGAAGCAACTGGAAAAGCTTACATGATACAAGGATTTAAAGATCGAACTGCAAAGACTGTAGAACAAGCCAATAAAGATGGTCCCAGTGGTGATCAGCACACTGGGTGCAGTGCCTAAAGACCTTGGCTTGTATTTAAAAACAATCAGTGCTGACAAAATTACCTTCTGTCCGCTGCAAAAAGCCACCCTACTCAGATCTGCATGCATTATTCGTTGATACATCACACAATCCTAGACACTTGGGAAGTGTTTGATGTGTGATCAAATACAAAAGCCAGCATAGTGATCTTGTTTGCTGTGTATCAATCTTGTTGTGTATCTAATAATAATAATAATTCACAGCAGTTAACATTTCTGGGAATTTAGGTATTCCCTAATACTAACTGTAGACACATTAGAACTAGAGATTTCTTGAAGAATTTAAAAGAATTCTAAATTCTTTAGACAGATTTATCTGTTAATTTATGATAACTTTATGTCAATTCCTTTATAGACGTTTCATTTTCTGGTTCTTAATATTTATCTAGTCGCCTAATTAACAGACAAAGCTATGGAGGGTAACATACAGTGACATCGTCAAAGCCAACAATTATATGTTCTTATTTCTCTTAGTATCAACTTCCAATTTCCCTATCTTCTCTACCGCACTCAGTTCCCAGATGCCCTCCAAGGATCATTTACCCTCACATCCATGACAGCCAGGCTCCTCACTTTCCTGACACCTGGAGATCTACTCTGCCTCCTAGTTGAAGACCAATGACATCATAAAAGCTCAACCAATAGATATAGGACTCACAACACCACAGACTTACATTTGACCTAAGAATGGGCTTATACAAAATTAAAGAGTCTTTTTTCAATTCAAAAGTTCCACTTTCACACAACACAACTTACAACCAAATAACCTTGAACAACTCAGTCATAATATATAAAGATAAATAATAAACTTTATTTGTACCCCGCCATCATCTCCCCAATGGGGACACGGGGCGGCTTACATGAGGCCAAGCCCATCAACATAACATAAGACTGAGTTTGCCACCAATTAAAACAAGCCCATTTAAAATATATCAACCTCTTATTGACTAAGATAGTTAATAGATTCTGACTGTGGAAAAACTATATTTACAATAGTCTAGCAATTGTGGTCTAGAACATGTTATATAACCAGTCTAAACACAGCTACCACAATGCAACTCATATATTATTGCAATACATATTTAGGTTCTTTTTACAGACACAAAGACCAATACTGTATTTTCCATATCTAACCCTCCACAGAACAAAATAATGACCAACAGATGTACAGTAAATCATGCATATTTTATCAATACTGAAACAAAGCATAAGGCAGGAAAGGTATTTCAGATTTAGGAATAGCCAATGTGGTAAGAATATATTTCCTGAGGTACATTATGATGTCATTTACCAGGACTGCAAGCAAAAAGGCACCGTATACAGAGTACAATCGGCCTTCCACATCCATGGATTCAACTACCCACAACTTGAAAATATTTTTAAAACATTCTCAAAAAGCAAACCTCGATTTTGCCATTTTATGTAACAGACAGCACTGTATGTAGTGGTATTTGAACATCTACACCTTTTGACATCCATGGAGGTCCTAGAGCCAAACCCCAGTGGATACCAAGAAGCCACTGTATTATATTAAAGGTGTCAGCACCCTGCATAATTCCTACCATTGATTACTTAAAGCAAAAACGAATCCCTTCACCCTGAGTCCCTTCAGTCTGCCTTGAGTCCATTCAGGGAGATAGGGAGGAATACAAATAAAGTATTATTATTATTAAATTACACATTTCTGCATTTAAAACATTCTTCAAGTCAAGATGCAAGCTGCATGTTATCTTGGGAGAAAAGCTAATTTGCTTTTCAAATGCAAAACGCACGCCTTGCTGAGTCACTGTTGTACATTGCCTTCTTCTACATTATACAGAAAGAGAGGAGGTGTCTTATATATATAAGGAGACTGAACATGTCCAGAAATAGAAATGCCACAAACTGCTATGAATAATTATTACAACCTTGAAATCCTTTTTCCCTTTATAGCTGCAAATTTAAAAACTGCTTGACATTAATACTGCTGCTTTTGTTCAACAGGAAGCAGGAAAATGCTCTAAATATCAATTTTAATTGAAATGAATAGTCTTGATACTAAGTAAAAGCTACTTGCAAAAGCCACCCCCTTCTTCAATTCTAGACAGTTAAGCTCCACAATAGAAAATCATGCTTCTGGCAAACAGCTGGATAAGCACTTTGGCCATTGGAGTTAATCTCATAACACAAGTGGCTCACCAAACAGCCCAACTTTAGTGTTCAGTTGCTATTATGTAAATCTTATTTTGAACTGACATTGGACTACTTGCAGATAAACTGCTCCAATTTAACATCTTAAAGCCTTATATACTGAGGATTCAGGAAAAGCACAAAATGAATGCAACTGTCTGATACTGTCTATTTCTAATGCAGTCTGGTAAGTGCAGAAGAATAATGTGAAGTCAAGTTGAAACAGAACAAAGAATATAGGAAAAAAACCAAGGATCTGCAAGTGTGGCAGACACAAATGCTTAAGAAAAAGAGCCACTAATATCATTGTTTACAACTGCGTACAATAAAACTATATATGTCTCTGCAAATTCCTTTTACTAACAAATATCAACAAATTGAGGAGCTGGAAAAAGAGGGGTTTAAGCATTCCCAAGAGTTAGTTCTAAGGAACCATACATAGGATCTGACTGTAAGAAGGCTTTTTAAAAAGTCCTAATTATTAGGAGAGCTTTAACACTACCCATACTACTTAAAACATCATTTATTGAAATAAACAGGATTCCCTTCCAAGTATCGTTAGCAGCGAAGCATTGGTCAACATGTAAATGTAGCTTTTAATCAAAACATACCTGTTTTTCTTCCTCTGGCATGTCTTTCTCCAGTTCTAGTAAATCTTTTTCATCTGGTTCTGCTTGAATCTCTGAATTATTTGCCTTGTCATTGTGATTCTCCTCTACCACTTCTGATACAAAGGAGTCATTACAGTCGTGGAAGAGGTCCTCATCTTCTCTGGTCTCTGAGCCAGAAAACTGTTTCATTCCCTCTTTCTCAAATTTGTGGTTATGTACATCATTGCAACTGGCCTGTTGACTGTTATTTTCTTCTGAAAGTGTCAAATTTTCAATTAATTTCTCAGGAGGAACAGCATCTTCAGACTCCATGTTGAGCCTTCTATGGTGATTTTTCACCTGAAGTAAAGCAATACAAACAAGTTAGATACCGCCGTGACTTTTGTAAATAACTTAAACAAGTCTTGAACACCTGAAAATTGATAACTCTACCTAGCAACAGCATCCTCCAGCATCCAGTTAAAGTATACAACTAGTTCTGTACAATATTCCCCACCATAATAATAAAAGCAGGTTTGGCCATTACTATAAGATTTCTATCAAAATAGTCAGACATTAAATTTCACTCCATTTATTTAGGAGATGTGTGCCTTCAAGATGTTTCAAAATGCTCAGAAACAGAACAAGTTGCTGTCAGTGACACCTTCCTATCACAATTTAAAAAATCAGCAATTCTAGTACAGAAAAACATGAATCTTGCTTCATACCACGTCAGACGATTGGTTCACTTCAACTTCTACTATCTACTTTGACTGACAGCAGTTATGCAAGGTTTGGGGATAGGCCACAAAGTGGAGTCCACCACATGCGAGTGTGAGGAAGAGTAAACCACAGACCACCTATTCTAATGCAACCTGAGCACTGCCACATGCACAATGGAGGACCTCCTTATAGCAACACCAGAGGCACTCCAAGTGGCCAGCTACTGCTCAAAGGACATTTAATATCATGCCAAGATTTTAAACTTTGTATTTTTTTAAATACATTACAACTGTACCATTGATTTCCTTATGGTAGATTAATAAAAAATGAGGGTAAGGGTTTTACCAGCTTTTTTCACCCCACCTGGAGACACTATATATTAAACCTAAAACCTAGCATACAATACTGTTGCTGTATTGAAGGCTTTATGGACTTTTCGCACACATTACCTTTCATTTGATATACTTATGCCTCACCTTTCAGGAGCTAATACGAGGGAGAGAGGGAGTGAGAGAGAACCATCTTTTTCCCATGACATAATTTTGTATTTTAATTGAACCCAATAGTGGATTCGGGGCCCTTCCACACAGCCCTATATCTCAGAATAGCAAGGCAGAAAATCCCACAATTTTTGCTTTGAACTGGCTTATCTGAGTCCACACTGCCCTATATTCCAGTTCAAAACCGATATTGTGGGATTTTCTGCCTTGCTATTCTGAGATATAGGGCTGTGTGGAAGGGCCCTGAGTGTGATATCATGGCTAAATATATACATTGCGAAGTTCCTGATGTAACCTTCCCTGAACCATGACCTCTAAGTAAAAAATAATGTTCTTAAATTCTAGGGCAGGAATAAGAAACTGCTGGCCTCAAACAAACAAAAGTTTCCTTCCTTTAAATAGAGCAGGGGTGCTCATTACGTCGATTGTGATCGACTGGTAGATTGCGAAGGCTGTAATGGTGGATCGCAGGCAGGGCAGGAGGAAGTGTATGGCTCCCCGGGGAGTCGGGTACGCCATCTTACTTTTTCTGGTGGCGTGCCGACTCCCCGCTGCCGCCGGCCTGCGCCTTCTCCATCCTCAGTGGCGAGCACGTCTGAAATAGAGGATGGATGGCCATCTGTCAGGGATACTTTGTGCTACTCCCATATGGCAGGGGGTTGGACTGGACGGCCCACGTGGTTTCTTCTAACTCTGTTATTCTATGATTCTAAAAAATTGGCCTACAAACTCAACTAGATGGGCACGGTTACTTTTCATCTCTTAAAATTTAGTAACAAGGCTGATTAAAAAAGCAGGTGGCTGGCAGCACAGTGAGGACATTAGTCTAAAAAACATGAACCCACAATTTCTTGCACTAGAAGCAAGGACCTTTATTTATAGACCAGCACGACTCATAAGATATAGCGCATGGGACATCCCTCCTCACAAATCACCTACTAAACCAGGCCTGGGCAAACTTCGGCCCTCCAGGTGTTTTGGACTACAACTCCACAATTCCTAACAGCCTACCGGCTGTTAGGAATTGTGGGAGTTGTAGTCCAAAACGCCTGGAGGGCCAAAGTTTGCCCAGGCCTGTACTAAACGCATCTGGGTGAGGAATGAGAGCCCTTCCTTTCCAAACTGTGGATGCATCTACACCAGGCAAGGGCAACCTTTGGCCCTCCAGGTGTTTTGGACTTAAACTCCCACAATTCCTAATAGCCTCAGGCCCCTTCCTCTGGGTGGGGCTGTTAGGGATTGAGGAATGACAAAACGCCTGAGGGCCCTTCCTTCCCAAACTGGGTGGGAACCATCTACACCTGGCAAGCATCTAACCTTTGGCCCTCCAGGTGTTTTGGACTTCAACTCCCACAATTCCTAATAGCCTCAGGCCCCTTCCTTCCTTCCTCAAGAGGGGGGGGGGAAGAAAGGGCCTGGGGCTGTTAGGGATTGAGAGAGATGGAAGTCCAAAACGCCTGGAGGGAGGGCCCAAGTTTGCCCAGGCCTGAGCTACACTGTGGAGTTAATGCAGTGTGAGACCACTTGATCTGCCATGGCTGAGGACTTCTCTGCTAAATAAACCAAACTACAACTCCCAGGATTCCCCAGTTTGGACATAAGCCTGTTTTGGACTTCAACTGTCAGAAATCCTGGAACTTGGGAAGTCCAAAACACCTGGAAGACCAAAGCCTGGGGTGGATTGTTGTTTACTTTCCTGCTACTGACAGGGAGCAGATTACCCAGAAGGCCTGCTCGTAGCCAGCCAGGCAGTCCAGCCCCAGGGCTCTCTCTCTCTCCCAGGGCCTCCCTCACCCATTCCCCCTCATTCCCCTCATGCTTCCCAGGCATTGAATCCCAGCTGCCCCCTTCCCTTCGGCCAAGCAGGCCCAGGCCTACCAGGGCCCGAACTCCGACTCCGCTCCACTTTGCCTCCACTCCTTCCTGCTCCTGCTCCGTACTTCCGGTCCTCTTTCCCGAGCCAATCGTCGGGCTTCAGCGGTCCCAGCAGCGGCGACGTCACGCCTCTGAACGCACCAATTGGATTGGCGGGGCGTGGAGCGCGCAGGCGGGAGCCGCAGTGGCTTCTGGGAGTTGCAGTTCCACGATTGTTTTTCTCTGCGGGCCTGTTTCCTCAGGACGAGGCGTGCCTCTCCGGTCTCTAACCCAGTGTTTCTCAACCTGGGGGTCGGGACCCCTGGGGGGGGGGGTCCCGAGGGGTCGCCAAAGACCATCAGAAAACACAGTATTTTCTGTTGGTCATAGGGGAGTTTTGTGTGGGAAACTTGGCCCAATTCTGTCATTGGTGGAGTTCAGGATGCTCTTTGATTGTAGGTGAACTATAAATCTCTGCAACTACAACTCCCAAATGTCAAGGTCTATTTCCCCCCCCCAAACTCCACTAGTGTTCACATTTGGGCATATTGAGTAGTTGTGCCAAGTTTGGTCTAGACCAGGCCTGGGCAAACTGCGCCCCTCCAGGTGTTTTGGACTACAACTCCCACAATTCCTAACAGCCTACCGGCTGTTAGGAATTGTGGGAGTTGTAGTCCAAAACACCTGGAGGGGCCGCAGTTTGCCCAGACCTGGTCTAGATCCATTACTTTTTGAGTCCACAGTGCTCTCTGGATGTAGGCGAACTACAACTCCAAAACTCAAGGTCAATGCCCACTAAACACTTCCAGTATTTTCTGTTGGTCATGGGAGTTTTATGTGACAAGGTTGGTTAAATTCCACCATTGGTGGGGTTCAGAAGGCTTTTTGATTGTAGGTGAACTATAAATCCCAGCAACTACGACTCCCAAATGACAAAATCAATCCCCCACCCCTAACTCCACCAGCATTCAAATTTGGGCGTATTGGGTATTTGTGCCAAATTTATTCCAGTGAATAAAAACACATCCAGCATATTGTATATTTACATTATAATTCATAACTGTAGTAAAATTACAGTTATGAAGTCGCAACAAAAACAATGTTATTGTTGGGGGTCACCCCAACATGAAGAACTGGATTAAGGGGTCGCGGCACTGGGAAGGTTGACAACCACTGCTCTAAATAAAGGGGAAATTGATGCTTTAACAGAAGAAATGTCAGGGAAAGATGCTGCTTTAGAATAGAAACGGAGTAGCAGAGTAAAGAGATAGTTCGCCAGCAACAGTGTCGAAAATAATCCACTCTGATTGGTCCACACAAGCACAGGCTGTGATTAGCCCAGAGAACATTATGTGCCTCTAGATAAAAAACAGTCTTGATTGGCTTAGCATTCACCATGTGCGTTTGTTTACAAAGTTAGCAATTGGGTTAGGAGATGCGCATGGCAAATGAGGTTTCCACTTGGCAGGCTTCCAGTGGGAACTCGGTAGCAAATGTATCGATTCAAGTACAGTCTGCACATAGGGCAGATAACATAGAAGAAAGATGGAAATTTTCACTGCGCAACGTTTGTCAGCAAATAGGATTGAGATGCTAAAAATGCTTTGTTTAATTGGGTAGAGTAATATGGGTTCATGAATGCTAGCCAGTAACAATGCATGAAGAAGGAAGGGACTGAAATATTGTCATCATTGTTTGTATAAAATCTGTTTACTGGGAAAGATCGGGGTTCTGTCTTCCAGCGGCATTGTTCATAAAGGGGCAGGCCCATCAGCTGTTGTCATGCAAATAAAGCTGGTTTCCTGAATCACAGTAAAATTGTCGCGTCATCCGTCCTTGCGCTCGCTAGCAACAGCAGCCTAGCACAAAAGGTATTGCCTTCGGAGTTCTGGGACTCCAGTTACCGCTACATAAACACTTTAGAATTGAATGCAGTTTGACACCGCTTTAACTGGCATGGCTGAGTGCTCTGGAACCCTGAGAGTCGTGGTTTGGTGAGGCGCCAACGCTCTTTGGCAGAGGAGGCTGAAGGTTTTGTAAAACTACAACTCCCAGGCCAGCTAACACCTCCCAACAAGGGATTCCTCCAGGCAGGAAGCAGCCAGGCTTTGAAGCTGCAAGGCCATTCAATGCTAACCAAGGTGGCCAATTGCAACATCCACACTTGCCCCCAGCAGATGAGTTATTTCTCCCACTCTGGACATCATTCCACAGCTATATAAATCTCACTTGCCTGGTTTCCAACATACCCCTCAACCTCTGAGGATGCCTGCCATAGATGTGGGTGAAAAGTCAGGAGAGAATGCTTCTGGAACATGGCCATACAGGCCAGAGAACTCACAGCACCCCAGTGATTCCGGCCATGAAACCCTTGGACAACACAACTCCCGGAATGCCATAGCTCTGAGCCATGACAGTTAAAGTGGTATCACACTACATTCATTCTACAATCTCGATGGACCCTATGTATTGAGAGTATTCAGCCCTGGACTTGGATTGTGGATTGTGTGATTTTAACGTTTATATTAATATGTTTTTAACTCTACGTTTTAATGTTTGTGTTTTTATGATTTAATTGATATTATTGTTATTGTTTTACATTAGGTTTTTAGGTATGTGAGACATTGAATTTTGCTGTATATATGTTGAAAAGTGCTTTGAGTCCCGCCCCCGTCCCTCAGCCCCAGGTGAGAAAAGCAGTATACAAATGAAATAAATAAATCTATTATATAAAGGAGGACCCGTCATCGAACGACTGACAGAGACAGAGAAACCTTCAAAGCAGAGACACCAAACTTGCCAACACAAATAGGCCTCAGGCAAGGAAGGTTTTTAGCAAAGAAACTTCCCCCAAAACCTAGAAGGCCCCCAAAACAATGATTAAAAACTACATTTCCAGCATCCTCTGCGGCAACCAGCGAAACCCATTGGCCAACATCGGCCCACACAAAATGCAGGGAGGCTGAGTAACCATAGTAACGCTGGGCACAGCCAGCCAAGGCTAGGATAGAATGCTGAGTGATTTGAGTTCAGTCAGTTGGTGTTTGAGGGTTAAACTGTCAAGGCCAAGATCTAGGAGGGAGACAAATAGGGCACCAGGGACACAGGCACCACTGACAAACACATACCCCCAGAATAACACAAACTTGCAAAACCTCTACATCAACACAGCAGACGGAAAGACAAAAAACATTGTATATCCACAAGCTCTGCAGAACGCCAGGAAGACCACACACGGACAACTCCGCAGGACTTCAACATCCCACCCACCAGAACAACCCACAACGACACAGCCATGACCCCACCAAGACCATAAGTAACATGAATTCCAACCCTTACATACTCAGACTTTCTCACATCTCCTAAATAGGGCACAGCAACGCGTGCCGGGTACAGCTAGTAATAAATAAATGTATTTAAAAAGTCACAAAAATAAGCTAAAATATTTCCAGCTCCATTAATACTGCATTATTATTATTATGGCCACTACTGGAACATTTTTTTTAACCCTAACCCTATAGACTCCACTAGAGGGCTCAAATGCTTTAAATACATGGCAGCTGCATCTGTTCTTGCACTTTAAAAACACCTAAAGCTGCTTAGAACTACAGTATGTCAGCATATACGAATAAGCTTTTTAAAACTGAAATGCAGGAAATAAATCTGACAGGGCATTCAGAAAGCTGTCTTTTAAATAAGCCTCCCATTTCCTTGGAAAATTAAATACTGTGTGATATAACAGGCTATAACTGTTATAACTCTGACCTTAAACACAGGTTTAAATCTCTTGGATGTAAAAGAAACATATTTTCAAATATATCTTCTCAGACCAGCTTACTAAGAGGTCTTCCAGGGAGGCCCTGCTCTCACTCCCGCCAGCATCTCAAATGCAGCTGGCCGGGATGAGAGACACGGCCTTCTCGGCTGTGGGCCCCCATCTGTGGAACGAGCTTCCAAGCGAAATACACATTTAGAAAGAAGCTAAAATCTTGGTTTTGGGACCAGGCCTTTGCACAATAGTTTAAGCAACATCTTGACTGGAATGGATCAGTGATGGCGACAGATTTGAGGTTATGGCTTATTGTTCTTATCAATTCAGAACTGTGGACAGAGTATTGTTCTAATTTAATTGCTGTTTATTGTTTTAATCTTACTGCTATTGTTTAACATTGTATTTATGGTTTATATATTGTATTGATTGTGGCATTGGTTTGCCTTTGTTAGCCGCTCTGAGTCCCCCCTCGGGGGTTGAGAAAAGCGGGGTAAAAAAACTGTAAATAAATAATAAATAAAGTTCCCATGAATAAGGAATAGGTTTAGGTTCAGGGTGAACATTTCTCAAGATTTATTTATTTAAAATTTATTTAAAATTTTGTAACCCGACCTTCTCACCTCCAAGGAGGGACTCAGACCGGACTCAGATTTTTGGTGAACAAAATTTGTAGAGCTGTGAAATTTGTGTGTGTGTATGTCAGGAGTAACTTGAGAAACTGCAAGTCGCTTCTGGTGTGAGAACTGGCCATCTACAAGGATGTTGCCCAGGGGACGCCCAGATGTTTTACCATCCTTGTGGGAGGCTTCTCTCATGTCCCCACATGGGGAGCTGGAGCTAACAGAAGGAGCTCATCCGCGCTCTCCCCCTCTTTGAATGGATCCTTCCAAGAAAATCCATGATAGGGTTGCTATAGGATTACCATAAATAGGAGACAGCTTGTAGGCACACAACACAGGCAAACCCAAAACAGTCAACACAGCGAAAGTAAACTACTTTAACAAGAAATAAAAAGCTACTGGAAGTTACAGGCATGGGCAAACTTTAGCCCTCCAGATGTTTTGGACTTCACTGTGTCTACTGTATAGCATGGTGTTGAAATATGACTTAAATCCCAATAGAGCCATGAAAGCCTCTGAGGCCGAGAGAGAGTGGCTCACCCTGAGTTACCTACCAAAGGGAATTTAAAAACAACCACCACCAATGTAACTCTCACTGAAGTAACCACTGCTTAAATCAGTGACCTGTCCTGAAAGTCAGTATTAAGACTGATGGGAATTGTCTTTCAGTGCATCTGGAGGGCATTAAGTTAGAGCCTGGTTCAGATAGGGCAGCCTTGGTGTCAGCTATCAAGCATGGTATTCCAGTTGTTTTGGACTTCACCTGCCAGACTCCACATACAACATGGTGAATGGTCAGAGATTCTAGGATATGAATAGTATCTGAAAACCAAAATTGGGAACCATTGAGTTTCATTACCAATGACTATGCCTATGATTCAATACAAGAAAACCTACATTTGGAGTGTAGTGTGGCTTCCAGGATGTACGGCCATGTTCTAGCAGCATTTTCTTCTGACGTTTCACAGGCATCTGTGCCAGCCACAGATGCAGGCAAAACATCAGGAGAAAATGCTGCTAGAACACAACCATACAGCATGGAAATTACGCAATACTCCAGTGATTCCAGCCGTAAAAGCCTTCGATAAGACCTAGATTGGTCCATAGTAATATCCTTGATCTCTATGTCAAGCGCTTGTAAATGTTTCTGCATGGCAGAGGATTTGCCCTACGTAGGCCTTAGACTTCCTTTCATCCCTACAATGCTATGACACTATGATGTAAATCGGTCTCACAATGTCTCTTGTTATAAAAAGAAAGGGAGTATTTTGCTCAGGACAACTCTTAGAGGTCATGGTTCAGGGAAGGTTACATCAGGAACTTCGCAATGTATATATTTAACCATGATACTTCCACACAGCCCTATATCTCAGAATAGCAAGGCAGAAAATCCCACAATATCTGTTTTGAACTGGCTTATCTGAGTCCACACTGCCCTATATTCCAGTTCAAAACAGATGATGTGGGATTTTGTTCGGGTGAGTGGAAGGGGCCTCACTTTCATCAAATTGAAGGGGAAATTGATGCTTTAACAGGAGAAATGTCAGAGAGAGGTGATGCATTAGAATAGAAATGGAATAGCAGGGGCAGCTTGCCAGCAGCAGCAGTAGCAGCAGCAGAAGAAATAGCAAGTGATGGGTCAGAAGATGTGTATGGCAAATGAAAGCTTCCACTTGGCAGGTTTCCCGGAAGAAATGTTGCAATTCAAGAACACTTTGCTCATAAGGCAATAACATAGAACAATGGAAATGAAAATTAATACTGCGCCACAGTTATTAGCAAATAAGAATAAGATGCTAGAATGCTTTGTTTAATTGGACAATGAAATGGGTTCATGAGTGCCAGCCAATTGCAAGTTGTGAAGATGGGAGGGACCAGGGGTCTGCAGCCATTGAATGTATAAAACCTGAATGCTGGGTCTTGTTCGGGGCTCTTGCCATCTTAGCAGCTTGTTCTGCTAGGAAGGTCCCGTCAGCTGATGTTTTGCAAATAAAGTTGGCTTCATTTGTACCAGTATCAATTGTTGCATTTTCCGTCCCTGTGCCCGCACGAAAGTCGCCGCCTGAGAGTTAGAAGTATTTGCCTGGGAGTTTTGGGACTCCAGATTGCTGCTACATCTTGGTGACCAGTCCGACGTGATGGAAAAGGCAATCCAGACTTGTCTGTGACGCTGAAAACGCAATCCTGTTGGCAGGACGGACCTCGCTCGTAAGTGGGGAACTGGGACGACTTAGGAGGGCTGAGAGGGCCCCAACAAACGACCAGCTGCCTAACTCGCCCCAGAGCACCGCTTGCTGACCCGAGGACCGCAATTACCATATACTGCCAGTGAAGCCAAAGAAGAGGGAAGTCCGGGGGGCGCAGGTCGTACCGTGTCTAGTGAGCAATCCAGCACAGAAAAGTCCGAGGGCGCAGTAGGGTTCTGCGTCTAGTGAGAAATCCGGCAAGTATAGTGTTTAAGGTGAAGAAACACTTGGGGAACACACACGCCATTTAGACACCATTTGAGGGGGGTGGTGGGAGTTCCGGAAAACAAGGGTGCCCCTTGAGAAATGGGTGGTGGGAGTTCCGGAAAAACAAGAAGGAGATATGGTGGATGAGGGGTGCCAGCAGGGCACGTGCATAATGGCAAAGGCAAGAGAGAAAGGATTGGCCTTTGGTGGAGAAAAATAAAAAAAAAATCCTTTGGGTATGAGTCAGTAAATGTTTGTTCAATAGAAGTGCTGTGATGTTTTAAAAGTGTGTTCTATGTGTCCGATTAAATCAAGGCAACCAATAAGACTGTATTTAGTAGAAGGGAAGTTTCAAAGAGGCTCATTCTGTACAAGAAAGGGATGCGTTTGATAAGAAAATTGGCAGGCAGGCATTCGACCTTGTACATAAGAGTCTAAGAAATGAGACTGCATATTATTGAAATGCCTTATATAAAATGTTAAATGTTATATGTACAAAACGAAGTGCATTCATAGGAATGATATGTATAAAACTGTGTTTTAAAACTGTAAGCAAAATGATGTAATGGATATTTTACCATGAGAAATGCATGTGTGGGAGGAAAGAATGTGCCAGTATAATGAAGATCTTTTGGGGCCATTCAAAAGCTGATGTTTCATTTTTTATGATATTCACAAACAAAAAAAAGGCGGGTGATTCATCAAGACTAGATAACCTGTCTCGCGAGACTCTGTGTAGTTTAACTCAATCAATGCTAGAACAGTGTTTCTCTAAGCATATGCATTTCTTAATTAATACACCAACGTGTGTGTGAATGAGGTTTCTCTCTGTGTATGAATGAGGGGGGGATTAATCATTAACAATCATTAACAAGCATATCTGTGGGTATGAATGATTCTGGAAAAATTAATATTTGCTTATTTATGTAAAAATCCTAATTCACTCTGTGTCTATGTGAGAGATGGGTCTTACTTGTAAATATGTGAGATATTTGCTCATTGGCCCTGCGCCAGGGCTTGGGAACGGGATGCTGCAGGAGATTAAAAAAGAGAGAGCCAGGGTGAGAGATTAAGATGTGAGAAGCAACCCTATTGTTCTCAAGAAAGGAGAATGATTATCTGTGCCAGATGTTGGAATGTGGGAAAAGAACACCCTGAACTGTAAAAATCGCCCGCCCTTGTTAGGGGCTCTCTTCTCCGTCATGTAGAAGTACATGGGGACTGCCACAAGGTGACAGCAGATAGTGTTTTAAGCTGAAGGGAAAAAGAAGGTCTTTTAAAAATGATGAATGACACTTGGCCTGGAACTGTGTGAGAATTGATTTTACAGCAACCTTTTGAAATAAAAAAATGACCTTTTGAAACCCCTTTAGATACAATTAAAACATTACTGATTCAGAAATTAATTTTCCCAGTGATTCATAGTTTGTTCCCAAACACAGGACAATCCTAAGATTTTTATTGAATTCTATACTTTGACTGGAAAGGAGATGATTTACATTGAAATAGATAAAGGCACCCACCCTGGAAGAGACTGTGTTGTTGAACTGTTGGAAAATCAAGTCAATGAGATTGTTATTGAACTGAAAGTACATTGGAGGAAATCTGAGACACCTGGTGGGATGAAAACTTGATATACGTTGATGGAAACAGTTATGTTGAAAAGATTGATAATAGCAGATGGACAGAGAAATGTGAGATAAATCGTGGAGGAAAAGCCGTGGAGATTGTTAATGGATGTGGAAGCCAGGATGTTGATGGGAATTATCGATGAAAATGGATGGAGGATGTCCACGATGGGTAAATCCCCTCCCCTTTCTCTCTTCCCTATCTTTGTTTCTTTAGGTCTCAAGCCTGGAAATTATATCCAATCATAGCCAGCTGAAAAGCTTAATGAACACAGGGGCTAAGCCTGACCAGATGAGTGAAAGATGAGAACTGGCTGGATGGGTCAAAGGCATGGAAACAGACTTTCTTACACAGGACTGACCTTAGAGACTACAGATTGCAGAATATAGATATTTTCCTCATTTTACTTGGAATCTAATAGATTTATTTCTTCAATCAAGGGTGATTGAGACTGTTTTCTATGCCAGAGATCAAAAGAGATAAAGGTTGAACATGAGTGGATGTGTGAATGGCCATCTGAGCCTAAAATAACCAAGGCCGGACTTGTTTGGGAATATACTAAAGGCTATATCCTTTTCAAGTTAAATGATTTCTCTTGTTGAATTGTTAAAGTGATCATTACTACCATTTAGTTTGGACTGTTAGTTTGATAAAAAGATTAATTTGTTTGTGCCATTTTAGTCAAGTGTTCAGAATCGTGTTTTAAAGGAAGATGAAAATGATGTCCTTCACAGCTTGGTGACACGCCCCATTACAACGGAATGGGAGAGAGATACCATCTACCAATTGATAAAAATTCAATTGCCAAAAGATTGCAAGCTCAGGACTGTGGATATGTTGGTTGCAAATGGTCCAGGTATTGTTCATTGGAGGATTCCATACCCTAGGGGTGACTTGGAATGGGACATTGTAAGAAACTTTAGCGAAAATGTGTCAAGAAACTGATTTGAATGAAATCCAAATTCTTCTTATGATATTGTTAAAATATTAGATATGCACCTACACTGTTTGAGATTGTTATTTATGAATTGAGATATGAAAAACCATTACAGAGAGATTCCACAGAGCTGAAAAGAAAGGAAAATGAAAAGAGGTGCAAGTATTGGTTCCAAGTGGTTTCTATTTGTTTAAAATGATGTGCTGTGTTTCCCTGTTACTGTTCTATTCCTGTTTCCTCAGGTGATATTATGTGGTATTAAAACAAACAAACTAAACAAAATGGAGACTTGGCCCATTGAGATTGGAAGTAAAAAGGGCAGTGTGATGTGATATGATGTTCTCCTGTCCCCCCAAGCGAAGAGATTAAGGCCTTGGACCTATATATCGAAATCCAAAGAGATACAGATGGAAATAAGCCATTGGATGGCAGAGATGTTATTATCCAGGTGGACGATGACCAGGAAGATATGCCTGACCAAAGGAGGTCAAAAGAACAACCTTGGAGAGTAAAAGGTGACCTTGGAGAGTAAAAGGTGAAGGAGGATCCACTAGGCGGAAGGGCATCACCCTCTTGGGAGGCCGTGATAGATCCAGGAGACCATCTGAGACAAGGCCACGAAGTTGATCCCTACGGGTGCAACTGATCTGCGTGGTCAAATATGTCGCAGTGTGGCCCACTGAAGGAGAAGAAAGAACCCAAAGCATTATCATTGAGATGGTGTGCAAAGGAGGGAAAGGAGGAGACCAAATGGGAAAAATAGGGACAGTATGGGAATACATGGCAGTTGTGCTTATGATGTGTATCATGAAAGCAGGTGGGGGATGGAATCAGACAGTCACGCTTTGGGAAATCAACAGACATTAGAACAAGTTCAGCTTTTGGGAAAACACATTGATCAGTAAAATGTGTTGTTGGGACTGACCGTAGTTCAACATAGGGCAATCAGATCAAGATACAGATACAACATATGTTTCAGATAGTACATTGATACATGCACATACAGAAAACAGTAGGGTCATTCTTATCCCTACCTTTTAAAAGGCAAGGATCCTCAAATAACATTAGGAGAATTGTAAGTGTCCTCAGCCATGCTGAGGGACCCAAAAGTTACATTTTTACTCATTGCACAGATCACTATTTATGCAAAGGCCACAACTTCAGTCATGTCAAGACTCAGAATCTGTCTGACATGGGAAAGAGAGAGCTGTATCCTAACTGACCTTTGTTTGAGATAAATGTTTGACACTAGTGACACCATCTGTTCAGGTTGGCAGATAAAGAGGCCCTAACTTGGGGTTCTCCTTTGTCAAATGGGCTAATAGCTATCATCCTGGGAGGTATCAGTGTGTTGGTGTGGGCTTTCTAACCCTACCAGTGTAAATTATCAAAGGAACCCAGAGAGAGGCAGAAGAAGGGGGTTCCAGCCGGAGAAATGGGTGCTGGGTGTGATGACACAGTGACCACTAAGGATCAAATGTCTGACACCAAAAGCCCCAAAGGGTAGGAGCCGGAGCCATCACTGAGATCCTGTCTTTAGGGTCATACCCAGGAATAATAGCCCAGGACAATCAAAAGAGCATTGTGAGACTCATCTGTCGCCTAGAAAATTCATCATTGCAAACTGGAGCTGAAGAGTTAAGTCAAATGGAGATACAGCAGAAAATGGCCTTAGATTACCTCTTGACAACCAAGGAGGATTTGTGCAGTGATTAAAAAAAAAAACAACAACTAAATACAATTTCATAATCTGAACCAAAAATAGAAGATGGCCTGGAAAGCTACAGGTCATGATTCAACATAATGTTAATGAATCATTTCAGTTTTCATGGCTAAATGTATGGTTGCCAAACGTGGCCTGGGTGAAAGAGTTGGAGAGATTTTTTAGGCTGCATTAATCATGTTTGCACTCGCTTTTTTGTAAAACGCTTCGCAAAAGTCTGGATAGAATCAATAGCTGTGTTAATTCTTATGCTGTAACAATCATGCTTTGCTGTTTCCCCTAATGTTAAGATGTTGTACTACTGCAGCAAGACAGACAGTAGGAATGGCAAAAAGTCCAAAGGAAGTCGAGAAGAGATTGGGGTGAGATCTAGATTGTGTGCCATGATTTGCAAATGATTATTGGTCCCAAAAATCATTTACAAAAGAAAATGAAGGAATGAAGGGGAAATTGATGCTTTAACAGGAGAAATGTCAGAGAGAGGTGATGCATTAGAATAGAAATGGAATAGCAGGGGCAGCTTGCCAGCAGCAGCAGTAGCAGCAGCAGAAGAAATAGCAAGTGATGGGTCAGAAGACGTGTATGGCAAATGAAAGCTTCCACTTGGCAGGTTTCCCGGAAGAAATGTTGCAATTCAAGAACACTTTGCTCATAAGGCAATAACATAGAACAATGGAAATGAAAATTAATACTGCGCCACAGTTATTAGCAAATAAGAATAAGATGCTAGAATGCTTTGTTTAATTGGACAATGAAATGGGTTCATGAGTGCCAGCCAATTGCAAGTTGTGAAGATGGGAGGGACCAGGGGTCTGCAGCCATTGAATGTATAAAACCTGAATGCTGGGTCTTGTTTGGGGCCCTTGCCCTTTAGCAGCTTGTTCTGCTAGGGAAGACCCGTCAGCTGATGTTTGCAAATAAAGTTGGCTTCATTTGTACCAGTATCAATTGTTGCGTTTTCCGTCCCTGTGCCCGCACGAAAGTCGCCGCCTGAGAGTTAGAAGTATTTGCCTGGGAGTTTTGGGACTCCAGATTGCTGCTACAAAATGGCATTTATTTCACACCTCTGGTAGGACTACAATTCTGGGAGCTTTGGTTGTATATCCCTGCTCTGACACGGAAACTTACTGGATGACCTTGGACAAGTCACAGTCTTTCAGCTTGAGAAAAAGGCAATGGCAAATCCCCTTTGAAGAAATCATGCTGAAAAATCTTGTAATAGGTTCACCTCAGGAACTTCATCAGTTCAAAGCACACCACAATACTTCACCTTTCTAGCACAATCTAGCTGGTTAACAGATGGTAGATGTAAGGTATGAGCAGGGTGCCACACAGTTAAATCAATGCCCACTATGGGTGGTGGCAATGAGCTCACACACACCTAGCTGTCCTGCTGGTGAAAAGGAAGTTAGATGAAAGACAGGTCAATCTGGTGGATGTCTTGAGGATTAGCCAGCAGCAGCTCCGCTAACAAGCTTGTCTTTTGCCTTTTCGGCTATTAAAAGCACTGTAAACATCATCATCAATGTGACAGAGGGGAACCTGGATCAGTCACTTTCTGCTCTAATGTCCCAAATATTTTTTAAAAAATATGCTATCTCAGTCTGGGAAGGAGTATAAAGTACATTCACATGTCAAATACCAATGAAGATCACCAGGGCTTCATTTCTGGAGGAAAGACGGGGAACAGAGCCCTCTGCAGCGGTTTGCCAACTCTCAGGAGTCATCTGCTAGGATACATAGTCCAAATGCAGAATACTAAATAGGAGCTCTTTGCTCTTCAGCAACACCAGCAAAGTCTCTTCTCTGAAATCAACCCCGTGTGTCCTGCCAACAACTTATCACTAAACAGCTTCCTTGACAGCTTCCTTATGTCTTTGTGAGTCTGAGGCACACAACAGTTTTGTGTTACTGTGGGTTGGATTATGGAGCAAATCCAAGCTAATTCTAGGGCTTTGAGCACTCTCTGACCCTCACCGTCTCTCTCACCTCCTTGGCACCAACTTGAATCTTGGTGCCTGCTATTGTTTGGCTTCCAAGCAAGTGCACCTTGAACTCCAGTGTGCTGAAAAAAGTGAGATATCTCTGTGGTAGTGGAAGACCATCTGGAACCATGAAAACAAGCAGGTTTATTGAGTTACTATTAGTCCACGAAGGATATTTAGATATATACCAATCCTTTGATTATGTTGGTTGAGTTGAATGAAGCATTGTGAAAGAGAACTATTATATACACTTAAAAAAAAAGGCTCAGCATACTTCAGACTTTCAGATTAGAAATTTTATTGCACAAGGGAGGAAACAGGCACTGATGCAGGTCTGTTACTTATGGCACAATACTGTGCCCACCCTGTTGTCTCCTCCTCGTGAAAAACCTGTCCCTCACTAAAGGTAAAGGTTTCCCCTTGACATTAAGTCTAGTCATGTCTGACTCTGGGTGGTGGTACTCATTTCCATGACAGCAGGACTGCATGGAGCTCTGTTACCTTCCCACCGGAGCAGTACCTATTGATATACTCACATTTGCATGTTTTCAAACTGCTAGGTTGGCAGAAGCTGTAACTAGCAGCAGGAGCTCAACCCGCTCCCCAGATTCAAACCACCGACCTGTTGGTCAGCAAGTCCAGAAGCTCAATGGTTTAACCCACTGTGCCACCAGAGACTCCGCCTCACTACTGATGGGCAAAATATGTCAATAGCTTCCAATCCTGCCATGTTCCCATCACCTACCTGAAGTAAGAATTCTCCTCTTCTACTCTCTCTCTCTCTCTCTCTCTCTCTCTCTCTCTCTCTCTCTCTCTCTCTTTTGCTCATTGTTTTAATCCAGAATATTCTAGAGGTATATTTTTAGATGAATGTCAGAAGTTTTTTAAACCAACCACTGCTGTAACTGTCTAATTGCTTTAAAAATAATAATAAAATATGGAGCAACAGAAGTGTGGGAAGGTAGGATTATGAGGGTATGCAGAAGTATGACAGCAATACTACAGATCAGTGAATCAGCACTGCTGCATTAATAGAGAGATGTGTGCAATTAGGGTGCTCATGCCGGTATATACCTGCTATCACTGCTTGCTCAACTGTCATTAAATAGCAGCTTAGTGTAATTAAATTCTAGTCCTATCTGTAGAAGGACGTGGAAATCATGTAGTGCTCCAAACAATGTTGGAGTGCAACTTCCAGTAATCCTAAGCATAGGAAGTAAGGAATACTAGGAGTTACAGTCCAACAACAGCTGGAGGGTCGCATGCTTTCTGTTTCTGCTCTAAAAGCTCTAAAAGCTAAAATGCAAGGGGCAGCAACAAACTTCTTGTACATCAAATCAAGATCTTGAATGAGAAAGATAAGCAAATCAATATAGATTTCAGTCCCTTGACCCGTCTGTGCTTAACAACTACAGACCAATCTCCAACCCTTACAGATCTGCTGGCATTCTGGAAGGCGTGTAAAACCCTCCTGTTTTGGCAGGCTTTCGGTGATTAATCCTGATGAATTGTATTCCAGCTGCATCATGCTTACTGGGTACCTGGACTGTGTTTTTATTGTGTTTTTTATTATTTTTTATTGTGTTTTTATATTGTGTTTTATAGTCTGAATCCATTGCTGTAAGTCGCCCCGAGCCACACTGGGAGTGGCGACTGACAAGTATGAATAATAAATAAATAAATAAACCTCCCTTTTTTGGGCAAGGTGCTGGAGCCTCTCAACTTCGATGACACTGACTTTCTAGATCGCTTGCAATCTGGCTTCAGGCCTGGGCACAGTACCAAGACGGCTTTGGTCGCCTTGGTGGATGATCTCCACAGGGAAGTGTGACCCTGCTGGTTCTCCTGGACATCTCAGTGGCTTTCGATACCATCAACCATGGTATCCTTCTGGGAAGACTTTCTGGGATGGGTCTCAGGGATACGATTTTGCTGTGGCTCCAATCCTTTCTGGAGGGTCGTTCCCAGTTGGTGAAGCTGGGGGACACCTGCTCAGACTCCTGGCCTTCGACCTGTTGGGCCCCGCAAGGTTCTATTTTGACCCCCATTCTATTCAATATCTATATGACACTGCTGAGAGAGGTAATCCAGAGTTTTGGAGCACGGTGCCATCTTTACGCAGATGACACCCAACTCCACTACTCTTTTCCACCAGAATCCAGGGAAGCCCTTTGGATACTGGCCCAATGCCTGGCTGCTGTGTCGATCTGGATGAGGATGAACAGGCTGAAGATTAATCCTAACAAGACAGAGGTCAGTCACATGTCTGACCGGGGTATTGGGTGGCAACCTGTGCTTGACGGGGTTACACTCTCTCTAAAGTCACAGGTCCGCAGCTTGGGGGTCCTCCTGGATTCAGCACTGACACTTGATGCGCAGGTGTCAGCGGTGGCCAGGAGGGCCTTTGCACAACTAAAACTTGTGTGCCAGCTGCGGCCATACCTCCCGAAGTCTGACTTGACCACAGTGGTCCATGCCTTAATTACCTCTAGTCTGGACTATTGCAATGCACTCTACATGGGGCTTCCCTTGAAGACTGCCCGGAAACTTCAATTGGTCCAACATTCGGTGACCAGATTAATAACTGGGGTGAATTACAGGGAGCAGTCAATCCCTCTGTTAAAGGAGCTCCATTGGCTGCCATTTATTTTCCAGTCCCAATTCAAGGTTCAGGTCATCATCACCTATAAAGCCCTAAACGGTTTGGGGCCCGCTTACCTTTGTGACCACATCTCCTACCATAAACCCGCATGATCCCTTCGTTCCTCAGGGGAGGACCTCCTTTCGCCCCTTCCACTATCACAGATGCGACTGGTGGGAACGAGGGAGAGAGCCTTCTCTGCTGTGGAACTCGCTTCCTGGTGAGATCAGGCAAGCCCCTACCCTAGCAGTCCTCAAGAAGAATTTAAAAACCTGGCTCTTTCGATGTGCTTTTGGAGAGTGACCATATACTTTTTTCCTGTTGTCTCTCCTGTAACAAGTCCTCATATTGAACTCCCCCCATTCTTTAGAAGCCCTGTCTCCACTGTTCCATCCCCTATGAGCTCTTATTATTTTGGTCATTCCCATCTCATCCACTGTTGTATCATTTTATGTACATTTGGCCCACCCACTGTGGTTGATTTTTCACTTTATTTCTTTGTACTGTTTTATTTATTTTTATGTTCTACTTATTTTATTGTGATAATATTTTGTTGTTCTGTATTTTTGCTGTTATGTATTACCGGGCTTGGCTTCATGTAAGCCGCCCCGAGTCCCCTTTGGGGAGATGGTGGCGGGGTATAAATATCATCATCATTATCATTATAAAGATATGCAGTCCTTTCTCCTTTAAAAAAATCTGTCCAGTTCAACAATGCAATAAGAAACGCTTGCACTGTATTTATATGTTATTTTTAGAAGTGGCTTCATATGGCTTAGAGCAGGTTTTTGCACGTGGCACAGAGGACAGAAAGGTTTGCCTGCATCCTTTGCCTGCCTTTTGTTTGAGGAGGGTTGCCTTGGGTTTTTTGTTTTGGGGTTTGGGTTTTTTTTGCCCTTGTCATTTCCTTGGTCCCAGGGAGGAGCACTCTTTGCAATTCAAAGTCAAAAGTCATAAGATGCTATCACCTCAGGCAGGAGGAAGGCAGAGATGGCAGTGCGCACAATAGGCATAGCTAAAGATAGAAGAAGAAGCACAGGGATGCCTTCACTGCAGTATAGTAAGTGAAAGAAGGAAGTGGATTTA
This sequence comes from Anolis apletophallus, assembly GCA_030556195.1. Classification (NCBI taxonomy): domain Eukaryota; kingdom Metazoa; phylum Chordata; class Lepidosauria; order Squamata; family Anolidae; genus Anolis; species Anolis apletophallus. The sequence continues at coordinate 102,256,745 of JARBWK010000001.1, forward strand.
ATGGGATTAATCAAATCCCATTAAATTTCCTCAGTCCCATAAGGCTTGAGCTGCAATATGACCTGTCAATAGGTTTAAAAATATTCTTAAGTCTATTTATATGTTTGCCTCTTCAAATGTTTAAACCTACAGCTCTCATCAGATCTATACAATATGATACTATAGGTTTTATAGTCCAAAACTTCTAAAGGGCCAAAGCTTCCCCATCCCCAATGATATACACTTTCTAAAATCCTGGCTGTTTACCGTATGTTGTTTCACAATAACCCTGGTGGCCTGTAGTTATTAAAAAATATGGATGAGATGACAAATTAGAGCGCCACAGGGTAAGCTTCAATGCAAGTACAACTTGAACTAATGTTCCCCACAGTCAAATGCATTTTGTTGTGCTTTTAGTCACACTCTTCCCAACTTTTTTTGTTTGACTGTTATATAAAAAGTATGATGTAATATTTAATTACGCTGTTATGACAAATGTGCCCTCCCTGAAAATGCTGATTAACTATACAAAGCTCTGGTGATGGGTGAGTCTTAGCAGAACTAGAAATCCATGCCTAAATATTTCGAGATCACTTTACCAAAAAGACTATAGGAACATAAAAAGGAGGAAAGGAATGAATTTCTCTATGTATCCTTTTGCATCTTTCGGGATCATTTCACATTCTAACCCAAACCCACAACTGTGTAAATAGGCTTTATATCCTGAAGCTGGATATAATGCAATACTGTATCTGAAGAAGTGAGTTTATATCCATGAACCTTCGTACTAAAATAAAACCAGTTAGTCTTAAAGGTGTCGTGATATTCCCCTTTGCCCTCCCGTTCTCTTATTCCTTTTTAACATGCAAGACTTTTTTCAATACTATACGAACATGAAAACAGTCATATTGACTCAGAGCTATCTGGGCTAAGATTTTATTCTCACAGTGGCTGATGAGAACCTTACGGAAAACCCATAAACAGGGCACGAACACAGTTACTATTTTTTCATATTATGTATGTATTGGTTGTTGTATTCAGGAACTGAATGCTTGCCGTTTGTGATTGGAATCCGCCCCGAGTCCTTTCGGGGAGATAGGGCAGAATATAAATAAAGATACACAGTATGACACAGCAAGCAAGATCTACTGTATATGCTGGATTTCATATCACAAAATCACAAGTCAAACATTTCCCAAGTGTCTAGGATTGTGTGATGTATTTTCGAATGATGCACGCAGATAAAAGTAAGGTGGACTTTTGCAGTTGACAGATCGTGATTTTGTCAATGTTTATTGTTTTCAAATGCTGGCTGAGATCTTTTGGCACAGCACCCAGTGTGCCAATTACCACTGGGACCGCCTATACTGGTTTATGCCAGAGCCTTTGCAGTTCAATTTTGAGGTCCTGATAATGGCTGAGTTTTTCCTGGTTTTTTTCCTCAAAGGAACCGTCACCTGGTATGGCTACATCAATAATCCAAACTTTTTTCTTTTCCACAATCGTAATGTCTGGTGCACTGTGTTCCAAAACTTTGTCTTATTATTATTATTATTACTACCATACTCTCACTGATGTTCCTCAACAACTGGTATTCAGAAGTATCAATCCTGCCTTTCTGATACTATGTGATATCCACGAGGAAACATGAAATTACAGATAATAGAAAACCCTATTGAAATGAATGACTTCTGGCAGAGGCACTGGGAGATCTAAAATGCTGAGAGGGAACACCTCTAAGCATTTTGCTGTTGCGTTTAGTATTTCCAGGTCCTCCAGGACAACACTATGCATACCATAGTTTGCATCATAGTGAAGGACCTATAAAATGCCTACAGAGAGCACATTTTCCCCACTGTGGGTAAATGAATCCATGGGTACTGGTCCCGCAGGTACAGTGGTCACATTATAATAGCTAGATCTCATGATCAGTAGTCACTGCTAGCTTTATCCCTCATTAATTTGTCTAATCCTCTTCTAAAGCCATGCAGGTGATTATAACCACATTGCATGGTAGCAGATTTCACTGTTTTTGACTACGCACAAGGAAAATAAATATTTCCTCATAATTTGGGTCAATCAGATGCAGCATGTGGCAAAAAACACAGCCTCACAGGATAGATATTCTGGGAAGGAAATGCCCCAATACGTACAAGGCACCTGTATGTTCCATATGTGAGGAAATCCTCCTGATCATATTTCCTAAAGCACTTGCCCAGTGAGGCTCACTGCTCTTCTGTGGATGCTGTGTGTCTATTGCAGAAGCTGGTTTAGCATCAGCATTGTCACATAAAAATATAGGAATCATGCCACCATCCCAATGTTGCTGGACTACAGCTCCCATCACCCCTAGCCAGCATACCTGATAGTGCAGAACACATTAGACAAGAAGTGAGAAAACTGTAACCTTTGATAAGTTTTTAAATTGAAACTTCTGTACACATCAATATTTGCTATGACGGCCCAAGGGGTTTGGAGAGGTATACCAAAAATAATTATATAAATCTGCAAACTTTTTTGTTCATAAGGAATAGTAATGTGGACTGAAATATACTGACAGAATCAATGGATAGACCTTGGAACAAAACTCATATAATAAAATACTCTAACCAGTTAAATGACATACATTTGGAGTCCACGAGACAGAGATCTTTTTCCGTTGTGGCCCCTGTCCTGTGGAACTCTCTGCCGCCAGACCAAAGAGCCATCTTCGACCTGCCTTCATTTCTGGCGGCACTTAAGACATGGGTATTTAGAAGAGCATATGCATAAGTGACAATCAGTGACCTGGAACCTGTCTATTCCCATATTTTAACATTTTAATATTTTAAAATTTTAATATTTTAGTATTGTAGATTCCTAGCTGTGTAAGTCGCCCGGAGCACATTTGTGGAGGGTGACTCATAAATAATAAAATTAGTTAGTTAGTTAGTTAGTTAGTAATAGATATATGACAAATCTTAAGAGAAAGATCCAACATTTCTTATTAAGGAGTAATACTGAAATCCTGATATCCATGCACAGCAATTTAAGGAAGATGTTGACAAGCTGGAGGGTGATTAAAATAATCAAGGGTCTGGAGAACAAGCCCTATGAGGAGTGACATAAAGAGCTGGGCATGTTTAGCCTGCCGAAGAGAAGGCTGAAGGAGACATGATGAGGGCCATGTATAAATATGTGAAGGGAAGCCATAGGGAGGAGGGAGCAGGCTTGTTTTCTGATGCCCTGGAGACTAGGACGCAATGGAACAATGGCTTCCAACTACAGGAAAGGAGATTCCACCTGAACATGAGGAAGAACTATTCAGCAGTGAAACTCTCTGCCCTGGAGTGTTCTAGAGACTCCTTCTTTGGAGGCTTTCAAACAGAGGCTGGATGGCTATCTGTCAGGGGTGCTTTGAATGCAATTGTCCTGCTTCTTGGCAAGGGGTTGGACTGGATGGCTCACATGGTCTCTTCCAACTTTAGGATTCTATGATTCTATGTGAGATCACCTGGAAACAGGTGCCAAACCCACCGTCATAGCAAGCCTGGAAAACATGCCATGCTCACCATTCCCACTCAAGTGCAAGGAAGGTTGCGGAGGGAGTTTAGGGCCTCTGGGCTTAAACTGGCTATCAACAAAGTAGTCTATGTATGCCACAAAATGTAGTCTTCCCCAGCCTGGTGCGCTCCATATATTTTGGAAAGCAACTTCTACCAATCCTGGTTTAAATGATGAGGGATCTTGGGAACTGAAGAACACAGGATTGAATAAAACCCTACATTTTCTGCTTTGAACAGGAATATATGGCAGTGTGGACTCAGATAACCCAGTTCAAAGCAGATATTGTGGGATTTTCTGCCTTGATATCCTGGGTTATATGGCTGTGTGGAAGGGAGACTGGATTGAACCTTTGAGCATGTACAGAGTAAATTTATTTATAATTGGTAACATAATTTGCATCTCCGAAAGAGGAAGCTAATTTTCTTGGTTGAGAGGATTCTTAAAAGCTTCAACCCTCCGTCTTCCATGTTAGAAGTTCATCACACTGGTAAGGAGTATGAACCTCAAAGGGATTGCTGCGTGACTGAAGGCCCTGGCTGCTTTAACCAATTCGACGTGGACTGCAACATCTCTCAAGCCAGATTTTCAATGAAGCAAAACAGGATGAAAAATATCATGATGGGTGGAATTGATGGCCAGGAAGTAGCTTATTCATAAGGTTGGTTCCACTTAATATCGAACAAAAGTACTCAGTTAATTTTCTTAGTAAAATTCATGCATGGCCTACATTAAAGTAGGGGTGCATCTACACCAAGCTGGGCAAACTTGAGCCCTCCAGGTGTTTTGGACGTCAACTCCCACAATGCGTAACAGCCTCAGGCCCTTTCCTTTGCCCCCTCAGCCGCTTAAGCGGCTGAGGGGGCAAAGGAAAGGGCCTGAGGCTGTTACGCATTGTGGGAGTTGACGTCCAAAACACCCGGAGGGCTCAAGTTTGCCATGCCTGGTCTACACTGTAGAATGAATGCAATTTGACACCACTTCACTGTAACTGCGATGGCTTAATACTCTCGAATCCTGGAAGTTGCACTGGCACTCCTTATCAAAAAGGGCTCAAAGACCTCATTCATAAAACTGCAACTTGAAGGCCAGGCCTTGATTCCCCACTCCGCCATGAAAACCCATTAGGTGGCACTGGACAAGTCCACCCTCCCTGGGCCCTGGAAAGCCCTGTGAGAGCACCATTCCTCTTCATTTCCAGAAGTCAGAGACAGCTTCAATGTACTGAACAACATCATGTGGTGTCCTTCTCGGTCTTCCTCCATTTCTGGTTGTTTGGTGCAACAAAATAGCAATAGATACAATGGAGGAGGAGGGTCGGAGACTGGGGAAGGGTCACCTTTGTATTGTATCGTCAAAGGCTTTCACTGGGCTATTGCGTGTTTCTGGGCAGCCTGGCCATGTGCTAGAAGCATTCTCTCCTGACGTTTCACCTGCATCTATGGTAGCCATCCTCAGAGGTTGTGAGGTCTGTTGGGAACTAGGAAAATGGGGTTTATATATCTGTGGAGTGTCCAAGGTGGGAGAAATAACTCTTCTCTGTTGGCAGGTGTGGCTGTTTCAATTGGCCACCTTGATTAACATTTAATGGCCTAGCAGTTTCAAGGTCTGGCTTCTTGCTGTCTGGGGGAATGCTTTGTTGGGAGGTGATTAGCTGGCCCTGATTGTTTCTTGTCAGGAATTCCTCTGTTTTTGAGTGTTCACACCTACCAGGGCCGTAGCCAGGATTTTGATTCGGGGCTGAGTTTGGTTGGGGGCTGAGACTGGGTGGAAGAGCGTCTACCCTAGCAAACCTTTTGTATTGTTATCCCAATAACCCCATGAATGTGGGATATAATGAGCATGGTGATCAGATCATGATATGAATAAGCATAACAGTTTAAATAATGTACCAGTAAGGCCTTCTCGCGGACCACCCTGAGAATTTCGGGGGGGGGCTGAAGCCCCCTTAGCCCCCCCCCCCCCTGGCTACATGCCTGACACCTACCTACATTCACACCTACCTCCAACAGACAAGAGTTCTTTCTCCCACTCTGGACATTTCACAGATATATAAATCCCATTTTTCCTAGTTTCCAAGAGACCTCTCAACCTCTGAGGATGCCTGCCATAGGTGCAGACGAAACGTCAGGAGAGAATGCTTCTGGAACATGGCCAGACAGTCCAGAAAACTCACCGCAACCCAGTCCCCTTTCTGACTCCCGAGCCCCTCTCGCCTGATGAGACTCCTGATCTCAAGATGTTCTTCTACCGGCGATTAGCCCCATTGACTTTGAAAAGGCAGATTAGGTAGATCAGGGCGGCGGGAAACACGCGTGACGGAGGGAGCGGGGAAGAAAGCGGAGCCTCCTGTCACGGGGGCAGAGAGCGAGAGGGAGACCGGGGTGGTGGTCCCGCTGCCTTGGGTTGTGTGAGCCTGGCTTCTCTCCTCCTTTGAAGCGCGAGCATCCCACCGCAGCAAAGCCGAGCCCCGCGGGGCCTTTGGCGCGGAGTGGGGAGGGAGGAGGGGCTGCCGGTGCCTGCCTGCCACTCAAGACAGGCAGCCAGGGGCTCGGCCCGTCTTCCCAAACTTGAAGCAGAAGCGACATTCAGCGCCGGAGCCCTCCAAGGAGCCTCCTCCACAGGTAGGGCGCCCAGGTCTCCCCATTTGGGAAGGACAGGGGTGCGTGTGCGTGTTTATTTCCCCAATGGGTGAGCCAGGGGGAAGGTTCTCTGCCTTGTTGAGAAGGGGGACCACCTACCTCCGAAGTCGCCCGTCAACCCCCCATTCATTGATCAGGCTTTTCCAAAGCAATTGATCATATAATTAATCAGATATCGTTTGGCCAGTTCTTTCCTCTGAAATCTAGCCCACAGCGCCTGGTCTAACTCAGCTGCCTCACATCCAAGCTCTAACCGGGACTGGCCCTGCTTAGCTAGAGCTAGTGCCATTATTTGGCCAGTTTGATCTTTATGCTTTCAGCACCATTTTCAACCTTTCAGGTCCCCAGCAGCAGGCGTCAGGCTCTACTAGTGCCTTTAAAGCAGGCCTGGGCAAATTTGGGCCCTCCCTCCAGGTGTTTTGAACTTCAACTCCCAGCATTCCTCACAGCCTCAGGTCCCTTCCTTTCCCCCGTTAGCCGCTTAAGGAGGGCTGAAGTTTGCCCATAGTAGGATTAACGTGTGAAAGCTGCAGCAAAGTGGTTCAACCCATTTTGTAGTTAGTTACCTGAAGGCCAGCACTGAATAACCTTGCAGCTTCAAAGCCTGGCTGTTTCCTGCCTGAGGGAATCCTATTTTGAGAGACCCTGATTGTTTCCTGTTGGGAATTCTCTGTATTTTGAGTGCTGCCCCCCCCCCACACACACACGCTGGCCGAGGCAGGAAGCAGACAGGCTTTGAAGCTGCAAGGCCATTCAATGCTAATCAAGCTGTCCAATTGCAACAGTCACACTTGCCTCAAATGCCCTGATCACAAAAAGGAGGCAGATTACTCACTGAAATTTGACTGAAACCATGGAATGGACTAATTATTTGCATATAGCCTCCTTCCTTTCCCAACCTGGTGCTCTTCTTAGATCAGTGTTTTTCAACCTTCCTGATGCCACAACCCCTTAACACAGTTCCTCATGTTGTGGTGACCCCAACCATAACATTATTTTCATTGCTACTTCATAGCTGTAATTTTGCTATTGTTATGAATTGTAATGTAAACATCTGATATGCAGGATGTATTTTCATTCACTCGACCAAATTTGGCACAAATACCTAATATGCCCACATTTGAACACTGGTGGGATTGGGGCGGGGGAGGGATAGATTTTGTCATTTCAGAGTTAAGATTGCTGGGATTTATAGTTTACTTACAATCATTTTGAACCCCACCAGCGATAGAATTGGGCCAAACTTCCCACACAGAACCCCCATGACCAACAGAAAATACTAGAAGGGTTTGGTGGGCATTGACCTTGAGTTTTGGAGTTGTACTTCACCTACATCCAGAGAGCACTGGATGGTCTGGACCAAACTTGGCACAAATACCCAATATACCCAAATGTGAATACTGGTGGAGTTTGGGGAAAATAGACCTTGATATTTGGGAGTTGTAGTTGCTGGGATTTTTAGCCCACCTACAATCAAAGAGCATTCTGAACCCCACCAATGATAGAATTGGGCCAGACTTCCCACACAGCACCACCATGACCAACAGAAAAGACTGTGTTTTGAAGATCTTTGGCGACCCCTCTGTCACCCCCTCGCAACTGCCCCGGGGGTCCCAACTCCCAGGTTGAGAAACGCTGCCTTAGATGGACCTGACTAAAGCTTCCATCATGCTTAGCTATTGTCCATGATGCAGGCTAGGCATAATGGGAACCCCAGCCAAGCCAATCTGGAAGGGGCCATGTCCGTCAGCTATAAAGACTGAGTGCATGGCTGATGGATCCCTAGAGGAGAGAAGGCTGAGGTTTTGAAAGTGATACAAGAAGGAGGCAACTTTTCAAGCAAGCAGCAACCTTTGAAGCAATAACAAGGAAAGGGTCTATAGAGCAGATTTTAAGTGACAGGTGGAATATCATTCTGCAGGTCTATTTGCATTTGAGAGGAATGCATATCTTCCACTGTGTGGTTGGTCAAGGGCGCTGGTGCACAGTTCAGTTGCAGTGACTATGACGATTGGAAGACTAATTGTGACAGGGAGGAAGGAGGGATGACTGGAAGCTGGCTTCTTTGAGGCTTGTCCCTAATCTTTGCTGGGATTGAGGCCACAAATATTTTCCATGCTCCTTGCCAAAGTTAAGAGGGATGAATCAGAGTGAGGCCACCAGAGGGGGGGGGGGGAGAGTTCAAGAAAGAGAGGGTTAAACCTCTAGCTACAATGTTATGCTCCAAAGATGGAAGTGTGCACTCTGCTAAAACAATCATGCACCATATTGTTTGTGTTGGAATAAAAACCAGGGATTTGAAGCTCTGGGTCAAGGTGGAGAACATGTGGGCTTCCATGTGCCACTAACATCAACCCTAGTCATTATGGCCAACATTTGGAGATTATGGGTGTGGTAATCCAGTAACATCTTGTTATCTTGTTGGTAAACATACAGAGCATTATAGATGCCTCAGGAAAGAGAGGTGGCTCATGATGCCATTTGTCAGGTCTTATTGCATGGTTTGCCCAGCATCCCCTGGCTATAAGCCAGCCATGTATAGAATATTTTCAAAAACACTCAAAGTTCAATACTTAAACGTATCTACTTGAAAAAAGAAACAAGAAACTAAATTGATTCTCCCACAATCCTCTCCTTTCCCTCCAAACATCTGATCAGCGGAGATTTTCTTTAAACTGGGATTTTGCTTTTTCACTTCCATACCTTCTTACAACACAACATCCCAGCATACAATATTTACCCCTTTCCTCACTTAAATTGTTTTTGTGCTAAAGCAGATATGCACAATTAAAATGCAAAATAAAATAATGAGATTTTTTTAACTCTTTAACTTTTGCCTGAGATTACTGTTGCTGGCACATAAACCACCTTCTTTTGCCGTTATGATGAATATGGGCATTGGGGAATGAGAAGCTGTTGCTGTTATATGCCTCCATGTCAACTCTATTTCATGGCAGGCCTCTCCTAGGGTTTTCTTGGCAAGATTTCTTCAGAGGAAGTTTGCCATTGCCTTCCCCTGGATCTGAGAACATGTGACTAAACAGAGATTTGAACCCTGGCTTCCCAGGGTCAAGTGTTGGGTTCAGCATTGAAACCAGCATACATTGCTAGTATTTTAAGTTGAGTGTTGTTTGGGACTGGAGTGCTGAACACCTGCTAATTGCATTTGCTTCCCCAAAAAGTGACAACCAATTGTACTAAAGTGATGCTAGAGTCTGTTTTGGTAGGGAAGATTTCCTTTCAGGAGCTCAGAACAGCCTGGGAGCACAACTACACTGTCTGTTATTGTTGTTGTTAATGTTGTTGTTGTTATTGCAGCAACAAGAATAAGAACTTTGTATTGGGCATGCTCCCCATAGAATTCAAGGCAGCTTACAAATCAGAACAAATCTGTTAAGATATATCAAAGGTATGTGGAATCTTTTCCACATCAGAGATTGAGAATGCAATGCCCTCCAAATAATGTTTATTTATTTTTATTTATCACATTTATACCCTGCCTTTCTCAACCCCGGTGGGGACTCAAGGCGGCTTTACATATAGGCAACTATTTGATGCCTTAAAACAATGTACAATTAAAATAGACATTTTGAACTAGAATCTAAAACATGTTTTAAAACATTACTTTCACTATTAACAATGCTATCTGCAATCGTAATCGTAATCGCAAGCCATTCAAATAATCATTGCACATAATTTCATATCGATCTATTGCACTACAATCGTTTATGTTGGACTGTGACTCCTATCATCCTTTGCCACAAGCTATGTAGGCTAAGGTGGAGAGTCCAGACACATCAAGAGCGTTACACATTCTCTACCAATATCCTACATGCACCAAAATAGTGGCTGTGAAGTGGGTGGTATCTTCAGAGGACAGACAGTAGGTGCATCTATGCACCATAAAGCCAGTGCCGTTTGACACTACTTTAATTACCATGACTCAAAGTTATAGAATCCTGGAAGTTGTAGCTTTATAAGTTGTTTAGCATTCTTTACCGAAGAAGGCTGGTCCCTCACCAAACAACAACTCCCAGGACTCCATAGCATTCAGCCATGGCAGGTAAATTGGTGACAACCTGCATTAATTTTACAGTGTAGATATCTCCCAGGATATAGCCTAGGGGCTCCCTAGTTAAACTATTAGGGCCAGTCAGAAAAACTACAAAGGTTGTTAGGAAGCCTGGTATTTTTAAGATCTGAATAGGGGTTTGGGAACTGAGAAGGTGAAGGAGTTCAGGGAGAAATGTTTTGTCTGAAGCTGTTACTGTGCACTGGCTATGGAAACAGTCTAGGCGTTTATTTCATATGTTATATCATACATATTTACTTATTTATTTTCTGCAATTGGCTGTTGTTTTCCACACTGATAAACACACTCTCTTGTGCAGTTTAGCAGTCACCTTGAGGTCTTAGTACCAGTTCCAGGGAGTAAAAGAGCAAGGTGAGTGGCAGGAGCATTAGCTGGAACTGTAGGGCAGCCTGGAGACTCTGGGATTCTATCACAGTGGCATTAAAGCATCTGGCTGTGTTGACTGGTCCTGCGCCTTTGAGAGGAGCAAATGAGGAGTCAAGGAAACTCCATCTCAAGTTGTTCAGTTGCTTACATTATTGTATGTTGGACCATTTCACCAACCCAGACGCAGCAAATAAAAGTATTGCAGAGAGAGGGGAGGAGGTTGCCTTGCCCTGAAAATCCTTGTGGTGACGAGGCTTTGCTCTCTGGCACGCTTTGCTCAAAGACACAGCGGTGAAAGCCACGCTGGGTCTGGTTCAAATATATTTCTCTCACTTGCTTGAAGAGAAAGCCACTATCTGTTTCTGCACTACCAGAGGGGAGGGAGGGTGGTGAAAGAGCAGGGTATGCTTGCACCCACAGTGAGGATGAAGAATGAAAGCCCTCCCTTCTCTAGAGGGAACTCAATCCTCTTTCAGGGCAACATTTATGATGTAAGAAATGCATAGGAGATCGGAAGAGGGATTGTTACCCCCAACTGTTCCAATTTGTCAACTGCTTTTAAAACGCTGTTTATTCTCCTCCTTTCTCCTCTCCCCTGAGTGTAAAATGCAAAAGTCCTTTTTATTCCATAGCAACTTATTCATTTTTTAATGTATCGTGTCAGGAGCGAACCAAACAGTTGTATTGTATGGGTTGTATTGTATTTGGATGTTGCTCAGGCAACATCCAAATGCTGTACTCTATCTAAAGTGTTCATTGTAATTAATAATATTTGCCACATCTTACATTGCTGTACCACATATGTCCCAGTTTTCATATGTGGAAGATATGGGGTTGTCCCAGAAGCCATATCTGAAAGGGGCTGTGGTAGCCTGTAGCAGGGAGCTGTAAAACCATCCTGATGGTCTCTAGGTGCAGCCATTCAGGCCATTTCTTCTCTATGCTTCTGTCAGACTACAAAACAGAGCAGATTCAGCATGTTATATCAAACCTACAAACTGTGGGGGTAAACAGTGATATACAGTAATTGGTTCATAGATTTGTCACCAGTCAGCAACACAATGAGCCACAGGAGGCAGTCTGTATGAGCAATGCTGCTATAGGCTAGACTTTAAGTATCTCCGTGGTCTTCATCTCCTTCCACCTCTCTATTGAGCTGCTGACATTCTTGCTGTTGGAGCATACAAGTTGTTGAGCTACGCTACACAAAGTCATCCTGCAGAATGGAAAAGACTAATTTATTCTAGGGGGAAAAACCCAGGGAAACCGAAGCACAAGAGATGTCATGTGCCTGGAGTTGCCAGAGTTTAAGTGGTCTCATGTAGCTTTATCTTATAGCCAGTCTGATGCAGACTCTGCTATTAATATGTATTGGAATGCCATGTCTGTTTTCTGCCTTAAAGGTCTCCCTCTCAAGGCATACGTTCTTACTGGCTATCTGTTTCCTCATTCAAATTGTTCATAAGTGGAAGTTTCTCTTCTGTATACAAACCTGACATTCAGAAAGGAGTAAATGTAGAGATGAAATAATCTATACATACACCTTGTCTGACATCCTGTTAGTCAGGAGCCCCTGGTGGTGCAATGGGTTAAATGACAGGTTGGAGGTTTGAACCCGGGGAGAGCACGGATGAGCTCCTCTGTCAGCTCCAGCTCCCCATGTGGAATGGCCATAGGGGCAACTGCAAGCTGTGAGTTGGTATGAAGAGAACAGAAATAACAGAGTTCTAGATATGGAAGTTCTGCGTTATACTCTACCATCAGGCCCTTTAGGGTTGCTTAAAATCTGAATCTATATTATTGATTCATTAATTGCATTATATGTGTCCATTTGGAGAGCATGCAGTAGTGGCTTGAGTGTTGGATCATGATCTGGAGTCCAGGGTTCAAATCCCTGTTTGCCATAAAAAACCCCACTGGGTGACATTGAACAAGAAATTATTACCACTTGAAGACTTTACTGTACAATTGCTTTACCCTACAATTACTTTACCTTGTTCACAGATGTCTATAAGGAATCTGGGTGACATTACGTTCAACTTGCACCTCTGGTATTTTCCCACTCCTTCCATTTTTGTTCTTACTAGAGAAATAAAAAGCCAACAAGAAGGGAAAGATGGTTTGTTTATTTTGTATGTTTTGAACACAAATTGCTTGGATCATGGATTTTATCGACAAAGCATCCTTCACTTTGACTGGGGGATGAGGTGGAACTCTTGATGTGAGTCCGACCAACTGGCACACTGCAGTCAGTATGCCTTGAGTTACCTGGGGGAGGAGACATCAGCTTCAGCAAGCTTTTCAGCTTGAAGTCAAGCAATGAATGATGGGAAGAACTAGAGGTAGGATTCTAGAGTGGATTATGATGGGGAAGTTGAAAAAATGGAACAGAGATTAAAGCATTTTGTATCCTGGTGGCGGCAAACTGGTCGAGGTTAGGGCAAGAGAAAAATACATCTTGTGTCATTATCAGGTTGGCATGCTTGAAGAGGGAGCTATTCTATCCAAAACTGATTTAATGATCCCTCCCTCTTGTTCTCAGGTAGCCATGAGGGGTAGCATCTGGACCATGGGTATGGCATGGGCGTTGTTGCTGCTGGGGGCCACTGTTGATGGCCTGGAGGACCGCTGCTTGCCTGGAGGAAAACACAAGCCCAGTCCAAGCCCAGAAGAACATCTGGGTGCTTGTCAGATCTATGCGGAGAGTGAGTATTGTGGGGGGTTCTGGTGGCAGTGAGTGGCAGAGGAAGGGGGCGGGCGGGTGGGTATGAAACTCTCAGAGCAGAAGGGCTTGAGGAAAACTGAGCACTGAATGCCACACTTTTCTATGACCCCATAGGCCCGTTGTCATAGAGAAGAGGCGGTAAAACAAATGCTTCTATTCTGGATGAAAAGTAAATAAAAATCTTCCCATACATGTGTCAAAGCACTTCCTTCTACTTCGCTGTTTAGCCATTCTCAACCATGGTTCCCAAATGTTTGAGTACACTTCCCACAATCCACAACTGCCATAAGGTTGTCAGGTCAGGATTGTGTCAGATCGTAAGATTTCAGAGCCAAAACCTGGGACCTATAGATGATCCCTTGCTAACTTTCCAAGGACCTTCCTGTGACCTACAGAAAGGCCTCCTGTGACAAAAATGATGTGATGAGGGGCAGATCCTGGTGATAGCATTAAGTATTGCATGTTAAGCATCAACTACAGTTACACAAAGTGTGCTACTTAAATATTTTTAATATCAGCCAGATATCTTTATTCCAGTATTCATGGAACAGAAAAACAAGTAAAGAACATATGCCTACAAATATGTTCTTTACTTGTTCTATTCCATGAATACTGGTTCGACTCCTCACAACCCCTTTTACCAGGCAGTAGCTACTGCGATTAAGCAGCAATCTGTTGTTTCCACCCTTTCCTGTGAATGACCTCCAATGCAACAGGCAGAAGCAGAGCCCCTGTCCCATTCTGGAAACAGCTACTTCCTGAGTGACGGGGAACTTTACTTTTACTTACTTACTTGGGCGATCCCTCGTTGTCCGAGTAAGATTATCCTCCAAGTGCAGTGTCCTGGTGGTTGGTATGAAGGTGACTGTGGAGCCCTATTCTTGACCCGCATGTTCTCCCACAGTGAGGGCATTGGTTTCCAGACGGAAGGCGGTCCCAGTCTTTCACCCTCCATTCATGCCTCTTCAAATTCTACAGCACTACTGGCCACAGCTGACCTCCAGCTAGAGCGCTCAAGGGCCAGGGCTTCCCAGTTCTCGGTGTCTATGCCACAGTTTTTAAGGTTGGCTTTGAGCCCATCTTTAAATCTTTTTTCCTGTACTCCAACATTCTGTTTTCCATTCTTGAGTTCGCAGTAGAGCAACTGGTTGTCTTTGGGAGATTGGGCATTCGGACAACGTGGCAGGTCCAGCGGAGTTGATGGCGGAGGACCATCACTTCAATGCTGGTTGTCTTTGCTTCTTCCAGCACGATGACATTTGTCCATCTGTCTTCCCAAGAGATTTGCAGGATTTATCGGAGGCCACACTGATGGAATCGTTCCAGGAGTTGCATGTGATGTCTGTAGATAGTCCACATTTTGCAGGCATATAGCAGGGTTGAGAGGACAATGGCTTTATAAACAAGCACCTTGGTCTCCCTATGGACGTCCCAGTCCTCAAACACTCTGTGCTTCATTCGGAAGAATGCTGCACTTGCAGAGCTCTGGCAGTGTTGTATTTCAGTGTCAATTTTGACTTTCGTGGAGAGGTGGCTGCCAAGGTAGCAAAAATGGTCAACATCCTTGCTGATTGTAGTTGTTGCTGCAAATAAATGGGGATTCGGGAATGTTCATGATCCCTACATGCACCTAAACTAGGGGCTATGTAGGGACTGTGAATACATAACAGTCACAAGTGTGTAACTCCAGGTTACACAGTCATAATTGCCATATAGGATTCCAGCCCCCAAACCCAACAGATGAGGAAAAACATACATGCGCACACCTTCCAAGGCATTGCTGTCACTCTGAGATTCCTTTTCCTCACTCTGAGATCTGGCAATCCAAGCCATGACCAACAGATGGGTGATGCGAAGTGCAATCCAATAACACCAGGCACCTGAAGTCAGGAAAGCCTGGTGATTATATATATTCTTTTTCAACGTGCATGCATCATTCTGGCTACACAAAAAAGCCCACTTCCTTATAATTCTTGGAGGTTAAAACTGTGCAACTGGTGGGGTCAAGGGATGTTTAAACAGCAGAACTTCCTTTCTTGCTGGCAATGCAGATCTCCAGGTCAGTGTGCCAGCAGAACATTACATCCTCCCTGTGTCTCAACCTCTGTGTCTGGCTGTTAAGGAACAGGGTCAGCAAAATAGCCGATGAACTTATGATACAGAGTGGGAAAATGAGGCCAAATTGGAGCCTCTTGTATTGCAGAGTATTATAAAGGAGTTGTAGCCAGTCTGCATTTCCAAGCCTTCATATTAAAACCTAACAGTTACACATAGAGCTATTGTGTCAGTGAAATAAAAGGATGAGAAATACATTCAGAAATGGATCTGCTGACAAAAGGATTCTTTCCACAGATGCATGTTGCTCATCAGAGATAGCCCAGGACCTTTCCAAAGCCAATGACATCTACTGGAACCATTGTGGACAACTCAGCAGCAGGTCAGATGCAGCAAAATATAGCCATGCCTGTAATAGCCATATAGGTCTACTTTCCTATAGAACTGTGAAATTGAGCATGGCTAGCCAGTTTTGCTTCTCAACTTCCCCATCACCAGTCTTGAAGACTGCCAAACAAGTGTAGAGGAAACTAGCCTGGTCTGTGGCATTTTGTTACCTGAGTTGGAGCAGACAATGATGTCCTCTAGCCACCAAACCCTAAATGAATAGTACCCAAGGCCAACCAAATTATTTGGGAACTCAAGCAGAAAACTCCACACTCCACAAGCTCCTCTCTTCAGCTCTGTAAGTGAAAATATGGCAATAAGAAATTATTTTAGCAGTAATTTTCAGTCATTTCATGATACCCAAAATACGTTGCCTTAGCCACCTGTGCCACAGCAGGTTAAACTGCTGAGCTGCTGAACTTGCTGACTAAAAGGTTGGTGATTTGAATCTGGGGAGTGGGGTGAGCTCCCGCTGTTAGCCTCAGCTTCTGCCAACCTAGCAGTTCAAAAACATGCAAATGTGAGTAGATCAATAGGTACTGCTTCTGAGGGAAGGTAACGGTGCTCCATGCAGTCATGCTGGCCACATGACTTTGGAGGTGTTTACGGGCAATGGCAACTCTTTGGCTTAGAAATAGAGATGAGTACCACCACCACCACCCCACCCCCCACCCCGGTGTGAAACATGACTAGACTTAATGTCAGGGGAAACCTTTACCTTTAACCACCTACATCACTTTGTCTAATCATAAAACTGGTCCCAGATAAACAGTTCTGCTTCTTACTGATTTCTCTCTCTCTCTCTCTCTGTTCAATCTTTCTCTTTCTTTTTGAAAACCACTGTTAGGATTTCTGTACTGTAGACATGTCTCTTGTCTTTATTTTAAAGAAAACCTTCTGCCCTTCTGATGTCAATATTTCCAAAATCCTATTGGTAACATGTGCTTACATTGCACAAAGAGGTACCTTGTTTAAGCACCAGCTATACAATTATCAGTCAGACTGTTCAATTGCACCCTTTGCCACTTACTAGTTGCAGGGCTGTACCAAGACATTATCCAGCTGCAGATGATCATATACCTGAAAAAATAGAAACAGACATTGTCCTTGTTCAGAGTGTGTGCGTAAAGGCTGTTCTTTCTTTGCTCACTGCACAATGGCAGAGCATTAGCACCCACATTCACAGCCACACTTAACCAGTATCTGAGGAGTAGAGCTTTGCCTGGGCGTTATTTAGCTGCTGTTAGACAACTGGTGATAAAGGAGCATATTTTGTTCCTGGAGATATCAAAATCAGGGCACAGGAGCAGTTTTATACTCTGCCACCAGCCCTATAGGCCATTTATTCCTGCTGCTACTAATACTTTTTCCTTCCCCTCAGCAGATGTGAGAAGTATCTGGAGCAAGTGGAATGTTTCTCCCGCTGTTCCCCCATTGCTGCTCAGTGGCCTCACCCTCAAAGACCCACGGCGTTGCTGGCAGTGCCCCTCTGCCAGAGTTTCTGTGATAGCTGGTGAGTAAAGCCTCTTTGTGTGGAAACAGGGCAATGGATTGAATAAATATGGAGAGAACTACCATCTCCTAGAGGCAGCAGAACTGAGGAATGTCAGTTGTATTCTATTTATGTAAGTTCAGGTGAAGAAAGCTATAAGGACTCATTCAACCAGGTGTGTGCTTCTGTGTCCTCTTCCATGGGAAGTAAGTTTGACTGAAAAAAGTAGGACTTACTTCTAGAGAACCGTGCATAGTATTATGTTACAAAACAAATACAGTTTTTCAAATCTAAAAATAGTAAACGGCATACAAAAGTTTCCCCTACATGCCTGTTCCTTTAAAAGCTTATTATAAATTCAGAAGAACCAATGTCATTATCCATATCACTTCAACACTTTAGCTAGAGCAGTGGTTCCCAACCTTTTTTAAAAACCAGGGACCACTTTGACCAGGGACCACTCTCCAACATTAGTACCAAAAGGGTTACAAATCAGTTTTTGGTCAACTTTAGATTTGGTTTGTTTATTGGGGTGATGATTCAGAATATTGCATTGGACAGACCACAGCAGCTCTAGTTTTTGATACAGTACATATGCTATCCAATAGTCCCTATCTGCTTGCTCACAGAAAACCGTATTTAATCATCTAGAGCTGATGAGGTAGTAGTAATCTTTAGTGGGTAGTCAGCCTCTCCCCTCCCAACATCTCTGTTGCCTTGCCACTATAAGAGGGTTTCACAACACCAGTTGCTCTCGTTGCTGCGTGGTTTCGAGACAACAATTTATTTATTTATTTTATTATTTATTATTCGGGCTTCTATGCCACCACTCCCGGGGGGGCTCGGGGCGGCTCACAAGAGCCATACAAGACACAGTAGCAATACAATAACAGTTAAAAACAGTAAATCACCATAAAAATGATGCAGTATTTAAAAATCTGTGGTGCAGCACATCGCCACAGATAGCAGTCTAAAACAGGTGGGCTACACAGGGGCAATGTAGTAATGGTGAGGCCATGGACCATATTTTCGTTCTTGTGGACCATTGTTGCTCACACCCAATGTACAGGGTCATCTCTGATGTGGAGAGCCTTCTATGTCAATTGAGGCTATCTCTCTGATTTCAAGATAAAGTTCAAAGCATTCCAAACTGTATTGACTATTGAGAGTCTTTGTGGATACGTCAGGAAGTTCAACCTTCATATGAACAGAGTAAAATAATTTGAGACAAAGGTAGTGAACTGTACATGTTCCTCCTCCACACATCTCTATTTTTCTCTCTTTCAGAAGGCCTGAAAAGGGTTTAGTCATACAACTCACTGTGTAGCCTTGTGCCGGGTATTGCTATTCAGTCTGACCAACTTCAGACAGTTGTAGGAAGGAACCAACATAAGTTCTCTGGAGTAAATACAGGATATAAATGTGATCTTCTTCTTGACTTTTCTTCGCGAACGAAGATTCAGGAAGGACTCATCCCACGCTTTCTACAAGCGCACTGATGATTTGGAGGTTGGATGTGTCCTTCGAGCCTGTGCAATGGACCTTTCTGGTGGAGCACAGCGTGCACAGAACTGGCCTCACCCTTTAAACCAAAGGTTCGTCTGCCGGGGTCTAGCAAGCTTAGGACGGTGGCAGCGAGGTCCTCAGGTCGTAGGTTTAATTTGAGTTTCCTTCTCTAGATGGTTGATCTTACAGGGTTAGACGAGCACCATCTGCCCAGGTTTGAAATCAGAGATTTCCTTCTCCTAGGATGGTTGCCAAAAGGCTAGAGAGCCCATCCTGCCCATTGATGCTCTTTGTCAGACCCTGCTGTTGTGACCTGTCTGGCATTGGAGGCCCTACCGGTGGCTATTATGCCACCATCAGTGTAGCTCACAACTTCATTCGGGTGCGCAAGCCTCTCCCCCACAACAAGGGGGCGCCAATGGAGAGGTTATACAATGACAATTCAGGTGCCTTCATTATTGCCCCATCTTATCATCTCCTCAGGTATGATGCTTGCAAAGATGACCTAACCTGTGCTCGGAACTGGCTTACAGATTGGCACTGGGGTCCTGATGGAAATAACTGCAGTCATGACTGTATCTCCTATGGCCAGGTGAGGGTAGGATTAAGTGAAGCTGATGGTTGATCGTGTTTCATGCTCTTGGGCACAAGGGATGGTGGTAGCGATTAAAATAATAATAATAATAATAAACTTTATTTGTACCCCGCCACCATCTCCCCAACGGGGACTCGGGGTGGCTTACATGAGGCCAAGCTCAACAATACAACAACCAAGGTAAAATCAAACAAACAACAAAATAATCAATTGCATAAAACATAAACTGTAAAATACAACAATCAATATAAAATTACAATAAAATAAAACCATTTAAAACATAGGACAATGAGCGGGCCGCATGTACAGATTAAAATAGGGGGGATACAGCTAAAAACAGAGGGGAGAGATAGCTGTAGGGCCAGTTATTTGTGAGGGAGAAAACTACAGGATCCTACAGGATCATGCCCATCATTATAACTGTTCTTTGTTTTTATTGCTACTTGTGTTATGCATTATAGTTTCTCTTCAGTTTGCCCAACAGGGTTTCCCCATGTCTTCAATCAACCAGCAGGGCAGAGTAGGTCCTTTCCCCCTAAGGGTAGTATATGGATACCAGCAAGAGACTTAAGTTACACTCCGGCCCCACGGCTGGAGTGTAAGCGGCCTTTCTGAGAACTATAGGCCATTGGATCTCTCCCAGTAGATCCCTATGTGGCAGATTATGTTCTCAAGTTGTTTAATTGTTTAAATTGTTTAATTTGTCTGCTGTATTAGTACTGTATGTTCTCTGTTTTATGTGTTATGCTTGTAAACCGCTCCGAGCCTCCGGGGAGTGGCGGTATAAAAGTTGAAATAATAAATAAATAAATAAATATGTAAACAATTGGCATGAAATTGGAAGAACATGCAGTATGAACTGCTGACCTGAAGATCTGAAGGTCAGCAGTTCAAATCCCCGAGATGGGGTGAGCTCCCATCTCTCAGCCACAGCTTCTCATGCGGGGACATGAGAGAAGCCTCCCACAGGATGGTAACACGTCCAGGTGTTCCCTGGGCAATATCTCTGTAGACAGCTGATTCTCTCACACCAGAAGCAATTGGCAGTGTATTCTCAATTCATTTCTGACACAATAATAATAATAAATGAATTTCACAGGGTTTTCTTAGGCAATGAATCTTCAGAGTTGGTTTTGCCAGATCCCTCCACTGAAATCTAACCCAAAGCACCTCGCATTAGTTGAGAGTCCCACATCCAAGTACTAACCAGGGCTGACCCTGCTTAGTTTCGAAGATTAGACAGGTTCAGTGTCTTTAGGATATTTAGGCCCAGGGTAGAATATACATGTATGGTTTGAACGTAATTCTGTTAGCATATGTTAGACATTTGAAGTCTCCAAGCACTTAATGGTATTGAACTGTCTTGTAAATCTGAGGATTAGAGGGAAACAGTCAGGGTTTGAAGGTAGAACATGGTGTTCTCAAAAATCCAACGTTTTCCCTCTGAACAGCAGAACTACACTTCAAAGGTCTAAAGTTATGCTGACAGAATTAAGATCAAACCATACATTATGTCCAAAAATTATAGAAAAAATAACCACATGCAAATACTTCCTCTCTTACGTTGTTTATCTGAAAACGTTTGTTCTGTAGCTTTTCTTAAAATGGTTAGCTATGAATGAATCACAGCTTTGGTGCCTGATTAGGTTTAATGCTATCATGCTCAATCCCTGTAATTGTTCAAATGATTATTTGCAGACACTGCTGTTTAAAATGCAGTGAATTAATTTATAGAAAGGAGGTGAGGAATCTGTGGCTGCCAGAGATGATATTTGGATGGTCCATATGTGGTCCTCCAAGAGAATGATGAAAGAAACCTATGTGGGGAAGGGCAGAGATATCCGTGGAGGAAGAGGCCACCATCATGGACAGTTATTGATCACATAAACATCCTCTCTGTCA
Source organism: Anolis apletophallus (assembly GCA_030556195.1). Taxonomy (NCBI): domain Eukaryota; kingdom Metazoa; phylum Chordata; class Lepidosauria; order Squamata; family Anolidae; genus Anolis; species Anolis apletophallus. The sequence continues at coordinate 102,278,030 of JARBWK010000001.1, forward strand.
CAGTTTGACAAGAATGCCCATCAATTCTAGTCACTGACTCTGTATCTGGGACCTAGGAAAATCAGAGTTTTTCAGTATCTGAAGGCCACAGGTTTCGCATCTGATTAGTACGTCACTTTTCAGCCTACACACAAAAGATGAAGCTGATGAGTCTATCTGCCACAACTGCCACTTTGCTGCCCCAGTGCTCAGTTTGGTGCTATGTATAGCCATGACGTGAATCACCCACGCTCTGGATAAAGAACCTGCTGTGACTTCTGTTTAAATGTTACGAGTGACATCACCCTTGAGTACTGTATGTTGACAGCCTCTCTGAGTTAAGAGTCTTAGGCCATGATTCTCTCCTGATCTCTTGTCTTACAAACAGAAATAACCAGTTGCGTGCTTTGTCTCCAGGGTTAGGAGAGACGGCAGTCTCCCATATTATGTAATTTGACATGGCACACCTCGGCCTCTTCCATTAGAAGACAGTCAGATTCTCCCTGAATGCTGTTGGCTTGGTGCTGAGTCAGTCTGCTTGCCTCTTGGGCAGCTCATTTGGTTAATGTCCAGAGAGACAACCATGCAAATATGCAGACAACAGTTGGGCTGAGAGCTTGTGAAAAGAAAAGACAGCATACAGTTGGCTGTGTGCAAGTCCCAGCCCTGTTTGTACATTAAAGTAAAGGTAAGGTAAAGGTTTTCACCTGACATTAAGTCTAGTCGTGTCCAATTCTGGGGATGGTGCTCATCTCCATTTCTAAGCCAAAGAGCCAGCGTTGTCCAGAGACACCTCCAAGGTCATGTGGCCAGCATGACTACATGGAGCACTGTATATGTATACAGCATATGCTTTGTATACAAGAGGATTCAGGCTTAATTGCTGGCATTCCAGGTACCTCTCTAAGAGTTAAAGAGCCGTCGTTGTCTGGAGACACTTCCAAAGTATTGTGGCCCGCATGACTGCATGGAGCGCCATTACCTTCCCACAGAAGCGGTACCTATTGATCTACTAACAATTGCATGTTTTCAAACTGCTATGTTGGCAGAAGCTGGGTTTAACAGTGGAAGCTCACCCCGTTCCCTGGATTCAGTCATCAAGCTCAGCAGCTCAGCAGTTTAACCCGCTGCGCCACCAGGCGGGCCATTTGTACATTACCCGACTTTTTTTTTTACTGTGAATGATAGCGAGGTTTACAGGAGGCATGTTATGACTGATAATGTTTTCAGTTGGTAGTGCTATCATTTTTCATCTTTTCCCTTCTTTTTGACACCACAATTTATAAAAGAGGGAAGACCATTAATCTTGTGTAAAGTACCACAGCTTTCTTACAGAAATATATAAATGATTTTTTCCCCTGGACATCAATTGGTGGAGGTATGGTAAGAGGGTACAGACTGAAAATTTCCTATCTGAAATGCTTGGGATCAGAATGTGTTTTAGATTGGGTTGCTGTAAGTCTTTTTGGCTTACAGAGGATGCCTGCCGTAGATGCAGGCAAAACATCAAGAGAGAATGCTTCTGGAACATGGCCATACAGCCCAGAAGACTTACAATAGCCCAGTGATTCTGGCCATGAAAGCCTTTGACAATACAGTGTATTGGATTTTTTCAAATTTTTGGAATACCTGCATACATGACAAAATATCTTTATTGATTGCGTGGAAGAGGGCATTTCAGAAGGTATTGCTCCTCACACAACCAGGTAACTAGTAACACCTGCTGAAATTTCCTCTTCCACCCAACCAGTAAAGATATAGGAGCCTTCTCGTGTTTTCACTCTGACAACCCTACAGTCCACTTATGATACAGCTCTCTTCTCCCAACACATAGCCTGCAATTGCCTAACAGCAAGACCAGCCCAAGGAAGGTTATAACTGGAGGTAGGAAAGAACCATTTTGTGGACTCAGCTCTTTAGGCCATAAGAACCAACATCATCATGCAAAGTTTGACTCACCCTTTCTCAATCTGTCCCAGAGAAGATGGACTTACTACATAACATGCACTCTCTCACTTTTAACAGATGTACCAGAATGGGAAGGAGTTGTGTGAGACCATCTGGGATGATACTTTCACCGTCAGTGCAGATCCCTGTGAGTGCTTGACGCTGACTGCCTCTGATACAGTCTTCTCGGCCTCTTATCCGCACCTTGGAGACAACACAGAGGAGCCTGAGATTGCCAAGGCAAAAGGGAGCAAAAGGGAAGGCCGCCTTGGCCCTGGCAGGCTCTGCACAGGCAACCGGCTGCTCCAGCGCCTGAGGAGGAACATGCAGAAGCGCTCCGTCTTCATGGAGGATGTGGAGGGGAGCGGGAGTGGGTTCTGACCCAAGACAGTCGCCCTTCCAGGGGAAAAAAATGACCCCCTTCCCCGTCATCACCCGGGGCCTGTGGGGGGATCGCTTGTGATCTATGCAAATCCGCCATGTCTCATGTTACCAGCTTCTCATTGTATAGCTCTGTGCAACTTGGTGTGGCCATGTCCTAGGATGTTGACCGGGCACCTTAGCAGGGCTCTTGAGTCTGATGCCTTTAGTAATAGAGTTTACCACCATCAGGACACCTCCCTTTCCTTTGGAAACCTGCCCAAGGCCACTGCTTTCCTAAAGCTCCCCATTTTGTAGAAGTAAACAATACATGGTAAGAGACCAATTAGTGGTGACAGCTCCAGCCTCTGCTGCTTTCTTTCCAGCTGCTCCTCTCCCTACAAACCTGCGGCCATGCCTCTGAGAGGTCACTTGACGATACCTTCTACAAGTTCCCCTCTAGCAAAGGAACAGCCATGAAGATGGTTATGCTCCACAAGAGTGGAAACCTGGGTGGAAATGAAATGATGAGTTTAGACGACAGTGATGGCTACAGACATGATTGATAGCATGACTGAACTAAAATGGTTGGGCTGCCACTGATAAATGGAGGCAGAAGGCACCAGAAAAAAGCACTAGGCTGGGTTAGACTGGCAGTTATGGGTGGCACCCAACAATGCTGTGGCTACTTGGCAAAGAATAGCTGCTATACTATTGAATTTCATTTTTATGCAATCTAGTAGGGGCCAGGGATAGTGGAAAAGATATTGTGTTATAGTAGGGGTGCCCACACTTTGTCAGCATGCGAGCTACTTCTAATAAAACCAAGTCTGAAAGATCTACCAGGGCAGAGCAGGGGGAAGGGGGCAGGGCTTCGCGTGGCCTAGCTCCGCCCCCTCAGAAGTGCCCCATCCAGCTGGGATCGACCTCCTTCAGTCCTGGGATCGACCAGTCGATCGCGATCTACCTAATGAGCACCCCTGTGTTATAGTATGGGGATAAAGACTGCACGTAATTTTAATAATGCAGTGTGTATATTTCTTATTCAGTTAAGCATCTAATGTTGGTGAGGGGGAGTGAGAGAACTCGAGTCTTCATGCCTGTGCTGTCTATCCCAGGCATGGGCAAACTTTGGCCCTCCAGATGTTTTGGACTTCAAACTCCCATAATTCCTAACAGCAGATAAGCCGGCTGGGATTTCTCTTAGTTGAAATCCAAAACACCTGGAGAGTCAAAGTTTGCCCACGTCTGGTCTATATCTTTATGTAGCGCAGTGGTTCTCAACCTGTGGGCTCCCAGATGTCTTGGCCTTCAACTCCCAGAAATCCTAACAGCTGGTAAACTGGCTGGGATTTCTGGGAGTTGTAGGCCAAAACACCTGGGGACCCACAGGTTAAAAACCACTGATGTAGCACTTCTTGACAAATCTCCCCCAGGTATTCAGGTGTAGTCACTGATAATTGTCCTCTCCAAAAAAAACACACATTCCCTGCTTTCTCAGTTGCCTTTTTATGTCCTTGCTTTCTCGCCATGTTCACATGAAATAGCACATTATGCTCCGTTTCAAACTTACCTGTACTTGTGAGAAAAATAAAAATGTGTGCGTGTTAAAAGAATGTGTAAGTAAATCAATAGACTGGTGTGATACTCTTTAGTCAGTTTGAAGCAGCAGCTGTTCATCCAAAGGCTCCTTTTCCCGGCTTTCCACATTCTAGACGGAATGGCAAAACAGATTTAGATGGAAAAGAGGGAGCACAATTACGGGTGGTTTTTCTATTCATAGTGCAAAAGATTGATTCTTAAATATTAATGTGTTTTTCCAAATGGTATAAAACATTTGGGATCAATTAGTATCTCCTTCCTTGTTTTCTCCAAATCATCTCCTTAGCCACGGTTTCATTTCATTCCCCTTTTCCCAACCCAGCCTGCTCTTGCTCATGTCTGCATTATAAATGCACCCAGCCCTGTTGTAGCTGTTAAACAAGTAGATCACTTTCTAACCATGCCAAATAGTAGTAGAGGCCTGACAGGGCTTCTCCTTAAAGAGAAGGGACATGGAATGGGTCTGTGGAAAGAGACAGGCAATTAAAACAGATGGGAAAAGCGAGGAGTGGGCAGAGAACAAACAGAAAAGAGTCATGCTTAGCCGATTCCAGAGACGCATTGATAAGGAAGCAGATGCTGAAGGTCTGAAAGCAGCCTTGGCCCATGTGCTCTTCTCCAGATAGTGTTGGAAAGCAACTCCCTTTCACTTTAATTGGTAAAACAGCAACAAGGGATGTGGGGAGTCAAACAACATTTGGAGCACGGCACTTTGCCCAACTCTATCTTAAAGGAAAACAAAAGTGGTTCGAAAGAGAAGGGCTGGGGGAGGCCCTGTCAAGCAAAGAGGAAACTGCATTGGGAGAGAAACTGAAGGAGGTGGACTGGGTGTAAACAGTAGAGCCAAAAACCCAGGAAATATGAAGGGATGAGAAGGAACTTGAAAAAGAGATTACTGAGCCAGAGATATAAATCTGCTGAAAGTAAAAGTCATCCGAAAACTAGAAGTGAGGAGACTCCCCACCACAGCGGCAATTTAACCGCAAAGAAGCAGCAACCAGCTCTCAGGATTTATAAACTGCTTCAGATTATTCATTTTGTTTTACTGTTTTGAACCCTTGTGCTGGCAGAACTGCTGACCGAAAGGTCGGCGGTTCAGATCCAGGGAGTGGGGTGAGCTCCCATGTCAGCTCCAGCCTCTCATGTGGGGACATGAAAGAAGCCTCCCATGGGATGGTAACACATCTGGATGTCCCCTGGGCAACATCTTGCAAACTGCCAATTTGCTCACTCCAGAAGCGACTTGCAGTTTCTCAGGTCACTCCTGACACAAAAAAATCTCAGAAACACCCAAATAACCCAAGAAACTAGGTACACTCACACACCCCAAACTGATTATCAGAAGCTAATTAACAGATTGATTCTAAAATGAGAATGCAAGAGGACTTTCCAATTCACCCTTTTGGCCAGTGCACTGGACTGGTATTTTACAGCATCAGGACATATACTAAAGAGGTTGGGCGACATTTCTTCATTTCACTTGGAAGCATCAAAACGGACACAGTTCAAGATAGAACACTTGGCAGAGATTAATAATAAACAATAAGAAACAATAAACCATTCTTAACAGAAGAGGCTTTGTTTCACTTTCACTGGCAGCCTTAAAAACACAGACATTCAGGTCATAGCAGCTATTTCCAAGCCAAGAATACGACGGAGGTTCCATGTTGTGTGTACGTTGAATCTTCTAACCACACTGGAGCAAATAGAAAACCCTTTTTCTCGGGCAAAAAAGCAGAATAAAGAAAGGTAAATTTGTATTTACCTTCACTAAAGGCATCAAATCTGGTCTGATATTGGAAGCCCTTGTGCTGGCTGAACTGCTGACCAAAAGATTGGCAGTTCGAATCTGGGGAGTGGGGTGAGCTCCCATCTGTCAGCTCTATCTTCCCACGTGGGGACATGAGAGAAGCCTACCCACAGGATGGTAAAACATCAAACATCTGGGTGTCCCCTGGGCATTGGTAACATCCTTGCAGACGCCCAATTCTCTCACACCAGGATCGACTTGCAGTTTCTCAAGTTGCTCCTCACACACACACACACACACAAAAGACAAATTCTGATTCATACTTGGATGAGATTGCCCACAAATCCCAGGTGTTCTGGGCTAGATTTCAGAGAAAGGAACAGGCAAAACCACCTCTGTCTCCCTGATCCAAGAAAACTCCATGAAATTCATGAGTCACCGTAAGTCAACAGGCAATTTGAAGGCACAAACACACTAGAATTGCTCTGCACAGCACTGCTCCCTACTTAACATATTATTTCATTTGAATAAACATCCTTCACTTATGGCATATATACCTGCCATCAATTCTTATGACCCCAGACCTTTGAATATTTAACTTTTTTTTCAATAAACAGAATCACAATTTGTGGAAATAATAATAATAATAATAATAATAATAATAATAATATCAAAGCTCCAGGGCGTGTGGTTCTCTTAAAATGAGGTGTGGCCTACAAGGACACCTTGTTTTGCCCCATCAAGGGTTTGTTTTTAAAAACTAGCCATTTCTGGTTGTACAGGATGTGCATGTTGACTGCAGCCCAGGAATGGACCTTCTGGCTTTGTTCACACCAATTTACAGATATGCATGCCTTTTCCGTGCCTCAGTCCCTTTTGGCCGGCATTTATTATGCACCAGCAATATTAGCAGCCAATTTATACAACTCTCCGTTGCTGGTGTTTTAAAATTTTTACTAAAAAGAAGTTTTAAAAAAACAAGTACAAAGGCCTCCAGAAAGGGAAAAGCTCTACTAGTCCAATTCTCTGTCTGTGGATGCCATGACACACAGGTTCCCTGCGTAGCTCTAGCTCAAGGAATGTACAGCCTCCAATTAAAAACACAGGGACAATCCAGAGGTTTCCTACAGACTCCAAAGAAGATGGTCCCAACATGAAGGGAATAAAGCTGCTGCCCCCTACAGGCTAGTCACGGTCTCAAGCTTGCGCTCATAAAAGAAGCGGTGGGCAGGGCGCCTGGCGGGAGTGTCCTTCCGGGCAAAGTAGCTCAGCAAGGATTGTGCATTCTTCTGGGATGGGTCCTCTTCTGTATCATCCCTGGAGAAAGAGAGCCAAAGGGATGGGGAGAAATGAAGACTTAGGTGGAGAAGCTTAAATAAGAACTTTGCATAATTCAGGTTGCTGTGAATTTTCCGGGCTGTATGGCCATGTTCCAGAAGCATTCTTTCCTGACATTTCGCCCACATCTATGGCAGGCATCCTCAGAGGTTGTGAGGTCTGCTGGAAACTAGGCAAGTGGGGTTTATATATCTGTGGAATGTCCAAAGTAGGAGAAAGAACTCATCTGCTTGAGGCATGTGTGAATGTTGCAATTGACTACCTTGATTAGCATTTAATGGCCTTGCAGTTTCAAAGCCTTGCTGGTTGCTGCCTGGGGTGGTCCTTTGTTGGGAGGTGTTAGCTGGCCCTGATTGATTCTTGTCTGAAATTTCCCTGCTTTTTTGAGTATTGCTCTTTATTAACTGTCCTGATTTTAGAGGTTTTTTTAATACTGTTGGCCAGATTTTGTTCATGTTGAGCGAAACATCAGGAGAGAATGTTTCTGGAACATGGCCATACAGCCCGTAAAACTCACAGCAACCCAATGATTCTGGCCATGAAAGTGTTTGACAACACATTTTCCGTAATTCCTTTTTTTGGACTTCAAATGGCTGGTAGCCATGTTGGCTCAAGGCATTTTAAAAGTCATTTTTCTAATTTCTGCAATTTCTCGCACCCTGCACTGTCTTGCCCTGCATCTAGCCCAGGCCTGGGCAAACCTTGGCCCTCCAGGTGTTTTGGACTCCAACTCCCACAATTCCTAACAGCCGGTAGGCTGTTAGGAATTGTGGGAGTTGGAGTCCAAAACACCTGGAGGGCTGAAGTTTGCCCAGGCCTGATCTAGCCTCTTTCAGAGTTACATCCATGGTCTTGGGCTCCATTCTTCTCCAATTGTTGCGATCACTGACTTTTACTACATTCCAGCAGCCCAGATGGAAAATTTGCTACTGAAGTTTGCTTCCCTTAACAAGATAGTACAGGAAAGCTTGTCACATCTAAATAGGGCAGAGGTAACGGGCTGCATCTCCAGCTTCTCCTGTGGGATCCCGCCAGTTTGCCGAGGTCAGTTTGAGATGGAAGGCAGCAAGGACACTGGCAGCTTTGGGACTGAATGGGGCACGGGGCTACTCATTTGAATCCTCAGAATCAACAAGGCAAGTCACAGCCATCCTTTGATGCCAGCACTTTCTGCTGGGACATGCAGTGCTTTGCACAGTCCACATTCACAACAAAAAGAAGCAGGGAGGAATTAAAAGAAAAAGAAGCCCCAAAGGGAGAATTTGGGGAGAAACAAATTCCCTAGCTCGGGGCTGATACAAAAAGAAAAGAAAAGAGCCCTGCAAATATTTGGCAGATCCATGCACCTCAAATATCCCTTCACCAGGCTCTGAATTTTAGAAAAGTAATTGTTTTGGTTGGAAACTTTCCAGAGTGTTGTCGAAGGTTTTCATGGCTGGAATCACTGGGGTGCTGAGAGTTTTCCGGGCTGTATGGCCATGCTCCAGAAGCATTCCCTCCTGACGTTTCACCCATATCTATAGCAGGCATCCTCAGAGGTTGAGGGGTCTGCAGGAAACTAGGCAAGTGGGGTTTATATATCTGTGGAATGATGTCCAGGGTGAGAGAAAGAACTCTTGTCTGTTTGAGGGAAGTGTGAATGTTTCAGTTGGCACCCTTGATTAGCACTGATTAGTCTTTCAGTTTCAAGGTAAACTGTTTTATAGTTTTTAGTTAAGAGTTTAATTCCATCTGTTGTTTTAAAGTGTGTTTTTTATATTTTCTGTAAGCTGTCCTGAGCCCTCGGGGAAGAACAGTATACAAAACTGAATAAATAAATAAATAAATAAATAAGCTCTGGCTGTTTACTACCTGGGGGAATCTTTTGTTAGGAGGTGTTAGCTGGCCCAACAAAGGATGCCCATAGGCAGTAAACATCCAGACATTGAAGCTGCAAGGCTAATCAAGGTAGCCAATTACAACATGCACACCTACCTCAAGCAGACAAAAGTTATTTCTCCCACCCTGGACATTCCAGATATATAAACCCCACTTGCATAGTTTCCAACAGGCCTCGCAACCTTGGAGGATGCCTGCCATAGATGTGGGTGAAGTGTGAGGAGAGAATGCTTCTGGAACATGGCCATACAGCCTGGAAAACTCACAACAACCTAACTCTCAGAGTATCTAGGCCATTATGGCCAGTGGCCATTTCTGCTGCCAATGCACTCTGTGCCATGCCTCGCTGTTAAGAGTATTGTGCTGTGTTTTCAATACCCTCCACAGCCTCAACTGCTGCTTAGTGAAGTCTGTTCCCTTCTGTGCATCCAAAACTCCCAAAGGTAACCCTGACTGATCTTAGTATGAAGCAGCTGCTTCCTTGTCAGTTCCGAATTCCCTTGATTTCCCACTCCAAGCTATCTCCACCATCCCATGATCTGGCAGCTCTTCCCTTTCCACTCACCAGCGAACAGCCACGGCTTTGTTCTCCAGGATGACCTGAGCTGTACTCCAACTGAATCGCACAAACTGGGGGAAGCCAAATACAGGGTCCAAAATTTGTGCGAGCCACTCTTTAGTCTTGGGGTCTGGAGAAGCAATAAGGAGAAAAAATGACAGATGGCAAAGAAAATCCCTTTAGGATTAGGTTTTGCAGTTGTCCCTATTTCTAAGGTGGAATCTCTGCTTAGATTCCAATGTTCTTCTGATAGCTCTGCAAGAACAGAGTTCATGGTAAATAAGAGAATGGAATTTAAAATGACTCCAAGTTCTATATTCACAATTTCTTAGATTCTTTGTGTTCTTGGAGAAATCTGATTATCTGGATCTGGAACAGTTTGGCTTCAGGCCAGGTCATGGAACTGAAACAGCCTTGTTTGCCTTAGCATGGATGCGCCCAACAGGCGGCCCGCGGGGCGCATGCGGCCCGCCAGCCCCTTGGATGCGGCCCGCCCTCCTGCAAGAAATCAGCTGTTTCTTTAAAAAAAAATTAATCGATCTTGGGGGGCGGGGCTGATCGCAGGGGCGGGGCTGATCGCGGGGGGCTCTCGTGGGGGGGGGCCGCTCGCAGGCCCCGGACCTCTCCTTAGGCCCTCCCTCCTTTCCTTCCTTGAAGGCCGGTCCCGGAAGGGGAGGGCCCGGCGCTGGAAAGCAGCCGGCCGAGTCCCGCGTGGAGGCCGTGGGAGGAAGAAGAAGATAAGTCTGAGGCGGGCGGGCGGGCGAGGCACTGGGTCTCCCTGCTGCCCTGGCGCGCGACCCATACACTCTTGGTGCAAGCCCAGTGCCTCGCGCGTCCACCTGCCTCAGACTTACCTTCTTCTTCCTCCCACGGCCTCCACGCGGGACTCGGCCGGCCGCTTTCCAGCGCCGGGCCCTCCCCTTCCGGGACCGGCCTTCAAGGAAGGAAAGGAGGGAGGGCCTAAGGAGAGCGCCGGGGCCTCGAGGTGGCCCGGCGGGTTCAGGTGCTGTGCCTCTACCGGGCCCTGCTGAGGGAGAGCCAGGCCTTCGCCACCTACGGGTACAGGTAGGATGGGAAGCGGGAGGAGGAAAAGGAGGAGGAAAGGCCTCGGCCCCAGCCCCTCACCCGGAAAGGCCTCACTGCCTCCCTGCAGGGCTTCCTTCATCTCTGACAGGACAGACATCCACTGGTCGGGGAGGGAAAACTTGGAAGTCTGCTCTTCAGGGTGGTGCCCTTGTAATTATTATTACAATAATTACCCGCCCTGCCGCGCATGCCCGCGAGCGCCCCCGCCCCCTGCTGTGGCCCCCCAGGTGATCAGTCACCGGAATTCCGGCCCTTGGGCCGGTAGAAGTTGGACAGCCCTGATCTACATGAAGCCGTTGGGAGAGATTATCCAGAGTTTTGGAGTTGGACATCATCTGTACACTCCTTTCCATCTGCTGCTAAGGAGGCTGTTCAGGTCCTGAACTGGCAGCTGTGACGGTCTGGATGAGGGTGAACAAATTAAAACTGAATCCAGACAAGACAGAGGCACTCCTTGTCAGTTGTAAGGCTGAACAGGGTATAGGGTTACAGCCTGTGCTAGGTGGGGTTACACTCCCCTGAAGGCGCAGGTGCGCAGCTTGGGAGTGATCCTGGACTCATAGTTTGGTGGCGGCAAGAGGAGCTTTAGCACAATTAAAACTTGTGTGCCAGTTGTGCCCGTACCTTGAGAAGTCAGACTTGGCCACGGTAATCCACGCTCTCGTTACATCCTGAATAGACTACTGCAACTCACTCTATGTTGGGTTGCCTTTGAAGACTGTTTGGAAACTCCAAATGGTCTAGTTGATGGCAGCCAGATTGCTCACTGGAGCAGGGTTCAGGGAGCACACAACCACTAGCTCCACTAGCTGCCAGTCTCCTACTGAGCACAATTCAATTCTTGAAGGTTAAGAAGATCTGAGGAGGCCCTGCTCTCGGTCCCATCTCCTTCGCAAGTGAGACAAGAGGACAAGAGACACAGCCTTTTCAGTGGTGGCCCCTCAGCTCTGGAACTCCCTCCTCAATGAAATTAAATCAGCGCCCTCCCTTTTGGCTTTCAGAAAAAAGCAAAAACTTTTTTCTGAAACCAAGCATTTGGGCAGTAAGCATTTGGGACCAAGAATTTGGGCAGTAAGCAATACAAGGGATGAACAGGGATTATGTGCCAATGCTATTTGATATTGGAATAGCCTTGGACCATGATTTTTGGATGATGTGATTTTAATGTTTATATTAATATGTTTTCAAACTCCATGTTTTAATGTCTAAATGTTGTTACATTTTATGATTTAATTGATAGTTATATGTTATTGTTGTTTTATGTTAAGTTTGCATATGTTTGTGAGGCATTAGATTTTGCTGTGAATATGTTAGAAACCACTTTGAGACACACCCCACACACACACACCCTGGGTGAGAAAAGTGTTATACAAATGAAGTATGTTTGTCCAAATGACTTTCTCTATGCTAGAAGTTATAACCGTATCTATGGCTGTGGGTTCTGTTCTCAAGATAGGCAGAAAAAGAGGTTGAACGTACCATTGGGATAGCCTGAGCCGTAGTCTGAGCCCACATTGTCCAGATCTTCAACAAATTTCCAGTTTTTCACAACCCGATCCCTGGCTACCTGGAGAACACAAGAGAAAATGAAGAACATAGATATTGCCTTCCTCCACTGGACCAAAGTTCCTTAACACTGTTTCCAATGGTATTCATCTTGAGACAGACAATGACAGTGATAGCAGTCTCTTGGACAAAGACATCTATATCTATTTATTTGTTACATTTCTATACTGCTTTTCTCACCCCTGGGGGGACTCAAAGCAGTAATAAATGGCAAAATTCAATGCCTCGCATATATGTAAAAATACATCACATATCTAAAATTACATCACTGTGGATTAAAATGATTAAAGCTATAAAACATTAGACACAGACATAAACATAGAACATTTTACATAAACTTAGAACTAAAGTAGCCTCCTTTTGCTTGGTTTCCACACATGTCTGGTAATCAGAAGGTACTGAGCTTTTTCACATGGAAGCAACACTTTCCTCAGGCACAGAGAACATTTTGTCCTCCGGAAACTGATGGGTGACAGCTTTCACCAGGCCTCTCTGCAAGCCGGGGTAGCAAGGGCTACTGGGGACTGGAGCTCAACAACACTGGAGGGACTCAAGGAGGTCAGATATGATTTGGTAATTTGGTTGATGGAGAATTAGAGCAGCTATCGAAAGTGAATGAGCCTTATGGCTGGTATTTACCTTGGCACAGATGCTGGCAGCACTGACAACAGGAAAGAGGGAGTCTGCCTTTGGCTTCACGGTAACCTCCAGCCCTGGAAACTGTTGCTTTAGCTTCTCTTGGTACTTCTCTGCTGGGCCCACAGTGTCCACAAAGACCTGAATGAAGGAGGAACCACAACGGATGTGAGAGGCAACCTTTTGTGCTATTTCCCCCAAGCATGGAGAGCTGAACTGGCTCACCTCTGCAACCTGCACTCCAGAATCTAATGCATGCTGGATGAGTCCAATGGCTGTATCGTGGGAAAGTGCATTCAGGTTGTACTTTGCTCTGCAACAAAAAAGAAGCCATGTTGATTCAATGACATTATGTTGGCTCTAAGCCTAACCCTTAGAGAAAGGCAAATTTAAAAGTGTCATGGCTGGATCTTTTACTAGAACCAACTAAGTATCAGAGGAGGAAACAGTAGAAAAATACAGCAAGGGAGAGCACAGCTTCAACACAGGAAGTCCCAGCTGCAACTCCCTGTATCTCTGGCCAGAGCTAGGAAAGGATCTTGACTGAAACATGGCAGAGATGCTGCCACTTGATGCAAACAAAGAGTATCGCGTATTTTGGCTGAGGCTTCTGGGAATTGAAGATAAAATAACAGAAGTGCCAAAGACTCTTGAGTGCAGATGACATTGGTCTCGATCAGTGGTTCACAAACTTTTTTGGCCTACCGCCCCCTTTCCAGAAAAATTTTTACTCACCGCCCCCCTAAAAATTAATTTTTAAAATGTTTTAATAGCAATTAAACAGAAAGATATATATGTATTAATATTTCTACCTTTTTTGTAAAATATAATAAAGAAAGTTATAAATTAGAAACATTGAAGTTTGAAATTATGAAACTATTTATTGAACTTAGAATAGAAAGGTAATACAAAAAAACATTTGAAATCATCTTAATGAGAAGGATGAACCTGGTATGCTGCTACCAATCTAGTAATCCTCGGCTCTATTTTCATCAGCAGTTATCTCAAGTCATCACAATTGACAATTTTGCAATCGGTTTCTTTTTTTGTTAATAAATTGGTTACCGCACTGAATCCACGTTCCACTAAATATATTGAAGGACATTATTATTATTATAAGACTCAACCAGTTGGAAGGGAACCCCAAAGATATTATTATTATCCCTTGCTTGGCGAGAGGAGGAGGAGGGAGCAGGAGGAGGGAAGAAGAGAGAGACACACAGAGATGGATGATAGCCTGTCATCTGGCTCACGCCACCCCCCCCACTGCCCTCTTACAGGGGTTCAGCACCCCCCCCCCATTCTCCTGGGCCTTCCGGCGCCCCCCTAGATCGCCCCACCGCCCACCAGGGAACCACAGTGGGAACCACTGGTCTAGATAGAAGGGACCGCACCAAATTTTTGTATTCAATTTTTCAGTCTTTCCTTGAACAACTTTTGCAGATTTCGCTAACCATTATGTAATCTCCCATTTTCTGTAACTCTCCCAATTTACCCCTACGATGGGGTTTTCTGGGTAAGATTTCTTTATGGGAGTGCTTTTGCCTTCCTCTGAGATTGAGAGTGTGACTTGCCCAAAATCGCTCAATGAGTTTCTATGGTTGAGCATATATTCAAACCCAGTTCTCCAGTCCTAGTCCAATGCTCAAACCAGCACACCACACTGGTTCTCATGTAATTCGTAGGTAACATTACATTAAACATTTTTATTACTTGGTTTTAAAGTACTACAATGCATTTTTGTAAAAATGCACAAATACCAAAATGCACTTTTTGTCAAGACAGAGACTTTAGTATTAGCTTGTTTGAATACTACTAAAAAGAAAGAAATGTTTTGACACTGCACTAAATATTACACCACAGTGGAACAGCAAATATCAAAATCTCTAATGACTGACAAACATATAACATTTTAGCTCTTTTTTTGGTGCTCTAAGTTCCTTTTGCAAACGTAAAAAAGAGATATCTATGCTCAACTGTATGTAATAAGTAGGAAATTAAAAAATAAAACTTTTTAAAATAGTTTTTTCTTTTTTCTAGTGGAGTATTGCATAGAAGGTCTATTTTTTAAATTTTTAAAATCAGTTTTGTACTTTTTTGTGTCAGGAGTGACTTGAGAAATTGCAAGTCATTTCTGGTGTGAGAATTGGCCGTCTGCAAGGACGCTGCTCAGGGGACACCCAGATGTTTTACCATCCTGTGAGAAGCTTCTCTCATGTCCCAACATGGGAAGCTGGAGCTGACAGGTGGTGTCAGAGCTGGAGGTTCTGAGCCTTGAGGGAGGCTCAAGAACTCCCAGTCTGCCATGACCGGGAAAAGCCTGGCGTGCAGGACCTTGGGGAAATCCCGGGGATGATGCACTCCGGAGAAGTGCTGAGTCAGGACGGATGTGATGCAACCTCTTTGCTGAGTAAGGAAGGGTGATGCAACCTTTCCCGGACATTGCGGGTGACGGGTTGGAGGGGGTTGAGTATAAAAGGTGTGTTTGAGGCACAAGCCAATGCTTTGGCTTTACAGGTGTTGTACCTTCAATAAAATCTCGTTGGATCGAACTGCAGTTTGTGCGTGATCTTTACAGAAGATTGGAGCGGCCTCACAGGTGGGAGCTCACCCCACTCCCTGGATTCAAACCACTGAGCTTTCAGTCAGCAGTCCTGCCAGCACAAGAGTTTGATCCATTGCACCACATTTTTGTAGCTGAGTGTATAGTAATATTATGGCAGAACTCATCTTTAGAAATCTGTCTAGAAGGGGAATGCTAGCTGGCTAACTACTACAGCTGGCCAGCCATAATTGACTGACTCCTGATCAATTATCATATTTTTAAATGGATCAAAACTGATTTTGATTTGTTGAACAAACAAATCATCCAGTTACAAAAAGACAGTCAGCTTTTACATAACGAAACAATGCTATCACAGAGCAGATCATTTTATTCTATTTCACTAATAGTCACAATAAAACTTTGAAAATAACTTTTTCAAAATCAGATATCTATAATTATGGACAATGTGTAGCATGGCATCTTATTTGCATTATCCTGCTTCTCTATCAACAGCCTGACTTGTTCTATGTTCAAACCTGTTAATGACTTCCAAAACAGAAAGTTTCACACCTAGACATTATCAGCAGATACTGCACTACCCACATAGGAGACATGAATGCAAATCCCATATGCTTAACAATGGCATATTCAAGTAAGGCAATCTGGTATTGTTGCTGTTGCTATGATGATGATGATGATTTTATTGTGGTCTTGTTCTCTCCACTGGCGCCCCCTTGTCATGGGGGAGAGGCTTGCGTACCCTAACGAAGTTGTGAGCTATGCTGGCAGTGGCATAGCTACCGGTAGGGCCTCCCGTGCCAGACATGTCATAACCAAAGGGTCTGACAAAGAGCGTCAAAGGGCAGGATGGGCTCTCTAGCTTTTTGGCAACCATCCTAAGAGAAGGAAAACTGTAATTTCAAACCCAGGCAGATGGTGCTCGTCTAACCCTGTAAGGTCAACCATCTAGAGAAGGAAACTCAAATCAAACCTGCGACCTGAGGCCCTCGCTGCCAACGTCCTAAGCTTGCTAGGCCCTGGCAGACGAACCTTTGGTTTAAAGGGTGAGGCCAGTTCTGTGCACGCTGCGCTCCACCAGAAAAATCCATTGCACAGGCTCGAAGGACACATCCAACCTCCTTAGTCATCAACGCACTTGTAGAAAGCGTGGGATGAGTCCTTCCTAAGAATCTTCGTTCGCGAAGTAATGCCAGAGAGAGAGGGTTCTTGTGAAACACTGTTTAAAGACTCTTGTCCATATGGTACCTAAGCTCTATTTCTAATAAGTTCAAAGAGAGACAAAGCAGCAACCTTGAGGAAACAATATCATCTTTCAGAAAACTAATGGTATTTTAATCCACTTAACAGTGACATGGCCATGCCCCCCATGCTGCTCACCGTCTCTGCATGCTAGTTGAGATGAAATTGGGCGAGAGGATATGCAAGGCCCAGCCTACAAAATCCTTGGCTGCATCCAACTTCTCAAAGAGCTGCTCCCGCTGAGCCTCTGTTAGAGTCTTTGAATCTAAAAGAAAGTGGGAAGAAGGGGGTAAGATGAAGGAGATAGGAACTAGGATGAATGCAAACATCTCTCCAGAAAAAACTGAAGATGGGGTGCTTTCTTTCATTTTTTGGTTTGCATCCCATCTCATATTCTACAGTTTCCACCTCTACTCACACAGAAAACTAGGTGACTTGGAAGGCGCTTGAACAGACTGTGCTCTGGCACCACGAGATGCAGAACTAACCTTAAGAAATGGGGCCACAAAGTGGAATCCATGACATGCGAGTATGGAGAAGAGCAAACCACAGGCCACCTACTACAATGCAACCTGAGCCCTGCCACATGCACAATGGAGGACCTTCTTATAGCAACACCAGATGCACTCCAAGTGGCCAGCTACTGGTCAAAGGACATTTAATAAAATGCCAAGTTTGCAAACTTTGTGTGTGTGTTTTTTTTAATACAATACAACTGTTTGGTTCGCTCCTGACATGATAAATAAATAACTTCTACTCAGGTAAGTCCTCCTCTTTTTACCTGCCACTTTGATTGCCTCCAGATCTCCCTGCCGGGCCACAGGGCAGTAACAAATTCCATAAACCATGGGGCCTGGAAGGAAAACAGAATCCAGAATAAGCTATTCAATGCAACAATATACTAGCTGCAATATAAAAACAGTGGCCTACCTTTCAGGGTTATTGCATAGGTTAGAACAAAATAGATTCATTTTTAAAAAAATCTAAATACTGTAGAGTCTTGCTTATCCAACCTTCACTCATCCAACATTCTGTATTATGCAACGCAGTCTGCCTCCCGCCCAGATCCACAGCTGTTTCAATACATTGTGATATTTTGGTGCTAAATTTGTAAATGCAGTAATTACTACAGAACGTTGCTGTGTGTTGAACTGCTTTATCTATCAATTTGTTGTAAAACAAAGTATTTTGGTGCTTAATTTATAAAATCTTAACGTAATTCGATGTTTAATAGGCTTTTCCTTAATCCCTCTTTATAATCCAACGTTCTGCCGGTCCATTTATGTTGGATAAGCGAGACTCTACTGCAGTGTTTCCCAACCTTTTTTGACCTGCGGCACACTTATAACATTAAAAAAATCCGGGGGCACACCACCAACCAAAATGACACAAAATGACTCTCTAACACAGTAAAGAACAACTGAGGGATGGTGGCCTGCTGGGAGCAGCTGCTGGGAGTGCCGAAGCCAGTGGAGGAGCCATGCCCCTCCCCCCCTTCAGCTCTCCCACAGTTTCTCCAGCCTTGAGGGGGCAGTGCCAAGCCAGTGGTGGCAAAGCCAGCACAATGCTGGCTTGGCACTGCCCCCTCAAGGCTGGAGAAACTGTGGGAGAGCTGAAGCTGCCCGGAGAAGGAGCATGAGCGGTGGACGGACTTCAGTGGGTGGAGTTCCTCCTCCGCACGGCTTCAGTGAGCATGGCGGATTGGAGGCTGGCTGGGGAAACGACTGAAGGAGGCGGCACCCCAGCCCCTTCTTCTTTTTCTTTGCCGCCGCCCGGCCCTTCCTCCCCCCTCCCCAAGCAGCAGGAGTTCAGGAGGAGGGGGAAGGAAGGGGGGCAGAGAGCTTTTCTCGCGGCACAGCAGGAGGTCCGTCATGGCACACTACTGTGCCACGTCACAGCGGTTGGGAAACACTGCTCTACTGTACTCCAATACTGAGAGAGTTGGGATGATACGGCGTTTCAGGCCTCTTCTAAACAACTGAATAAATTCCCCATTATCTGCTTTGAACTGGGTTATATGGCAGTGTGGACTCAGACAACTCAGTTCAAAGCAGATATTGCGGGCTTTTCTGCCTTGATAATCTGGGATATAGGGCTGTGTGGAAGGACCCTCGGTTATGATTGGACTGGAACTTCCATCCGTCCTAGCAACTTTCAGCAGACCTTACAGTCCCTTATCCCTCCAATGCTGCTATTATAATTATAGCTACAAAGTGGTCCTTGGGGTCTTTTTCAGTTCTGTGACCGAAAACTGGGAAACTTCTGCATTGGTTTCTCCAGAAATAACCATCATTCCACATTTATAGTTCTGATGTTGCAGCTAACAACAACAAAAAGCAAAATCTCTACTTTCGGGTCTCAAGCAAGACACAGAGTGCACCTACACTGTAGAGATAATGTAGTTTGACCCCACTTGGACTGCCATGGTTCCGTGCTATGTAATCATGGGAGATGTCGTTTGGTGAGGCACCAGTACTTTTTGGAAATGAAGCCTTACTTACTTAGGCGATACCTCGTACCCCGATGATGTTTCTCCTCCAAGTCTGGTGTCTTGGTGGTGGGTTTCTATTTATTTTATTTGCTTACAGTATTTATATTCTGCCCTTCTCACCCCGCAGGGGACTCGGGGTGGATTAAAATGTACATATACATGGCAAACATTCAATGCCAGACACACAACATATATAGATAGACACTCAGAGGCTATTTGCATACTTCCTGGAGATTTCTATGGCCTCATAAATCAGTTAAATTAGCCTCCCCACAAAGTGGTACCTAAATTTCCTACTTGACAGATGCAAGGACAACAAGCTAAAAAAAATTTTGGTTGGGAGCTCACTCCAACCCAGGCTGGTTTTGAACTCATGACCTTTTGGTCAGTAGTGATCTACTGGCTGTGGAGTCCTATTCTTGATCGGCATGTTCTCCCGCAGTGAGGACATGAGTTTCCAGGTGGAAGGCGGTCCCGGTCAGGGTTGATTTGACGTGCCTTCCTCTTGACACGTTTCTCCCTTTCGCCCTCCATTCGTGCCTCTTCGAATTCCGCAGCACTGCTGGTCGCAGCTGACCTCGTTAGAGCGCTCAAGGGCCAGGGCTTCCCAGTACTCGGTGTTCATGCCACAGTTTTAAAGGTAGGCCTTAAGCCCACCTTTACATCTCTTTTACTGAAGCAGGTTTGGTACTTTTCCGAGCATAAAAAGTACAGTCAGAGAGTGATGCTACTTGCGCGTCAACTCTGAAAAAGAGGGTTTTGGTGCCAATAATCAGACAGGCACATGCTATGGAAGACTAACACCCTGATTAAATGCATTTTAATACACTCTGTGCCAATTTAAACCATATAGGCTAGATGAGTGGGAAACAGTGCAGCTTGAGCTATGAAAGTTAATGGGATTCTTAATGTGAATGGGAAACACCAGTGCGCATGGCAAAAAGTCCGACCTTCTTCACTGCTGGCAGGAAGCCCGGAACTAATGTTGCAAGTAAAAGAACAGAGAGGCTCAACATTGATAGCTTGCACTGTGAGAAAAGGAATACCTTATAGATGGCTATTGTTCTCATTTTTAGTGATGACAGAGAAATGATGTAAATGATTTGTGCAGTGTTTATTGGATTAATGAAATGCCATGTAACAACAGTAATCACCAGCCAATTATGATTGTTTT